>JAKGUB010000331.1:157500-695000 GCA_026261675.1 Hippocampus mohnikei | reverse complement strand
AGCGTCATTTGTTATACTTTGACTTATTTGCATATTTTTGTATAATAAATTATTTTCGTTCAAACCCATCTGAGTCCATGCTTCCGTAGTCCAATTCTATTCCGGAACCACCTCAGAACCGTTAGGCGTAGAAAAATAAGTAGTGTGTTTCCGGAAACATGAAATTTCAGCATAGGGTCGGTAGGTCGGACAACGTTTTTTTAATCTTTTTGCCCCCCATCAAAAATGTAAACAAAATACCCATAAAACATAAACCAAGGAGACATTTTACTATTATTGAAACCCCTGCTCGCCGCCAAAGGTGGCGAGAGAGTTAGTACCCCGGCTGGGTGTCTCGTTACCTCTCGTCCTGCGTCCTAGACGGCCCGTGGTGTTCGTCAAATAGTTCGCTGAATCTTTTCGATTGGATGCTATTTTCTTAAGATTATGGTGCGAGCATGCGACTGCGACACACAAAGCGGGTTTAAACTGTTGTCGGAGATCGTGGCGCCGCCACGATTCAATGTTGTTGACAGGCGACAGGGCAAACCACGCGCGCTCAACGTGAATATCGCGAGTTTGCACCGATGTGAGCGCCTAAATTCATCTTTCCTTTTATTATTTATAATTTTGTCTGTGGTTTTATTGTTCTTGTTTTGATTGTAAAGCGTCCTTGAGGGTTTTGAAAGGCGCTTATAAATGAAATGTATTATTATTATTATTTGTGGCATGTTATAACCACAGCCACAGGGTCAGTTTACGACGGCGTGACGTCACGGCCGTAAAAGTGTTCATATGATGAGGTAACTACAGTACTGACAATAAACGGCAGTGAGCACAGAGCCAGACTCCCCGTGTTTTATTAAACACAACAATGGCAACGAAGATGGAGCTTCCACTCTCGCCTCTTCCTCCGTTCCTCGCCCTGCCTGGCGAGCTGCCTGTCCCGTGACCCCGCTGGTTGGACTCCTTCGAGACCTTTAATGAAGCCGTTGGGCTAGCCGACGAATATCGCGAGAGTTTGCACCGATGTAAACGCTCTAAATTCATCTTTCCTTTTATTATTTATAATTTTGTCTGTGGTTTTGTTTTTGTTTTGATTGTAAAGCGTCCTTGAGTATTTTGAAGGCGCTTATAAATTTAATGGCATGTTATAACCACAGCCACAGGGTCAGTTCACGACAGCGTGACGTCCACGGCCGTAAAGTGTTCATATGAAATGGTGACTACTGACAATAAGCGGCAGTGAGCACAGAGTCAGACTCCCGCGTTTTATTAAACACAACAATGGCAACGAAGATGGAGCTTCCACTCTCGCCTCTTCCTCCGTTCCTCGCCCTGCCTGGCGACCGCCTGTCCGTGGCCCGCTGGTTGGAATCGCCGAGACCTTTATTGAAGCCGTTGGGCTCGCCGATGAATATTGCGTGAGTTTGCACCGATGTAAGCGCTCTAAATTCATCTTTCCTTTTATTATTTATAATTTTGTCTGTGGTTTTAATAATAATAATAATAATAATAATAATAATAATACTCTTTATTTATAAGCGCCTTTCAAGACACCCAAGGACACTTTACAATAACAAAAACAATACAAAACAATACGGGTTGAGCAGCGGCAATAAGCGCCAGCGGTCACTCAACCGGAGGAGTCTCTCTCTCTCTCTCTCACCTCCAGGACATCTCCACGGGTTTTATTGTTCTTGTTTTGATTGTAAAGCGTCCTTGAGTGTTTTGAAAGGTGCTTATAAATGAAATGTCTTATTATTATTATTATTATTATTATTATTATTATTACAAAAATGTAAAGGTTTGAAAAAAATGCCGACCGTAAAGTTTTTGTTCGAGTAGAAATTCTCGGTCGGTCGGGTTACCGGAAACACACTACTTTTTTTCTCGCCTTACAATGTCAGTAAAGGAGGCTACGCATCTGGTCTCATCTCATATTCTTGTTTGTGAGAGTCACACAAATATGAATATCATGAGTTTATCGTATCTTTTTACCCCTTTACACGGCTTGAACTGTGGGTGGAATTATTAATTATTGTTTGACCAGGTCATATTCAATAAAACAATCATTATAATTGTGTTCCTCCTATATCCTAAAAACATACATGGTAAGTTAACTGGACACTCTATATTGGCCCGAAGTGTGATTGTGAGTGTGAATGGTTGTTTGTCTATGTATCCCATCTGCAGCTGGGGTCGGCTCCAGCACACCTGCGACCCTAGTGAGGATAAGCGGTTCAGATGATGGATGGATGGATGGATGGATGGATGGATGGATGGATGGATGGATGGATGGATGGATGGATGGATGGATGGATGGATGGATGGATGGATGGATGGATGGATGGATGGATGGATGGATGGATGGATGGATGGATGGATGGATTGATTGATGTCGGTGGCACATTGGTCGACCAGTTAGCAAGTCTGCCTCACAGCGCAGAGGTCATTGGTTGAATTCTGGGCCCCAGCCTTCCTGTGTGGGGTTTCCATGTTCTCCTCGTGCCAGTGTGGGTGTTCTCCGGGTACTCTGGTTTCCTCCCATATTCCAAAAACATGCATGGTAGGTTAACTGAACACTCTATATTGTCCCCTGGTGTGATTGTGAGCATGAGTGGTTGTTTGTGTGTAGGTGCCCTGTGATTAGCTGGCAACCACTTCAGGGTGTACCCCACCTACTGCCTGAAGTCAGCTAGGATGGGCTCCAGCACGCCCACGACGCTTGTGAAGATAAAGCGGTTCAGATAATATACATACTGAATTAAAAAAATTTAAAAGATGTATATAATATTAAAAGATGGAATGCGTGATTTGTTCAACCAACGCTGTCGGTAAAGTTGTATGAATACAATACTATTTTCATACTACATTTGTGAAATCCCAAAAAGGGAATTCAACATGCCAGCAGTCAAGACAGAGACTGGACTAGAGTATGTAACTACAGCAAATCCAAATTCAAAATCACGTATGAAACACCAGTAGCTGTGTGAATGGCTGGCCTGCATGCTCGTTATTCCCAAATGTGGGCATAAAACCAAAGGGGTTCCGAAAAAAATTGAGGTGGCGGTCTAGTCTGATGAATGTCATTTTTAATGGCAGCGTGTTTAGTCTTGCTAGCCTACAGTGTGTAATAGAAACGTAACTGCAAAATTAAACAAATAGCGAAGAACATTATATACTGAGACCGACAGTTGACATACTTACGGTGACAGACATTTTGCTGGTTTACGTCCTTGATCCTGGCTGTAAAACGAACAGTGATTCCTTCACGCCTTTTTCAAGCAGGGCGATTCCTTCAAGCCTTTTGATCGGAAACGGGTATATCCACGGCTCCCGGAGAGTTTGTCCTTCTTCCTCTAATCATAATTTACTCCAACGAAGAGCCTCCTTCGGCCTCGCTAAAAATGCTTGATTAAGCCTTAATATGACAACCGTTCTTTTACTGCAAGTCGGCAATTTCGCCCTAGTTCACTTACGTACGTTTACGAACAAATGCAGAAACGTTTTCAATTAAAAAAGAATCCGATACATCTCAATAATACGCACGAGACGCTTGTCAAGCAGAGCAGACCTGTCGACTTTTACCGACGAAACGAAAAAACCTTAAAGGACCGCCCCATTCCTGTTCAGTCGACCTGTCCCAACTTCGTTTGGATACTAGTGTACTATATTTTTAGGAAGGAAAAAAATGACATTCATTTTCGCTTCCGTTACAAAAACGTCATCGTCCACCAATTTTTTTTTTAAATTCTGCCCAAATGAAATGTAATGGAAGATCATTCCCGACAGTGGGAAAAAAACGTACTGACAAATTAACGAGGGCAGGAAACCCGTTTCCGCCAGTTTTAACCTCAAATGGCAGACATAAAGATGACATATTTAGGAAAAGTTAAAAAGAAAACATGTCAATTCTTAAAATTTGATAGATTTGTCTGTAGCTTTTTTTTCCAGCCCTATTAGTGGGCTGACAAATTGCTAAATATAACATTTTATGAACAATCCATGATGACAGTCTTCATTACATGTATGTTATTTTAAATATTTGATTTCTGGGGCAGCCCGGTAATTGAGTGGTTAGCACATCGACTTCACAGTGCAGAGGTACCGGGTTCAATTCCAGCTCTGGCCTTCCTGTGTGGAGTTGCATCTTCTCCCCATGCTTGCGTGGGTTTTCTCGGAGTCCTCCGTTTTCCTCCCACATTCCAAAAACATGCATGGCAGGCTGATTGAACACTCGAATTGTCCCTAGGTGTGAGTGTGGCGCAGAAGGTTGTTCGTTTCTGTGTGCCCTGCGATTGGCTGGCAACTGGCTCAGGGTGTCCCCCGCCCACTGCCCGAAGACAGCTGGGATTGGCTGCAGCACCCCTCGCGACCCTAGTGAGGATAAAGCGGTTTGGAAAATGATTGAATGTATGAATGAATGATTTCTGGCCTGCGCATACAGAATAAGTGCAAAATGTATTATTTTCCTCATGACATTTCAAGTGAAGCTGATCACTTCTGTGAATGACCGATACTAACTGAAGACCATGTAATAATGAATTGAGATTTACCAAGATGAAAACATGTGCTAAGCAAAGCAGCCTATGTTATTGTTCCTTCTGTGTTTCATTATTATGATGCACTTGCTTACTATTGATTGTGGAATGAATGTCATTCCAAAAATCATATAGAAAAATGTGGGTTTCAATTTGCACAGCTGAATTGTATTGTGTTTTGTGAGGTTGAGCTTGTTTCAATTTGTTCATGTTGGAGGCGTTTCTAGCATAAACTGCCGATTTATGGTCATACCTACATCTCATTTGGGTTTACTGAGTCCAGATTTGGACTTGGCCACTCCCAAAACCTATATTTATTTTTTGCTGCATAAGGCAAAAGAGTTTGAGCTTGAGGAGAGACACAAAAAAACAAATTGACCACAACCAAATGGTTTGCTAAAGCAGCCCTTGTTATTGTTCCTCATACTCGTGTTTACTATTATGGGTCTGCTCGTGTAGCAGGGCACTACATTGATCTGCTGCTAAGCCGTAGAGGTAATGCTTTACAATTAAAGCGGCCTGAACATAACCCCACAAATTATAACAAAATCTGTGTCTCGTTTGCCCCAGTGGCGTTGTGACGTGTATCGCCAAGTTGAAAGGACGACATAACAGTAAGGTCTGGGAGAGAAAATGTATCAGTGTCACACAGGTCACATCGTGGTGGCAAGTGCAAACACGATGCCCTTGAATAGAAGTACAGATACACGTGTACATGTACTTATTCAACTCCTACATTTAAGATAAAAAGTACAAACTCTTTAGTACAAAGCTAACAACTCATACCAGAAATAAGACTAAGATCAAAATGTTCCATTGCTGCTTTTAAATTAGACCTAGAAAACCGGTCTGAAGTCTATGCAAATGAAGACCCAAATATTTTCAGTCGACCACAATCTCTCTACATGATAAACGTTGTTCATAATGGATGATGAAAGGGAAAGAGAATGCATGAAAAACAAAAAACATTCTAAATATTAACAAAATGCAGAACAAAAGATGTTTGAATAAAGTATAAGCCTTTTGAAATACATTTGTAAATATAAGAACAAGCAAGAGAGCTCTTTATCACGCATTACCAGAGCAGAATAAAAGCAACACATAATAAATATGGAAAATACAACATTCAAACATTCAAAATAGCTCTAAAAATAGACTATCCAGAATATTGAATTAAAGTTAAATATACTGTTATTGATAAAATTACAGAAATAATGAGTTGAAAGAATATTTTGTAAATGCAACCTAGCAAAAGAAATCCCTGAGCCAAGCAGCCAATATGACTCTTCAAAAACAAAACCATCACCATGTTGCTTCGTGCAGTAAACGATTAAATGTATAAACACACACGTACACCCTCACACACACACACTGACACACACACACACAAAAAAAAAACAGTCTACGGATTGTTTTCATATTGACATGACAGTAAAATGTATTGTAGAACATGCGGTGCAACCTTTCACATGTACAGGTATACTGGATGTAACCTGTTGTTCGACGCTGGTATACTTCCATCAAAAATAAAGACGCAAAGTCCATTTCTCAAAGTAATTTCACTACTCCCACAGATTATCACAGTGATCAAAAGATTAAGAGATTAACGGTCTAACTAAGACCTTCTGAAAAGAAGGTGTTCCTCTGCCTGGTGGTACTGCTCCAGATGCTCAGTATCCTGAGGGGAGAGGATGGAAGAGGGGGTGTGCCAGGGAGGGTTGCGTCCTTAGAGCTTGAAAAAAATGTGCTTATTTAATCTTTATCTCGACCCATTATATTTTTAAAAATTGGATTGACCTTTTATTAATTTTCGTGTTAAAATAAAATCACGACATTGAACTGTTTTACTCCAGGTCTTTATTCTAAATTGTACAAATTTAAAAAAAATAAATCAATACTTAACCATATTGATCAATATAAAATTACACTTTTCAACCATATTGTTCAGCCCTGGGGTTGTTGGGCCCATCACACGGACATGCTTGGACCAAAATTCCATCGGGAAAATTTTTTGCATTTGTCCTTCCCTCGGGTTCAAAATACTGACCAAATAAATGCGTTCGTCAAACTGACAATATTAGTCCATCTTTGATGTGCGTCTGGATATTTCTTTTTGGTTGGAAGTTTCCAAACTGAATTTATTTTTCCGTCTTTGCAAGAACATGTTGGAGTTTTGCAATGGTGTTTTTTTTTTTTTTTTACACCAACATTCAAACCTATAAATTCCATTAGAGGAGTTAAACATGGCAAAAAGTGCACCTGTCGTTTTATTACTTAAGGCTTAAGCCTATTAAACAATTTGTTGGGCAGACATTTTTGGACCAGCATACAAAATTCCAATGTCCACTATTTTGGTTGCCATTTTTTTTTAATCGTGAATGCGCAGTTGAGATCTGCAAGTCGCTTACTGAATTGTGAGTGTATTTATTTTCTCTTGAAACAGGCACTCCAAAAGTGTCAACAGCAGGGATGGAGGACCGTATGTTTCATGTAAATGCTATGAACTATTGGTATATGAATGCACAATAAATTCATAAACGATGAGAATGCCATTTTTAAATTTACTAGCCGAAACAACAACTCGGCAATGAGAGACAAAGGACCTGTTAATCCACACGCTGCTTTATTCACAATTGTCGGAGACGACACAGGAAGTTGAAGTTGGATAAAATAGTCAATGTTATTTCAAACACAGAAATAATCACAGAGAAACATAATTGATCACAGCTAAAATAGCAGAAGGGTTGACCTGAAATTCTGCTTGTCGGTTTTCCATGGCCGTAAACCAGATTATGTTCACTGCCAAAATAAGGCTGTCACCTTCAATGAGTAAAGTTTATAATACGGAGAGAAAAACTTGGCCTTGATATCACATTTATTACAAACTCGGACAATTATTATTCGAATAACGAAATATACTTGAGACAAAGAAGAATTGGAATTCACTTTACCGAGGAAATATGACAGTCCCGTTTTATGAGGAATACTTCATGTTTTTTAGACGCACTGCTTTCTCCATCTCAAACTGTCTGTGATCAACACGCTCCAAGAAGTTCTTCCGTTCAACATACCTTGACAGAGAAAGGAGGACACCAAAAAAAAGTGCGTGAGACCAACTTTTACATTCACAAATCCGCAAAGAAAGGACAGTAAGTACCGAGATGTGTGAAAATAAAAGAGACCAACAAAATAAAAAATAAAAATCAAAAACATTAAAATAGAAGGTCATTCACGGTTTGAATGTGTGCAAAGATGCAAATGTTGCCACAGCAATACAAATGCAAGAGGCTTGAATTGAACATATTTACAAGATCTTTGTACTTGAAAAAAAATATTCAATATGAAGGAATGAATAGGAATATAGGAGGAGGGAGAAAAGTTCTGCAGTGTATAAAGACATGTATTAGTCATAATGGGACCTATTTTTCTGACAACCTCTCTTCTCACTCTGCCCACTTTCATCTTTTTTAACTAATCTTGCGGCCCATGTCAAATGTCGTTTTTAGTTGTGCTATTTATTTTTTTGTTGTGTCATGGGCTGCTGAAGAGTGGATGGTGGGCCGCAAATCGCCAGGGGCCTTAGTTTGGACACAGCGGCTTAATATCAACCAGTTTATTCTTTTTAATAGTCAACTATTTTTAATAGTTGACTTGATCTCTTAAAGCTTAACTATTAAATGTTAAAATAAAATCACGAAGTTCAACCTTTTTTGTCCAGGTCCTTATTTTGAGTTGTGCAAAGTTTTAAAATAAATAAAAACTCAACACTTATCCATATCGAACAATATGAAACACTGAGATCGCGTTACAATTTTTTGCCTTATCGCCCAGCAAAGGGTCATGTTAGGGCCACAATTTGGCCGGGAATATTCATTAACGCGGTCTTCATGCGCGAAAAAATAATCATCTACTGGTTTGCCATGCAGCAGTCATGAAAAAATATCATTAACGAGGGGATGTGTCCACCATGCAATGAATGAAAAGGTGCCATTGATGGGCCGTCATGGGACACCCTGAACTGGTTGCCAGCCAATCACAGGGCACACAGAGACAAACACGCTCACACTTCGGGACAATATAGTTTTCTATTAATTTGCCATGCATATTTTTGGAATGTGGGAGGAAACCGGAAGACCCGGAGAAAACCCATGTAGGCACGGGAAAAACATGAAAAGTCCACTCAGGAAGGCCAGAGCCGGAATCGAACCATGCA
Organism: Hippocampus mohnikei; assembly: GCA_026261675.1. Classification (NCBI taxonomy): domain Eukaryota; kingdom Metazoa; phylum Chordata; class Actinopteri; order Syngnathiformes; family Syngnathidae; genus Hippocampus; species Hippocampus mohnikei. Next base: position 686,264 of record JAKGUB010000331.1, on the reverse strand, counting down.
CGTCTGCACTGTGAGGTGGACAGGCTAACTAGTCGTCCACTATGACACCCAATTGCAAGTTAGCACAAGTTAATTTTTCAAGACCCACCCATCCATTTACATGTTGTGTTTTTCAAAAGTACTACCCAACAGTACTAATAATTCGACATATATGACTAAAACTAGACAAGCACGCAGCCTCCGTTTCCCAAATGCAAAGCGGGTCGTGAACGCCTCAGTGAATGGGAGCGTGCTGGATGGAAAGCCGTCCTTTATAAAAGCAGATCGTGCTAGTTTCGATAGATGGCCATCAACGTGGCAAAGAAAACGTCCAGACTTGGATATTTCTTTATTTAATTTACCGTATTTTCCACGACCATAAGGCGCCATTAAAAGTCTTAAATTTTCTCCAAAATGGACAGGACGCCTTATAATGCGGAGCGTCTAGTGCAGGGGTGTCAAACTCATTTCACATTGTGGGCCACATACGGCCTTGGTAGATGTAAAGTGGGCCGGACCATTAAAAATTATACCGTAATCTGCTATAAATAACCAAAATAATATGTCTTTCCTTTGTTTTGGTCTAAAAAGCACAATAACACTAGGAAAATGTTGAAATTTAATGAACATATCTTTTACAAAACATTTCATAAAGCACCTAAGATTTCCTTACAAATGTGCAATTTACTTTTATCATTCACATATATGCATTGCAAATGATCCCACTGATTGTACAAAGGCACAAAACCTTAACAAGTAATTGGTACTGAAAAATATAATACAGTAATGCACTTTTAAGATTAAACGAGATTCATAAAGAAAGGAATTTTTAAACCATTTACACGGGCATATAAAATCTAAATCCCTGCCTACACCTTACAAACTAAGGGAGTGCTATAATATGTGTAAAAAATAAAGTATTCACATGTCCTTGATAGCGTCTGTTGTGTTGGGTGTGTCTCAGTGACAGACTGAGACTGCTGTTGTCTTTTCCTCTGATTAAAACAGTGTGTCCCCATAGCGGACATTACACGAATATATAAATATATAATATATAAATATTCATTCCGTGTCTTTTGTGCATTTTTTCACTTCTAAATTATCCTGCGGGCCTGATCAAACCTCCTTGCGGGCCGCTTCTGCCCCTGGGCCGTATCTTTGACACCACTGGTCTAGTGTATGAGCCAAGTTCCAAATCCTGACTGAGAGCCGACACGCTGTTTATATAGAGAAAGGCGGAGTGAGCATGAACAGGCATGCGGAAAGCAGCCAGCCAATCAGTGAAGGGTGGGCGTGTAAGTGGCGCGAGTGAGGACGTAAGTGAGGCCACGCGTGCGGGAAAGCAGCCGGCCAATCAGTGAAGGGTGGGCGTGTAAGTGGCGCGCATCATTTCTGTGGAGCCACCCGGCAACGAGTGACTCTGACAGCGAGAGCAGCGTTTTTATGGACTACCGGTACTTGCACAATTGTTCAATTCGGATACAGAAGATGAGGACTTTGATGGATTTCTGGGTGATGATTGATCGAAAAACGTGAGTACATTGTAAGTTGGCTAAATAAAGTACAACCGATCTCAGTTTTGCTTCCGTTGCCTTGTTAAAAACGTGTTTTTAGCATGTCTTAGCATGCTACGCTATGCTTCAAGCTAACGTGTTTTTAGCGTGCGTGCATGCATGCCGTATGTTTAAACTGGCGTATGTTTGAACTGGCGTATGTTTTACCACGCCTGGCTGCGCCCAATAATACAGTGTGTTTTGTGTATGTGTAAAATACAGAAATAGCACCCGTTACTGAGACTGCGCCCTACAACACGGTGCGCCGAATGGTCGTGAAAATACGGTACACAGGGAAGATTGAACCTGACGCGCGGTCAACCTTCTGTGTGCATTCTGACAGGCGGACACAGAGGTGGACCTCCTTCACTGTATGTACCGGTAAGAGCATTAAAACATGCACTCGCACTGGGCGATCGGATTAAATTTTTACTCAGCACACATTGAAAAAAGACGGGACCATTTGCAAGCGTAATGGTCACATTTGCGAGCCCGGCAGACATGGCATGACAGTCCTTTTATACATTCAACTGATAAATACGCAAAAGACACATAAAGGGAGGTGGGATTTCAATCTATTTCATAGAGTGATAATAAAAACGAGGGACAACACAGATCAACAGCATCTCTTACCCTTCTCTACCCCTGTTGTGTATTGCCAGCTCCTCAGTGATACCCTCCTCATATTTAAAAGCATCCCAGTCCATCTTTGACTTCTCCAGCGTGCTCATTTTTTGTTTCTTTCCCCCAATACGATTCAGTAAACTGGACATGCCTGCTGGGCGTTTGGAACTGCGAACACAAAATGGAGACGTTTCACTTGACAGCTGATCAAATCACCAATACAGCAAATGTACTGTAAATATCCTTAGACTGTATCAAATTTTGTGAATGGCGAGATGACCAAGTTAACATTCATACACGAGCTGAGCTCTCTCATCCCTTTGAGTGGGAAAACTTTGCTCGCACAATCCCTCTGACTATGTCCCAATACTTGTTTGCCCCACTGTAATTAATTGTGTGGTTCATCATACCTGGGGCCAGGACAGGTTGATTGGTTGGAAGATGTGGGACTTTCTTCGCCCGTCTTCTCTTTTGTACACTGGCTCTTGAGATGGATCTTTGCTTCTCTGGAGTCTGCTGATACTTCTTTATTGACTCTAACAAAGCAAGAGACAGTGAATATGCAACTCAAAGGCAGCAGAAAATGAAGTTTTCAAGCTGTTTGTGATCGGTACATGACAGAATAGACATTACAAAAAAAAAACAACAACATCCTTGGTGGGATATTAAATGACATATTGTACCTGACTTCTTCTCCCGCAAAATCAAAAACTTTCACGATGGTGACTTTTGCTGGATCCGATTCCTGTGATTCAGTTCTCATACAAACATTAGAAGCAGAAGGATTAGCCTGAGGAATAAGAACAACAGATTGTTAGAATATCAACAAATGTGAAACTACTGTTCCCACAATAGACACCGTGTTCCAATTCCTCTCCAGAGTTGCTCACGGTGAGAGGCACAGAGCAGGATGCGAGCAGTGGTCTGTTAATGAACTACATACTGCGCTCATCACAAATTATGTTCAAAACTCAAGCTTGTCCAAATGCACACTTGGCACCAGGACATCCTCGGGCACAGTTATAAGATCGACTTCAGGGTTGTGTCAGCAGCCTTGCAGCCAATGTCTTGGACACGCAAGTGAAGAGAGGCGGAGCTGTCAACGGATCACCACCTGGAGGTGAGCTGGCTCAGATGGTTGGGGAAGATCCTACCAGGCATATGGATTTAGAGGGTCTGCTGGGAACGTCTGGCAGAGTCCCCTGTCATAAGGAGTTTCAGCTCCACCTTTGGGAAAATTTGTACCATGTATTTGTACCAAAATTTGTACCAGGGGCCAGTGCCGTGTCTCCGTTGCTGAAGTAGCCGACTGGTGCTGCGGCAGCAAGGTGGTCAGTGCCTGTTATGGCAGCAATCATCAAACCAGTTGGTGGACCATGGCGAGGGTGTGTTCCATCTACAGGAGGATCACAATTTTCAGCCAGTTGGTAAGGTCTACGCAGGGGTGCTGAAGAGGCGGGACCATCAGGAAGTCAAATCATTGATTCAGGATGCCCAGTGTGGTTTTTATTCTTGTGGTGGGACAGTGGACCAGCTCTATACCCTCAGCAGGGTCCTCATGGGAGTTTGCTCAACCAACCTCCATTTGTGATGTGGAACTAAAGATGATTGGCAGTTTCCCTCAGGGAGTTCTGTGAGGTGGTGCGTCAGGAGACTTGCTTGGCTTGAGACTTGCACAGCATTGAATATGGCTGTTGCACTCGCATTCGTGCTCAGTTTATGATTTGATTTTCAAACAATACACTGGTGTCAAACATTGCATTATTCCTAAATTACCTCCGGTGTGGTGTGAGATCCAGCCGTCGATGCTTTCGGTCTGGGGGCAACATCAGACAAGAAACGAGCCCAGAGGTCATCGGATTGTTTCTTTTGTGCACCATCCTTATCATTCTGTACTTGTGTCAGTTTTTCTACATCTTCGGTACCATCACCATTCTTCTCCTCTTTGTCTACTTTCACCACACGTTTTTGTCTCTTTCTGTAGAGAATCACACAAATCAGTTGTTATAATATATCATACACACATTTACACAAATATACATATATCACACAAAAAAGCAGTGTTGAATGGGCCAGCTGTGTGAATATTAGGTTATCTTAGCATTTAGCATGTATTTTCATCTTTTCTCGTCATCCCTTTGTGAGTATGATGCTTGTCAGAAATGTAGCTTTTTCACATGAGAAACTGTGAGGCCACATAAAATACTGAACTCAGTTGTGTTTATTACAAATGTACAGGAAACATACTGTGCTATGGCTTTCTTGTTTATCTGAATATGCAGCATGCGTTTAATCGCCTCTTAATTAAGCTGATGTCAAAGCTGCTGTCATGCACTTTTAAATTGCCCCTTGGGAATTTTTAATTGAATTCAAATTTGTCATCTGTGTAAGTGGATTACAGAACACCGATGCAGTCGACTGTGACACATGTTTTATGATATTAAAATACATGAATAGAAGAAAGACTTGCTAAATAAATTAATGTATTGGGAATTTTAGAAAAAATGTTTATACTAACCCTTTCATGCACCCTGTATAACCTGATAACATGTTAAACTGTCCACTGTAGTAACCGTTGTCCCTAAAAGGGTTAAACTATGATGGAAATATTGGTATCATATTTCTAATATTAATTGTCTTCATCTATCTATAAAACTATTGTATTCTAGATTATTTATTTATTATAACAAATCATTTATCGAACCGTGAGTCCGAAATAAAGATACGACACAGATCTCAACTTTGGTGGCTCGTTCAAGTCCTATTGAGCAAACCACACATTCTCACTTCCCTTGGGTCCTCAACCCACCTCAAAAAGTCTTTTTTCTTGACCTTCCTCTTGGCCATGCTGTCAGGAAGTGGCACGCTATCATTTTCATCCAAAGGGTCTTCCTTTTCACATTCATTGATGTCATCCTCGCTGACGTTATTGTCTGAGGAGAAACACGGAAATAAGAACAGAAATAGAATGCTATTTTCACATGAAACACTAGACAAAAACAACACATTCAAATCACAAAGATTCAAATGGAGGACAATTCTTTTGTCTGACAACAGTCAGGCTACTTGTGATGGTCAAATGGCCAAAAAAATATATACCAATCAACCTGTCCTGGTAGATAAGATTTGTAAGCTTTTAATCATACTTTTGCCACTACAGAGCATTAAATGTTATTGACCACTGAATTAGTCCTTTTGAATGAGGCCAATGATGGATGGTGGTGTTTCTGATGCGATCATTTTCATGCTGTTACTTAAAAATCATTTAAGTAGATTTCATTAAAACCATGACACATATTTTAAAATATTCAAATAGAGTGTTACCATATTGGTTTTCCAAAACAATTAATGAAAATGTAACTGTGAAGTGACTGTGAAGATTCATGACAAGATTGTATCGATGTGGAAGAATGATTTTGTGGGCACACAACAAAGCATCAAATTATGAGTGTCCCTTTTTAGAAACAATTTGAGTTAGGCACCAAATTTTCAAAGAAAAATGACTTATTTATTTGGGCTGTAGGAAGATCCAAATGTCATGATATTATAATTATCACCATACTGGGGGAAGTTGGTCAGATAGGAATACAATACAATACGTCCTGATTTATATAGCGCTTTCACAACAATATTGTTCTTGTTTTGTTATCAAGATACCCGTTTCTCCACATCGTTTGGACAAACATATTGTAGTTATGAACTCCTGTTTGGAAAGTGTTAGAGCAGCATTTAATTTAATGAGAGATAGTTTGGAGAGTAGAGAACATCATCTCACGCTGTGCCAATGTACGGTCATACTACAGTCCTTGGAATACAAATGTCGTGTTACAGTTCAAATTCTACATTAACTGGCTCCTGATTCCATCCAGCTGCGGTAATATCAATCCAGTAACGTTGTGTTTCCTAATAAGAACCTTACCTCAACTTTGTTTTTATATATACATATGCAATACTATTGAACTATTCTTAATTCTAATCCCAAACATATTTTTGCATGATTGATGTTTTGTTTTTTTTATTATTAACCCCTGCTCATCCTTACCCGAACAACAACCTTGATGGAGCTTATCCCTGCTGTCTTCGGGCAGCAGGGCACATACAAACAAATAATCATTCGCGCTCACACTCACACCTAGGGACAATTTAGAGTTGACAATTTAAAGTGTTCCATTTACCTGCAACGCATGTTTTTGGAATGTGGGAGGAAACCAGAGTACAGTAGTCAGAGAAAACCCACGCAGGTACAGGGACAACATGCCAAATCCTCACAGGAAGGCCAGGGCTTGTACCCTGCAACTTGGCACTGTGAGGCCTGTGTGCTAAGGGGCCCTAATCATCCATCCATCCATCCATCCATCAATTTTCTGATCCGCTTTATCCTCACAAGGGCCGCGGGGCGTGCTGGAGCCTATCCGAGCTGTCTTCGGGCTGTAGGCGGGGGACAACCTGAACCGGTACCCAGCCAATCAAAGGGCACACAGAGACGAACAACCAGCCGCGCTCACTCTCACACCTTAGGACAATTTTGAGTGTTCAATCAGCCTGTCATGCATGTTTTTGGAATGTGGGAGGAAACCGGTGTACCCGGAGAAAACCCACGCAGGTACGGGGAGAACATGCCAATTCCTCACAGGAAGGCCGGCGCTCATACCCTGCACCTCGGCACTATGAGGCCTGTGTGCTAAGGGGCCCTAATTTTTTTAGCAATTATTTTTTGTTTCACAAGTTCCATTGAAATCGCTGAACAGCATAACTGTTCAATTTTTCAATGTACACGTGAAACAAAACGGCTCGTGTACAACTCCCGACTGGCTGCAAGAAATTATAAACATAGTTTAAAAATAATAATGCAAATAATAAAAAATAAAAAGGTGCCAACCGCCAACCACTCTCCCCACTACCCCACGATCTGGCACACTTCGACCGGAAGATGTATGGAAAGTTAAACTAAATGTCAAGGACTCAGTGTCATCAATACAGAATTTCATAACATTCAGAACTTCATTAATTTGCCGTTCATTTTTTTGAAGGAGGAAACCTGGAAACACAACACTATGCATTAGCATAGGGATGTTAATTTCGTCGCGGTCACAAGGGTGCAAAAGCTTTTCAGTTACATGAACAGATGAATTGAATGCTTGCGATCTATGATGGCCACCTGTTAATGATGTACAGTTTAACAAACACCAAAGTGTACTCATAAATGCTCATATACACAGACGCCATGTTTACATTGTGGTTGCAGGCTGCGCTGTTCTCACCTGATGGAACGTAATCTGCATCCTCACTGGATAAATATCCATCAGAGTCACTGTCAGTATAGTTCATCGCAGGAGATGATTTGAAAGGCGATGCAAGCGTTAAAATAACGTCTCTGAATACTATAATAATAACAATAACTACAAACAATAAACGCAGAATGTTTCGCCTTTCATTCGCTAAACCACAACGAAGGAAATGTGAAATATTCTACTCCAGCGGATGCGCTACATTCTTCTTCTTCTTCTTCTTTTTCTTTTTCTTTTTCTTCTTCTTCTTCTTCTTCTTCTTCTTCTTCTTCTTCTTCTTCTTCTTCTTCTTCTTCTTCTTCTTCTTCTTCTGCTGCTGCTTCTTCTGCTGCTTCTTCTTCTTCTGCTGCTTCTTCTGCTGCTTCTTCTTCTTCTTCTGCTGCTCCTTCTTCTTCTTCTTTTATGGAGTGTTTCAATTAACGTCATGCACACTACTGCCACCAATCATAATGAATGCAAACTTTATTACACTCTTACTGTACTAATTGAAGGAACAAATACAATAGAGAATACAGTAATGCAATACAATACAATACATCTTTATTTATACAGCGCTTTAACAACAGCTGCAGCTGTAACAAAGCACGTTTTTTATAAAATAGTTCACAAACAATAACAAAACAACACATGAAATAAAAATAAAAACGATACGTGTATCTCTCTCTCTCTCTCTCTCTCTCTCTCTCTCTCTCTCTCTCTCTCTCTCTCTCTCTCTCTCTCTCTCTCTCTCTCTCTCTCTCTATATATATATATATATATATATATATATATATATATATATATATATATATATATATATATATATATATATATATATATATATATATATATATATACAGGGTGTCTCAAAAAAATGTACTCATAGGACCTTTCTTTTTCAACGAAACTGTCAATGGTGAGAGCTACCTCAACTTGCTTCAGGAATTTGTTGGTCCACAAATTACAGAGATGTTTGGTGATGACGGCGAGATTTACTTTCAGCAAGATGGAGCACCTACCCACTACCATCGCGATGTACGAGCTTACCTCAATGCAGTGTTACCTGACACATGGATTGGACGAAGGGGCCCCACTGAATACCCTGCGTGTTCCCCAGACCTAACACCCATGGACTTTTTTGGGGGGGGGATACTTAAAAGACTAAGTTTATGGCAACGAACCAAGGACAATTGATGCATTGAAATTGGAAATTGAAAGACAATGTCGTGATATTCCTAATGACATGTTTCGCGACGTTTGTGAATCCCTTGGTGCGCGTTATCAGCGTTGTCTGGACAATAATGGTCATCACTTTGAACATTTGCGAACATGATTCTTCAATTACATTTGTCTCATGTATTCGATGCTATTTCACTTCACTCTATGTTCATAAATAAAGGTTTTCTCGTCATTCTAAGAGTGAGTACATTTTTTTGAGACACCCTGTATATATATATTAGAGCTGTCAGTTTAGCGCGTTTTTATTGGCATTAATTTAAATGAATTTTATCGGGATCAAAAATTTTCTCGCGAGATTAACGCGGCAGACGTCACAGCGGATGTTACGTTGCTCTATAAATAAACCCAGAAACAAAACATCAAGCGCGCTGCACAAGTCCACGCACGTTTGTTTTGCCAGCCACGGCAGCGCGAGACACAGAAAACGGATACTTAAATAGTTTATGAATGGAAAGTTTACTTTTAAAAAGTTGCCAGATTGTTCAACTGACAAGACCAAAGTTACCTGTATGTTTTGCAGTCGTAAACTGAGCTATTATCACAGCACGTCGAGTCTGAAATACCACTTAATGGCCAAGCGCACAGCTGATGTGAGTACTGTACTCCGCCCCCTCGTCTCAGACCGACAGCTATGGATCATTTCAAAGCAAACAGCGTGGGCTAAAATGTTGCTAGAACAGGGGTGTCTTTATTTAGCTCATTTTTGCATAGTTGTCATGTTTGTCGTCTGCAATCTGACGTTTAAACGAAGTAAATTGCGTTGCAGCTGGGGTTAATCAAGCCGGCGCTCCACTTCCGGGATTGACTATTGAGACTTGTAGTTCTTTTGTTCGATTCGACTTTATGTTTGTGTTGTATGGTTTCTTACGTTTAAAACAATGAATAATGATGACAATAATGATACATAGTGAAATCAGGGTTGATTACATTATTCATTAAACGTATTGTTAAATAAAGGTATTAATTAATGTCAATTATATACATATTTACATTGTGATGCAGAAAGATAGATATATTTTTTTTTACTGCATTTATGTGTAGTTTAGGTTATTATCTGCTTCTGATACTTCTGTTACAACTACTACTACTACTACTTCTGCTGCAAAGTGCTCCAATAAATGATCAAAAAAGTACAGAACGAGAGATCCTTCCATGCTGACCGACAATCCCTATTCAGGGGGCCGTGAAAAATTATAGGCTGAGGACTAGCTTATTTTAGATGTGCACTTTATATTGCGCTGTTTTGATTCCATAAAAAGAGCTGTTCAAGCAGCTGTTGTGTGACAAAATATTTTTTTCACTGTTGTTGATGGAGAGTAATATTGTGTGAGAGATAATGTGTGAATAACTGCTCCAAGTGAAAAATGTTCATGTATAATTGAAAATCGAAATTATTTCAGTAAATATTTGCATTTTGCACGTAGAAAACTGATTCATGATTCCATGTTGATGAGAGCATTAAAATGGGGGAAAATGGGACAAAAAATATAAAAGGAAATTCAGAAACGATAAAAAATGCGTGAGTAATCATGATTAATTTTTAGTTAATTTGAGTTAATTATGACGGTTGAGTTTTTAATTAGATTAAATATTTTAATCGTTTGACAGCTCTAATATATATATATATATATATATATATATATCCATCCATCCATTTTCTGAACCGCTTGATCCTCACTAGGGTCGCAGTGGGCGCTGGAGCCTATCCCAGCTGTCTTCGGGCAGTAGGCAGGGGACACCCTGAATCGGTTGCCAGCCAATCGCAGGGCACACAGAGACGAACAACCATCCACGCTCACACCTAGGGACAATTTTAGAGCGACCAATCAGCCTGCCATGCATGTTTTTGGAATGTGGGAGGAAACCGGAGTGCCCGGAGAAAACCCACGCAGGCCCAGGAGAACATGCAAACTCCACACAGGAGGCTGGAGCTGGAATTGAACCTCTGCACTGTGAAGTCGACGTGCTAACCACTGGACTATATATATACCACTGGACTATATATATATATATATATATATATATATATATATATATATATATATATATATATATATATATATATATATATATATATATATATATATATATATATATATATATATATATATATTCTGCTCATATTTAGTCATGCTGTATAACCTTCCCATGCCCACAGCGTAGCTTGGCGTCCTTGTAACAATCATCTCCTAGAATTGGAATACTCTTGTATTTTTCCTCTCTTCTTAAGCCCTGCTCACACGGGCAGATTTGTTTCGGCGCTGCTCCGGAGTATTTTGTTGCGATATAAACTTGCACCGGAACAAATTTTGTGGAGCGTTCACACGTACAAAGCCGCTGAGCGTAACAGCGTCGGCACAGCTCCACTTGCTTTCACACGGGCAGTTCCTGTTGCGGAACAAAACGACAGGAATGCAGAAGTAAAACATGCGCATGTGTAAAGAAAGAAGAAGGCGGGGAAAAGGAAGTGACATTTCCCCTCCTTTGTGACAAAATGGCTTCTTCTCCGGAGAAATCAACGATGTGGTCGATAATCAGACGCCGCAGGAGAGAGAGAAAAGACCCGCCATGTTTTGAAGCGCAAAATACCCAGGATGCATGTTGGCAAGTACCGGATGGACTCCTCTGACGCGTGGCGAGGCCACTCCCATAGCGAGCATTTGCTCTGGAGCAAATTTAACCAGTTGCGTTCATACGTGCACATTTGCTTGATGCGGCCATAAGCGAGCATTTGTTCCGGAGCAAATTTTTAAAAGGTGGTTTAAATTTGATCCGAAACAAGCTGTTTTCGGGCGCTACGCTGGAACAAAGTTGCACGTATGAACGCTCGAGGGGAGCGGTTGAGGAGTAAGTCCGAAATAAATCTGCCGGTGTGAACGGCCCTTTAGTTAGATTTGATGGTTAAGGTGTTATTCCTCACTGTTAGTTGTGTTTGTTCAGACACTTGAAAGAAACAATGTAGAATGCTGTTGAAGGTATTTCCTGCTCACTGTGTTTACAATCACCTTTAGTGCCCCTCGACCCCCACCACTTTTAGGCCTCCCCTCCACAGGACATGTTTAACATCAAAAGAGGAACTGTTATCTCAAGTATCTGTGTTCCTGCCATCACACCAAATGGTGGGTAGTGGTGGTCTGGTCTCACCTCACCACTCCCGACTTCTTCCAGCCACACCGGGTCAGATGACAGGCGTACCTCCCCGCCTCTCATTATCCCATTGTCTCTATATAATCTCATGAATGTGTTTCTTTTACGCTTCCTGAATGAAATCTGGACCCCTCAGGAGCCCGAATCGATTCGTAAACTGCAGAAAAGAAATTAAAACCCTTCGAAGGAACTGTTCTTCGCCTCCAGCCTTTATTTGGATTACCAACATTCTCCTCGTCCAAAATTCAACGAACACGCGGGGAAGAGGAGGCCGATCTGACCCCAACAAAACCCGCGTGAGTGCGTGCGTGCGTGCGAGTGCGCTTGTGTGTGTGTGTGTGTGTGTGTGTATGCGTCCGTGCGCGCCTGCGTGTGTGTGTGTGTGTGTGTGTGTGTGTGTGTGTGTGTGTGTGTGTGTGTGTGTGTGTGTGTGCGCGCGCGCGAGGAAGGATATGATGTGGCTCTTTGCAGTAGCACAATAAAAAAATTGGCTCTTCGTCTCTGACTGGTTGGCCACCCCTGCACTAGAGGGTGCAGCGAGTGGATTTTCACAACTGTCCCATTCCACGCCCATAAAAAAATCCCGTCCAAACCCAGTCCTGGACCACAGTAGAAAATAAGTCCAATCCCGCCCTGCTCCCATTTTGGAGGTCAACAACATTTCATAAATAAATAAATTTTTAAAAATACGAAAGTTACATTTTACTTATTCATTGAAGCTTGTCGCCACCTTTCTCCTCATGCACTCTCGCTATTTCGTGCAACATGACGTGCGCAGTCAGGTTGCTATGTTCGTCCACACACTGAGAAAGCGCGCGGATGACGGATTGAGAAGGCGGCGAAAATGACATTTAACTCATTCAATCCCAGCCATTTTCCCTGGAGCAACCACCACAATTCCAGAGTTTTACTGGATTTTGACTGATCTTGCAAGGCCCACAGAATATTTGGTTCTGGTTATAAACATGGAGCCTACCAAAATAAAGTTTGGACTCTCTTCTTTCAGCATTAAAAAAACATTGTTTCTATCATTTTCCATTCTTCAGCAATCGGCATTACAAAATGATCATGTAAATGGCGATTCCTGGGCAAAAAACGGAGAAAAAGAGCTTTTTGTAAAAGCATGCATTTCAAGTGCGTGAGGCACCACTGCGACCTACTGGTCTTTGTTTTACATGATTTATTGGATTGGATACAACTTTATTGTCAAATGTGCTGACATACAGCACAGATGAAATGTCTTCCCTCTCAACATAAAACAAGAAATTATAATGCAAACGGCTTATTCTCATTCACAGTTTGCATCAGATCCTCCTCCTCTCTATGACGCAAAAAAAGACTTAGATGTACAAGTATGTCCTTGGTAGGCTGGGCCTAATTTTCAAAAGTAAAATTTTAAAAGTACATCTTGTGGAATGAAAGAGTTAAGAAATGGGATTGCCAGTTGGATTTTTCATTCAAATCCTCCGAAGAAGGGCATATCACTAAGGTCACGTGTGATGTATGCACACAACACGAAAGAGATTCGACTTGAGGCACGATTCAGAGGCATGTATTGAAGTTGGTCATTAGATCTAAAGGCTAATCGCTATGAAAAATATTATGTAACGGTCTTAGTTATTCTATAATTTACTAGTTGTAGACATGGTAACTTTATGAATAAAACATTCGTCACCAGGTGTAGTAATGCCAATGTTAACTGTCGGTAGAACTAACAATGACGTGTGGTAGATTCTTTGGGTAAATTGATAGTAAATTACACAATGCATTGTCTTGGGCTTGCAAAGAGGACGTCAAGCCATATCAATACGATAAGTCTATATAAGGTCATTCTTTTGAAAGATTCATCACATGATTTTAATCATTCAAGTGTCAAGTATCAAGTATCAAATACAACTTTATTGTCAAATGTGATGTATGCACAGATGAAATTTCCTCCCTCTTCAACAGAAAACAGACAACAAGACATCAATTCCTATTGCATGCTTTTGTATTAATGTCAGAGATTTTTCTCAGACAAAGTTAAAGAATGACTCGGCACACAGGAAAATTGTCTTCAATATCGGCGGAGGGATCTCTGAGAGCGAACGACGGTTGTTGCCCGATGATCACACCCTCTCCCTCCCTTCCCGCCAATTCGGACTTTTATTGTAACATACAAGAAAAACACTGCCCCGATATTTGCATACCGCACCCCCGGTCCGGCCCCTCGGCAGTGATTGGTTACCTGTGTTTAAACTTTGAACCACCAGTACGTTGGCACCTTTCTGTCTGGTCTACATTGAAACAACATGTCGGAGACTTTGCGGACGGCCAATGTCTCCTGGGCGCGAAGGGTGTTCTCAAATCGTCTTTTGTTGTTCAACCGCGGTTCCCGAATTATTCATTCCCCTTTTGTGACCAAGTTTCGCCCACTCCCCTGTGATCGCCCACCTGCATTGACGTGCTAATTGTGGACTTCAACGGCCCTCCAAAGGTATTTGGGGTGCTGATTATGCACCCAAATGTTTAGACGTGCTCAAATTAAATGAAACTTTAAACATGATACAATTTTGCTCATATATTTCTCTAACAATTAATAAAGGGGGTGAGTAGTCATTGAAGTTATGTTTATTGACATAAATAGCACACACACACACACACACACACACGCACATCAGAATCAGAATCAGAATCAGAATCATCTTTATTGGCCAAGTATGTAGAACACACAAGGAATTTGTCTCCGGTATACACGCTGCATTAGTATCATCATAAACAAGAACATGACAAATTGGTATGGAAGGACATTTCATAATGTAAGTGAACCATAGTTTCAAGCAGAGCTAAAGTGATCAGTGGTAGAATACAATACTATTACAGTTTGTACAGTTGGTGCAGAAAATCATTGAACCATTTTAGAGAGATACAATATTTGTTGCACAAGAAGAGTGACTACGTCAGTGACTGTTTAGGGAGTTAATGGCTAGAGGGAAGAAGCTGTTCAAGTGTCTGCTGGATTTGGTGCGCATGGATCTGTAGCGCCTGCCTGAGGGGAGTAACTGGAAAAGGTGGTGGGCAGGATGCGGGGATCCAGGAGGATTTTCCGTGCCCTTGTCTTGATTCTTGCGGTGTGCAAGTCCTCAAGAGTGGGTAGGGCGGTGCCAATGATTTTTTCCGCCGTCCTAATTGTCCGTTGAAGTCGGATTTTGTCCTTCTTTGTGGCGGCCCCAAACCAAACCGTGATGGAAGAACACAGGATTGATTCGATGACTGCCGTGTAGAACTGACGTAGCACCTCCTGTGGCAGGCCGTGCTTCCTCAGCAGCCTCAGGAAGTACATCCTCTGCTGGGCCCTTTTCAGGATGGAGATGGTGTTGACTTCCCACTTCATGTCCTGGGAGACTGTGATTCCCAGGAACTTGAAGGTCTCGACGGTTGACACAGGGCAGTTGGATAGTGTGAGGGCAACTCTGGAGAAGGATGTTTCCTGAAGTCCACGATCATCTCTACCGTCTTGAGCGTGTTCAGCCCGAGGTTGTGTCGGCTGCACCAAAGCTCCAGCTGCTCCACTTGTTGTCGGTACGCAGACTCGTCGCCGTCTTTGATGAGACCGATGACCGTGGTGTCGTCTGCGAACTTTATGAGTTTGACAGCTGGACTTGTTGAGGTGCAGTCGTTTGTGTAGAGGAGAAGAGCAGTGAGAGAGGACACATCCCTGTGGGGCTCCAGTGCTAGTGGTGCGTGTTGATGATGTTGTCGCTCCCAGTCTCACCTGTTGTGTCCGTCCCGTCAGGAAGCTGAGGATCCACTGGCAGATCGTAGGGGACACACCGAGGTGGAGGAGTTTGGGGTGAGGAGTTCCGGTATGATGGTGTTGAGCACAGAGCTGAAATCCACAAACAGGATCCTTGCGTAGGTCCCTGTGCTGTCGAGGTGCTCGAGGATGTAGTGCAGACCTATGTTGACTGCGTCCTCCACAGACCTGTTTGCCCGGTAGGCAAACTGAAGAGGGTCCAGCAGGGGTCCGGTGACGTTCTTTAGGTGGTTCAGCACAAGGCGTTCAAAGGACTTCATGACCACAGACGTCAGAGCGACAGGCCTGTAGTCGTTCAGTTCCGATGTAGCCGATTTCTTGGGAACTGGGATGATGGTAGACTGTTTGAAGCAGGATGGGACCTCACACCGCTCCAGGGATCTGTTGAAGATTTGTGTGAAGACCGGAGCCAGCTGGTCAGCGCAGACATTCAGGCAGGAGGGGGACACTTTGTCGGGCCCCGCAGCTTTCTTGATCTTCTGCTGCTTGAAGAGCCGTCTCACGTCCTGTTCGTGGATCTGTAGTGGAGAAAAAGAGGGTGGGGGGGTAGATAGAGTAGTATCTGGTAGAGGTGGGTGAGTGTGGGAAATGGGGGTGTCCTTTTCAAATCTGCAGAAAAACGTGTTTAGTTCATCAGCAAGACCCTTATTGTTCACTGTTTGGGGGGATGGCGTTCTATAGTTTGTGATTGCTTTCAGGCCATTCCACACAGATGCAGAGTCGTTAGCAGAGAACTGGTTTTTCAGCCTCTCTGCATAGCTTCTCTTTGCGATGTTAATTTCCTTCGTCAATTGGTTTCGGGCGTGTTTGTACAGTGCCCGATCTCCACTTCGAAATGCGGCCTCTTTCTCTTTCCTGAGTTGCCTGAGTTTGGGAGTAAACCATGGCTTGTTATTGTTGAAGGAACGGAAGGACTTCGTTGGTACACACATGTCCTCACAGAAACTGATGTATGATGTTACAGTGTCTGTGTATTCATCCAGTGTGCCCGTTGAAGTTTCAAAGACGCCCCAATCAGTGCAGTCTAAGCATTCTTGTAGAGCTAGCTTTGCTTCATCTGTCCATTTTTCACAGTCTTAACAACCGGTTTAGCGCATTTGAGTTTCTGTCTGTATGTAGGTATTAAGTGGATTAAATTGTGGTCAGAAAGACCCAACATGGCCATAGTATTTCATACTAATTGATATATTTTTATTTTTTTTTCCAAGATGGCAACCGAGTAGGCAGCTGTCGGCAAGTGCTCTTCAAGAGCCTTGCGTTTTTGTCTTTTCTTTTGTCACATGGTCTTGTTGTTATGTCGTGTGGACCTGATGTGTATTGTTTTCAGCATTTTTGGCCACTACATTCGTCAAAGAAGAAGAATCTGTGCTTGGTGGTTGTGCCTTCTCAGCAGCACGCATGTACCGGCACTGATTTTTTGATTAGGAAGAATGTCGGTGCCATTTGACTGTCATTGCTGGACAGCCCGGGCGATTGTGTTTTGCGCATGTAATGGGCAGCATTTTCACAGCCCCGCTTTGTTCAGCGGAAAGGTCGGTGCTGATGGACGGTCTGCGGCTGGATGAATGCATGGCTCGAGGAGCCGACGATGAGAAGAAAGGAGCGTCAGCGCAGAGCGCCGATGTGTATGTAGAACTGGGAGTCGCGGCTTGGAATTGAAGCGGATTTGCTTGGGACAGCAGATGAGAGACAATCTCTTATTCGTTAATGGACGCTACAGCTTCTTGTTGCTTTCAAACCTAGCTTGTAGCAGATGTGTGCACATTTTCATGCATGACTTGCATGACGTCTTTGATCCACTGGTGAAAAGGACACTTTGATTCGCTCCTCTTTCATCTATAACTGTTTCAAACAACAAAGTGTATGGAGGAAAAGTGGTTAAGATTGCACGGCTGTCTGTGTCATATGTGTTGTGTTGTATTATTTTGTCTTATGTTAACTGTTCTTCTGATGGCGATGTGGGAACCCACAGTGGCTCTTGTTGTCTTGTTGTCTGGTTGAGAGAGAAGACATTTCATCTGTTCTGTATGTTGCACATCCAGCGCATTTGAAAATAAAGTTTTAATTGACTTGACTTGACTTGACCAAAAGTGACCAGTGAGTTCCTCTTTGCAGTGTGAGGCTGAAAAATACTCAGATTTTGTGGTATGCTGTATTCATGATGCCATATGAGTACAATAAAAGTGTTAAAACAACATATTTTGACAAATCAATTCATTTTATTGAATAAACCTGGAGTACACAGCTGCTGATGTATTTATGTTCATTGTTAATGCATAGTTTTCAAACATTCTGCCTTTTGTGACCAGTCTGACAGACAGACACAGAGTTGGAGCGCCTTTGCTGTAGCTCTGCTTGAACCAATGCTGTTTTCCACAACAGTAAAGGAAAAGCAATAAAAAGGTGAAGACATTTGAATTTTCAAAGAGGCCCGTAGTCTCTATTCAATGTCGTGCCAGGTCTGCGGTGGTGAGTCTGTCCCCTGTGGACTTTTGTTTATTTTTGGTGTCCATTTGGGTGGTTTTATCAAGGAAAACTGATGGCTGACATTTACCAGGGTTGCTTATTATGATATGAAATCAAATTTGGACAGGTGGTGGTGGCAGTGGCCCATGTGACTAGTATGTTGGTGGACCAGGTGGCCAAGATGGATATGGACCAGGTGGCCAAGGTCGTGGTGGCCAAGGTGGTCGTTGCCCATGGTGAAAGGGAGGCCAATATGGATAATTTAGTGGTGGCCCAGGAGGACCTGGTGGTCCAGGTGGTCCTGGTGGACTAGGTGGTCCTGGTGGTCCAGGTGGTCCGGTTGGTCCTGATGGTCCAGGTGGTCCTGGTGGCCCATTTGGTCCAGGTTGTCCTGGTGGCCCATTTGGTCCAGGTGGTCCTGGTGGCCCATTGAATCCAGGTGGTCCTGGTGGGCCATTTGGCCCTGGTGGACCACCTGACCCAGGTGGTCCTGGTGGGCCATCTAGCCCTGGAGGACCACCTGATCCAGGTGGTCCAGGTGGTCCTGGTGGACCATCTTTCCTGAGGGACCATATGGTCCGGTTGGTCCTGGTGGACCAGGTGGCCCAGGTAGCCCTGGAGGTGATCCAGGCGGACCTGGTGGACCATGATATGAAAGACAGCTGGTTCCTGTGATAAAGAGTTGACATCTTTGTTACATGGTGACCTTTCACTTACTCTTTGTTACTTGGTAGCTGAGAGTTTGATGACTTACCAAACAGCACAAGGACAACAGTGAACACTTTGAGAATGCTCATTTTGGCTGATGATGTCCTAAAAGACAGTGAAAAGGGAAGGTGAACGTACATCGAGAAATAGTCTATCTGGTGAACATGATGGGAGAACTGGCTGCTTGGACACACTCAGTTTGTTATACCGGATAAGCGGTAGAAGATGGATGGATAGATGGATTTAAAATAATAAATCTTCACTGAACGAAGACTTAGAAACAGTAACCAGACTTCTCAAGAAATTGTGTGCGTGTGTGTGTGTGTGTGCGTGTGTGCGTGTATGCATGCATGGTGTTTGTGTGTCCGGTCGTGCATGTGTGTGTGTTTGTGACACCAAGCAATGCATTGTAATGATAAGAAAACAACATTTTCTCGTAATACTGCTTGGAACATTCATTTGATTTGTGACTTTTTTAGCTCGATGGGAAAATTGCTGTAAAAGAAAAAAAGAATAGCAGAATAAAAGTTTTGTTTTGTTTGTTTATGAACCACCGTCCATTGTCTCAACAGCGTGAGCACTTTGTCATGTATCCGAAAGTACGGGTAGACTTTTAGTTTCCCCCCCAGGCTCTGAACTCATTTGTGCTTACCTCCAGCTTGCCAAGGATTAATTGCAATGTTGCTTTTTTTGTGCAGTTGTCAGGATAATGAGGCTGACGAAATGGAGCATGTCACCACAGCAAGCTTTGTCATTGGGAGAGATGATTTTTTTTTTCGCACCGACTCAAAGACATTAGGATAGTCATTGATGGAACAGTTGGGTCCAAAACACGTTTCAATGTTAGCCATTTGGGCCGGAAAAAAAAACTTTGAACACCAAAATACTTTATTAAGTTATTTGTTGGGAGAAGGAAGTCAGCCCCAAGTGTGACTGCTTTCAAGTCCAAGTTAAAAACTCTCCTCTTATAAAGGGCTCTTATCAAGCATTTGTTTTTACTTAAATGCAGTTTTAAAAATCTTTTTCTGCCACTGTAATTTTAGTACTCTCTCTTTTATTTCTGGACTTTTTTTAAATGTCTTGAGTTCTTTTATTTTTAAATGCTTTAAAATTTTGTAATTCTGCATTGTATTAATCATTCCCCATCATTCCAAAAGTAATGAGCGCATTTTTTGAATGCAACTCTTTACGGCAATTTAAAAATTTTGATCAAAATATTTAAAAAATGCTTTGTTCCAATCTACAACGATGGTGAGCATAAAGTAAACACTCAATCATGTCACATGCATTCATGAAATATATGAGACCAGGGATGGGCAACTAATGATCCGCGGGCGCCGCCGGCATACACTTTGAGCGGCCTCTTAAGTAAAAACAAGAAAACAAACAAAAAAAAATACTACCTCATTAATATAACAACTTTGAATGAGGTGACATTTGTGAAAAATGCATGACATGTATTCATTCATTCTCCGAACTGCTTTATCCTCACTAGGGTTGCTGGGGGGTGCTGGAGCCTCTCCCAGCTGTCTTCAGGCAGTAGGCGGGGGACACCCTGAATCGGTTGCCAGCCAATCGCAGGGCACACAGAGACGAACAACCATCCACGCCCACACTCACACCTAGGGACAATTTAGAGTGTTCAATCAGCCTACCATGCATGTTTTTGGGATGTGGGAGGAAACGAGAGTATCTGGAGAAAACCTACGCAGGAACGGGGAGAACATGCAAACTCCACACGGAGCTGGAATTGAACCCGGTACCTCTGCACCATGAAGTCGACGTGCTAACCACTGGACTACCGGGCCGCCTGACATGTATTCTTGCACCTAATTTTGGTTTGCTCTTCACCCATTTCGTGCCATCCTCGAATGGTCATGTTTTGTGCATGAGAGCCCTGTGCGCTGGAATATTAAAAATAAAACTCTTAGTACATGGTTCATTTTTGATTGTTCAAATGTTCTTGAAGGATGGATCTTTTACCACTTCACTGAGAAATGTATGATGAAAAATGAAATATGTTGAGAGCACGTTTTTTTGCACCTATGCACATGTTTTGTCTGTATTTAAAATGCCGTATTTGTCATACGTTTGGTTTGGAAGTGTGTGATCCAATGTAACCTGTGTCAAAATGAGTATTTTTCCTTGAGTGTAAAAGCGCAACACCAGACGTGTCCAACATTAATGTTGTGTGCCCTGAAAACACTTGAAGATGGCAAGAGTACTCACCACGCACACTCAGGTTTGCTCTTGGAAACCCTCTCAGGCCTTGCGTTGTTGACAGTCCTGCTTCAGTCGCTCTTCTGCTGCCTCACAGTCGTTACCAGAGCGCTTAAATCACTTGTCCGGCCACCATTAAGGTGGGACCCTTGTGAAGGTGGAGTACTGATTTGATTTTCTTTTGTTTTCACACAATTACAGAAGGTGGTTTTTATTCGGGTGGTATTGCCATGTGGTATTTCTTTGTCATGTTGCCAAGTTGTAATTCATCAGTTAATTGAGTCACTTTGAAGTGAATACATTAAAGGTCACTGCCGTTGGAAACTTATGTGCAGGTATGCTGAGTCCTAAATGTCTTCAAACAGCAGGTTTTGTTGGGGTTTTAAATTATCTGTCAATGAGCTGGGTGGTGTACCTGATGAAGGTAAATGTGGCTTTGCAAAGAGGACACACCGGTTTGTCTCCTCTGAGTCAGTAAGTAACAATTACGATACCAAGGCATATTATAGTTGAACTAATCAAGTGTTCAATTTTTTTTTTTTAATTGAGTGATCAGCTCTTTCCAGTAAAATATGTGGCTGGAAAAAAACACAGCTTTTCACTTGTGACATATTTTATTACATTGCACCCATCATGTCTGTGTGAAAATGAAAATCAGAATCATCGTTATTTGCCCTATTAAAATATACTGTACTGGACAATTTTGGGACTTAAAGTTCAAAGTAGTTTTCATTTGCTGTTTCCGCAGGGTTCAACTCCAACCAACTTGGCATCGCTAGACCCAGACTCACCCAATGGGAACTGGTGCTACAAGCTTTCGGTGCAGTTATATTGCTAAAAATGTCCTCGAAATATATGCATGTAGCCATGCATAGTGTTTAGTGTGCTCATCCTGCTACCTTTGCATTGATGAATCTGGTACACCACGATAATAATAATTTTCCTGATTATGTTTATGTAGTTCTATTGTCAAAACTTATATCCTTGTTGCATAAACTTCAGATGGGTTCAAAATGAGATGTTTCCAGCCGAGGCATGAACAATGACGCAAGTTCGAAATTGTGAAATACCTGTACACCAAACGTAATGAATTGAGTCTCACCTGAAATTCGAGCTGAGGGGTGGATACTTCACAAATCTAGAGAAGGTAATTGGGCTACCCTTTCTCCCCCCAAATTTTAGCAGTCTTTTCCAGTTTTTGTATTTTTTTTCAATTAATCAGGGGCCACTCAGACTACGTCCCGCCATTTGCCCATGGCTGTTCTACAATAAGAGCTGATCATTGAAAAACAAAAAAAAAGAACTTTGTGACATTGTCTGAACACTTAGTCAAGGTTGAATGATGATGTCAATTGTGACACAATTGATTTATTTAAAATGTATTAATCCCAATAGAAACGTTTTGAAATTAAATCAAATTGGAAGTGAGGAGTGCGGTCGACTTCTGCGGTCCAACTTCATTTAAAACTGTCAATAAAAAAAAAGAATGATCAAAGTGATTTTTTTTTCTTTATTGAACTCCATCGTCTTCGACCTGATGACAGCAGAATGGGGGAAATAACAGTACAGAAGCATGATTCTGTGTTTTACATCGAATCTGCTTTCAGTAACGATTACCTTCGATCCTTGTGACTCTATGGCTAAATAGATATATTGTACTACCTATTTACATCTGAGTATATCCTATTAATATAATCAATGATCAAATATTAAAGGTACTGCGAGACAACCAAGCTTTGCTAAAGACAACATAATTCACTGTTGTGTTAAAAATAACAACATAATTACTCGAAAGCAGGGCTGTCCAAGAGAAAATAATTTGGCCACAATAACATTCTTCACCTTTAATTTATTAAACACACTAAAACCAATACAGTGTGAAATATGATGGGAGGCCTGTTACTCCATGTTATGGGGCTGCTTTGCTCCATACAGCAAAAGGTGGCTTGAATTTGTGCAGGCTGACATATCAAGCCTTTGAAGACGAGAAGGAAATGTGTTGCCCAGTGTCAGAGAGCCGGGTCTATTTTATGGCAAGTTTATATAGAGATCCGGGTACCGTATTTTCACGACCACTGTATTATAGGGCGCAGTCTCAGTAACGGGTGCTATTTATGTGTTTGACACATACACAAAACACACTGTATTATTGGGCGCAGCCAGGCATGGTAAAACATACGCCAGCTTAAACATATGGCATGCATGCACGCACGCTAAAAACACGTTTTTAAAAATGCAACGGAAGCAAAACTGAGTTCGGTTGTACTTTATTTAGCCATTTTACAATGTACTCACGTTTTTCTCTTCACCTCTTACACGCTCACCCTGCACTCATTGGCGACCGGTACCTGCAAGGGGCGTGCCTTTAGCGTCCTCTTACACGCCCACCCTTCACTCATTGGCGACTGGTACCTGCAAGGGGCATGCCTTTAGCATCCTCTTACACGCCCACCCTTCACTCATTGGCGACCGGTACCTGCAAGGGGCGTGTCTTTAGCGTCCTCTTACACGCCCACCCTTCACTCATTGGCAAACTTCCGCATGCCTGTCGTCACTCACGTCCCGCCTTTTCTTTATATAAACAGCGTGTCGGCCAGAAGCGCTCTCAGTCAGGCTTTGGAACTCGGCTCATACACTAGATGCTCCGCATTATAAGGCGTCCTGTCCATTTTGGAGAAAATGTAAGACTTTTAATGGCGCTTTATAGTCGTGAAAATACGGTAATTATAAAGGAATCGCATTAATAAATATAGAAATAGTTTCACAAAGAAGTGGTACCTCTACTTACGAATGTCTCTTCATTTGAATATGGCCTCTTGTTACGAAAGAAATTTCAAGATACGAAAGGTAAAAATACAGAATGAGCTGATCCTCGCAGCGTCGAGTTTCCTGAACTTATGGCTCCTCTGCCATTGGCTATTACCTAGAATCTTCCTGGCATTCCATTGGCGAAAAGGGACCTCTACCGCACGTGTCTATGTGTGTAGATAGATAAGATATGTGTCTATTCGGCGTCCTCGTCTTCCGCCCATTGTGCCATGAGGTGTTTTCGTAATTGTGAATACCCGGAAAAAGTGTTCACCAGTCTGGCGATCGCTCTCTATGCTGATGTTTGCCTTGGACATTTTCGAAGGATTGTTCAAACCCAACAAAAGTGAATGTCCTTGGATCAGTTCTTTCCAAAACGCCAGGCAAAAAACACTTCTGAGAGAGAGCATGGACTAAAGAGGGCAAAAATTGATGAGGACGCAGTTAAAAGTTAAATGACCATGATTTTTATTCTTTGTTTTTTACATTATGTTTCACTCTCATTTATTATGCAATAATCTAATTGTAACATTTCTTTGTTACATATTTTGATGCATTGTTATGCTTTAGGAAAGATTTATAGCAGATTTGGTTTTTTTGGGGGGGGTGAGGGGGGCCTTGGAACGAATTAGGGCATTTACATGGAAAGTGCGTCTCTACTTACAAAATTTTCTTGTTAAGAAATGTCTTCCAGAACCAATTAATTTCATAAGTAGAGGAACCCCCGTAAATCTTGTATTTCACGAAGAAGCATGACAAATATTAGTAAGGTCTCGCCACAAGGATGCCACAATAGGATCAAATACTATCGTTCTGGTCTTAATGTCACCTGTTCTTATATTACATTTGATGTGAGTCCCTAAACTTTGGACGTCCCTGCTCTAAAGTGAACAAAAGTTATTTCAGCAAAAGCAAAATGATGGGTAGAGAAGTTGTGATAGTAGAAGGTGATGTGGCTAAGGGTTAGCCATTTCATCTGAAGTCACAGAAGAAGTCAAGCTTTGCAAGGCTCCCATTTCTACAAATTACAAAAAGAAAAAGAATTGATTTTTGATATAGCTCATCACTTGAAGCTGTTTGTGAGAGAAGAGATCTAAATCAATATCCTAATCATCATAAATAATGGAAATTGAATCAGCACCAATCAACAATTCTAAGGACACCCATAGCCTGGTAACATGCCTGTCATGTACAGTGTTTTTCACGGATTTATTTTGGAGTCTATACTAAAATCCATAAATGCCCCACCCCTCATCCATTCTTTTCCTGTATTACTCCAGTTTTACGATGAAGTGCAGAGGTGCTGACCCAATTCCTTGCCCCCAAATCTGGTGGCTTACTTGTACTTCTTTGTGTAACCCTACCAAATAACAAACTATCCATAACACCCACGGCACAGAGTATATGAATACCTTTATATTTTAGGTATGTCAGGAAGTCAATGAGAGTGTGGACAATGTCTTCCTCCGCTTTCCTTTGGTCACCTGTGAAAATAGAGCCACAAACAACTAATTTTTTGAGTGGCCAAAAGAAAAGAATAGAAAACTAAATGGGCCACTTTTGTTCCAAAGCGAATGAATTTCATGCCGATGGTGATGAGCGTTTTGTTGCAAGCACTTTGACTACATCTGTTTTCTCAAACGTTTTGCTTATGATAAAGGCTTTGCAAAAAGGTAGGTTGTGTATGAAAGCATTCCACTCAAAGTATTATACATGTACATGGATGTAATCCTGTAGGAAATCTTTCAAACTACTGTATTGCCCGCACTATAAGGCACACTTATTGAATGCTAATTCCATTTTCTCAAAAGCCAAGAGTGTGTCCTATAATGCCTTATATATGGATCAATATTCAGATTTGTTGGATGTAGTATTTTAAATGTTCTATAAAGCGCTTAGTTACAGCTGTAGCAGTTGTGAAAGCTCTATATAAATAAAGCTGTATTGTATTGTATTGCCTTTAGCTTAGCTCCATCTGGTGTATGCATAACGCAACATCAGCCACTATTGTAGCTTATATTCGATGCGCCTTATAAGCGATGCGTCCTATATATGAAAACAGTTTTAAAACAGGCCATTCATTGATGGTGTGCCTTATACTCCGAAGCGCCTTATAGTGCAGAAAATACAGCATATGTTTTAAAAGTGCATATTGCGTCTCCTCTTAAATTAAGTTAAATTAACTCCACAGTGAATGACACACAGTGTATTGATCTTGGTGATTTGGCATTATATTATAATCCATGTCATACATACTGATGCATGATACTGATACATTATGCTCAAAACACCAACCTGTTTGGAAGTTATCTTCCCAGTCCATGTCTCTCTTGCCAGCAAGACCAGGCTTGTCTCCAAGTATCCTGTGTCCATCTATGCCATCTGGACAGGAGTAGATTTGTTTGTAGTTAAGGGCAGCCAGCATGCCAAATACAGTGTCACTCACACTTGTGCGCAGCTGGGTGCGAATGTTTTGCTGGTGGCCGGAGGGGCAATAGGCGCACACTGGCAGCCACGTTTCCGTCCGTCTGCCCCAGGGTTGCTGTGGCTACACAATGTAATTTACCACGGCCACAGCGTCAAGTGAGGGTGCATGAATAATGTATCCACTCTCAAGCATCTTCGAGTGTTCAGAAACGGATTATTATTATTATTAATGTATTACTATTATTGTTATTATTAATTATAACAATCATCATAATAAATACACATTAAAACAATTTAATTCGAGTTTTATAGCCTTGTGCTGATTCTGCATCATAATCTGCAAATAAAACCTAAAATAGGCTGGATATTGTATTTTTTACACTTCAAATGATTCAAATTCAATGCAAAATAAAATCACTCTTAATTCACTAAATAATTTGCTGAAATCGTACACTGCGGGTTAGTTTAAAACTTGTATTTTCTGTCCCACCTAACCTTTTCAATGGGAGTACGGGGACTGCAGTCTGTCCTGGCAGACAGACAACCTCCCCCTACATCGTCGCCTTTCGGTTGAAGGGTGGTGGTGGTGCTTTCAGAGAGAATTTTGTACCCCACACCAGCTGCATGACAAATAATTATGTGAACCTCTTTTCTACATCACTCTGATTTGCCTACCAAACTTAGGGTCAGGATATAAATCAGGTCCAGGTCAATTTTTATTGGGTCATTGACTTTCAGAGTCAAACGTTATGAGCTATTTTGTTGTTTTTAAGTTGTCTGCGTTTTGGCGAAGCTCATTCTTTTCATGTTGTATACTTTTTTTTTGTCTTTGTTGTTCTTTAGCAATAATTTAAGTGTACTGTTCAAAGTACTGTAATTAGACATCATTTTGTAATTATAGTGCTCCCAAATTCAGGATATGAAAAGATGATTTGGCATAGAACTGTCATGGTTCTGTTTGATTTGTCTCGTAATTGGTGAGAGCGGAGGGCGTCTCCTCCAGCGCCACACCTGTTTATTGTCAACATCGTCACTTGCCTTTAAAAGGACTGCCAGGCTGACAACCCATTGTTGGATAACTTTGCCTTTCTCATGACACTAATATCAAGTGTTGTATTTTCTAGACGTCTAGGTTCATGCTTCGTAGCCACGTTTAGTATTTTTGATCTTAGAAGTGTAGCGACGCCACTCGAGGGAAGCGCGCCTCAGGAGTCAATACAGCACAGTACAGTAGTCTGCTGCTCTCTGCCTTGCGCGCGTAAGCGCGAGCACGTAGGAACGCGCGCGTTTTTTTTGGTTTCAACCAATCAGCGCCGACGCAACCACGTCACGGATTGAGAAGCCGGAAAAACACCACGACTGGTTAGCCTAGCCTACGCGACGCACGAGGTTTTACGGATACGTTTTCCCGATTATCTGTGTTACTTGCCTTTCTTTGCCGAGAATACATTTTCACTGTACTGACTGTCTTAGCCACTGCGCCTTTCTCGTTCCACTAGGGCTTAGCAAGTCTGCTCATGCTCAGAAAGAGACGAAATCTCAATTATTTTTGTCATGAAGCTATTCCCAGTGTTTGTCCCCTTTCATGTCATTGGATTTTCCTTGACCTTTCAGTG
This sequence comes from Hippocampus mohnikei, assembly GCA_026261675.1. Taxonomy (NCBI): domain Eukaryota; kingdom Metazoa; phylum Chordata; class Actinopteri; order Syngnathiformes; family Syngnathidae; genus Hippocampus; species Hippocampus mohnikei. Next base: position 658,414 of record JAKGUB010000331.1, on the reverse strand, counting down.
ACAGGTGATTTATGTTTACTGTTTGTCCTTGCCCTTTCAAGCGTTTTTGTTTTGTTTTGTGGTTCTTTGGTTGTTTGTTACCAGTGTGATTTGTTGTACTTTGTCGGTCTTGGGTTTTTCCTCAATAAACTTGTAATGAAGATCTTATCTCTGTCTCCATTAGTGATATCCAATTCACGTTCTGGATTTCCGGAACCCTGACACAAAACACCATTATTAGTATTTGAAAAACCTTTTAATGCCAAGGGTGTAAAACTGATGAAAAGACTAAAATTATCATAAATAAATGACAATCTAAACTACAGAGCTGAGACGAGGATGCTTTTTCATTTGTCTTATTCATTCCTCTTTTTTGTGTGTTTAATCACTCTGCATGTGTATAAATGCAAATTTACAATAGCGTGACCGCGTCTAAGTGCATGTTTATGCTTATGACGTTTGTTCGTTTGGCTCCTGGTATGTTCAAAACGTACTCCATTTTCCAAGCATGAAAAGTGCTATATAAATAACATTTTAACTGACTAGTCAGTCATTTATTAATTTCAGTGAACGTATTAGTTGATTGATAGATTGACTGATTGATTAGACACAAACACTGATTTCAAAATAAATCAATGCAAACTTAAAATATGTAGCTATGTATAAAAATAGCCTTAAATTCTACAAATAAAACAGCACACAGCAAAAGTAGCATCTGAAAGTACAAAGTAGCATTGTCTTGTAAATAATCAGTCCAACTACAAATATTAATGAATCAGAAAGTTCATTCATTCATTCATTCATTCATCTTCCGAACCGCTTTATCCTCACTAGGATCGCGGGGGGTGCTGGAGCCTATCCCAGCTGTCTTCGGGCAGTAGGCGGGGAACACCCCGAATTGGTTGCCAGCCAATCGCAGGGCACACAGAGACGAACAACCATGCACGCCCACACTCACACCTAGGGACAATTTAGAGTGATCAATCAGCCTGCCATGCATGTTTTGGAATGTGGAGGAAACCGGAGTACCGGAGAAAACCAACGCAGGCCCGGGAGAACATGCAAACTCCACACAGGGAGGTCGGAGCCGGAATTGAACCCGGTACCTCCGCACTGTGAAGTCGACGTGCTGACCACTGGACTACCGGGTCGCCCGAATCAGAAAGTTGTCTTTGCTCATATACCAATGATATTGATCACATACTACGCAGGCTTTCTGCTTCCTGCCTTTGTCATGTGTAGACAGCTGCTGCTTTGCTTGAATTCTTTCAGCTGACAACTCCTTTCATTTTCTTTCTCTGGAGTTCTCCTGTACTGTTTGTATCAGTGTGGCTGCATTATTTTTTTTCTTTTCCTTTTTAGATGCAGCTGACTGAGGTCATTGTTTCAACATTTTTTTGTTTACTCCTCACGATAACATGACTGCTAGTAGCAACACGGCTACAAGCAAATTCCATTCTCCACCGATGAATACCACAAAGTCCTTCAGAAACGGCAATGCCGAGACAAAAATGCGTCGCCTCAATGTGCTGTGGAGGTGAATGGGAAATTGGGCAATGAGACCACACTACCAGTGTTTCCAAACAGTGGACATGAGCATGCTAACAGACAGCAAGCTTCATCCACCAGCCCTCTTTGGAAGTGATGGATTGGTGGATTTCAACACCAGCGATAGGTACGAAAGTGAATTTTTTGTTGCAGAATCAACATAAAGTAATTGCCTCTGTTTTGATGAATGAAATGGTGTCTGATATTTCTGAAAAGAAGATCACCACCGAGCATCTGACTGTTAGATATGTTATTCTTCATACAGGGGTCTTTGACATTTTGAAAAACAGTTAGAGATACTGAAGCAACAGTTTGTTAACCTTCTCCAAAATGCAATCTCTAAACGCAGATGTATTTCTGAGTAGGCCTCTGCCTACGGTCCGGCCAGGCAATGAGCGCTTCAAATTGATAATGTAACTGTCAAGATGGCTGAGAAGCCTCTGTGCTTCTCATTCAGTGAAGTTTATTGGCCATTTTAAATGTTTTACTGTACTTGAATGTTTTGGTGTCTCATAACACGGAAACATTCCAAACCATGCGCAAGGTCATGTGCTTGATCTCGATATCTCTAAAGGTGTTGACATCTGGCTGGCTTAATTGGACTATTTCAGATCATTTCTGTGTGTTCTTTGAACTACAAATAATGCCAAAAGTTAAGACAACCACCCTAGCTATTAAAAAAAGATGTTTCTGAAAACTATGGCTGTGTCTTCTTCTGGATAAATTCAGCTGGAAAAACTCCACTTTCCTGGATGCCGTTGCCCCATTTAAAATGAAGGCATTTCCTGCCGTCCCAAATCACATTGGGAGTGCACTACGACCATCATGACTTTCAAATCAAAGTGCAGTAAAAAGTAGATACAGAGAATTTCTTTGGAATTTTAACAGAGTTAGTAAAAGCTAAACAACAACAGTTTCTGGAAATCATTGGTACGAATCTCAGCGTATGGCTATACGTCCCGTATATGCAGCCATAAGTAATAGGTGTTATGCGATCGTTGCACACGTTCAAACACGTTAAGTGTAGGTTACTCATAAGTCCAAATACGTCGAGAATACCTACTAGCTGTTCTCCAACATCCGTGCCTTTCGGAACTTGCGCTTGGACATGCTGACCAGGCTGTCACGCACGTAGTTGGCGAAGGCTGCAGTGGCTGTGATGGGCTGAGCTCTGCGAGACCTTGATGAGCTCCCAGACTTTTCTTTGCCATGACGCTGATGTTGTTTGGTTTATTAATGACACAAGTCATAATGGCGTTTGATTGCTGCTTTAATAGCGTGAATAGCAACTCACAGTAACGATGGCAAGCCGCACCTTGCCTCTTGGGTTATACCATTTTAACTAGACCGGGGGGGGGATAGTCCCCAAACAGATGTTGGTACTGCAATGTCTAGTGCAGTTATGATTTGAAACGTCGAGCGCCAGCCTTTTATAGACTACTAACAATACACACACCCTATTTGCTATGGTCGACCATCTCACAAATCATCCAAATCAATTTGCAACAGGACTTCTCTCGGCAGATAAATGCAATGAACTTGCCTGCTGCTTTTGGGAAAAAGAATCCATCTGGTCAAACATAATCCCAAATTAGCAAAATTATAAAATGATGCAGCACTTAACATCAGACCGAGTTGGGTTCTTGTCAAATATGTAATGTCTCGTGTTGCCACTATTTGCTGGGTGAAAATGTGTCGAGCTGAATGCCAGAATGGAATGTTTGTATGTGTGGGTGTCAGCCATCTCGTTATCTCTGCGTCCCGCGTCCTAGACGCATAATTTTCCTGCGGGACGCACAGTTCCAATAATGTGCGTTTTGGGGACGCAAGGACATTTCTCAGTCAAAACAACAACAAAAAAAGCTACGGTAAATCATTTTTTTCCAGCAACGATCGCAGTTTGACCATCACCGCCATTGTTGTTTTGATCTCGCCTTAAGTAATCTCGCGTGACGAGATTTCCGTTCTCGCGAGACGAGATCGGCGAGATCGGCCTTCACCTCGCGGGAAGCAGACGATTGCCAAGTTAGGTAACGTTAAAACAAGTGTTGCGAACAAGTATTGCGAAAGTTTATTGCAGAGATATCACAGAGGAAGCAGCTAAAGTTGGATAGTTTTTTGCGATGATAAATTGACTTTGACAAAGCCTTGCATCATTGGAAGTAGAGTAAAGTGAAGAGAATTTATGAACTCACCAAGACTGAATCATGGGATGAAATAAGAACCTATTTCTCAGCCAATCTTGTATGCCTGAATTATTTAATTTTTTGCAGCATTTTTTATAGGAAATAAACCTATTATGAATGTGTATTGTTGTTGTTGTTTGTGTCATTATCATATGCAATTGAATAAGTAGACCATTTCAGAATTTGAAATTTGGGACTCTAAATGCATAATGGGACTCATACTTTTCTGATCAGGGCTCAAACTGTAAAATTATCACTGGGGTGCACTGTCAACACTACATTTTGTTGCTGTAACACACTATTGGGTGTTGACCATTTAACACTTTCAGAAATGTTACTTTAAAAAGACTAAATCATGTAATCCAAAATAATTCTACAAAATACACTATGCAGAGTCAGGATGCCAGGGCAAGTCCAGTTTGGGAATTTGGTCGTTGACTGCATGCTGCCTGCCCATAAGGCAATTTGCTGACAAAAAGTAAACTAGATTATAGACTCGCTAAAACAAGGTGTAAGTGATAACATTGGTGCTGTAACACAACAAGAATGAACAAAATGACATAATACATCATAGTTGAGACAGATGTACACCTGTTTACAGCTGTAGCCTTCAAAGATTTACAGTGCATTCCAAGTTATTATGCAAATTTTTATAGTCAGTGCCACTGGCATTCAGCATAATTTTCAAGTCAACTGTTAGAGAACAATTTGAATGTTTTCAACAACCTTCCCAAATGATAACCCCCTAAATTTTCTAAATTTAGATTTAGAAAAATCTAAATTTAATCCCTGCCTACACCTTACAAACTAAGGAGAGTGCTATTAAATGTGTAAAGAATAAAGTTTTCAAATGTCCTTGATAGCGTCTGCTGTGTTGGGTCTGTCTCAGTGACAGACTGAGGCTGTCTTCTTATCTGATCGAAACAGTGTGTCCCCTAGCGGATACTCCACGAATTGCACCGTATTAAAAATATTAATTCTGTGTCTTTTATGCATTTTTCACTTTTAAATTATCCTGCGGGCCTGATCGAACCCATGCTCTAAATTGTCCCTAGGTGTGAGTGTGAGTGTAAATGGTTGTTCGTCTATGTGTGCTCTGCGATTGGCTAGCAACCAATTCAAGGTGTCCCCCCGCCTTCTGCCCAAAGACTGCTGAGATAGGCTGCAGCACCCCCCACCACCCATGTGAGAATAAACTGGATCAGAAAATGGATGGATGGATGTTTATACAGTGATCAAATATTTGGTCTTGATATTACATTATTATATAACGTATCATAATAGTGGTGTTGTATTTTGTGTCTGTTCATCTTAAAACAAAGACAATATAGCGGTACCTCTACTTACGAACGTCTCTTCATTAGAAATTTTCAAGTTATGAAACGCCTCAATAGTAAAATATTGCCTCTTTTACGAAATAAATTTCAAGATACGAAAGGTAAGAATACAGTTTGGTCTGCTACTCGCAGCTCCGAGTTTCCTGAACGCAACATACTTATAGCTGCTCTGTCATTGGCTATTACCTGGCATCTTCCTGGCATCTGATTGGCTAAGAGGGACCTCTACCTCATGTGTCTATGTGTGTAGATAGATAAATAGATGGATAGCTGGGATTGGCTCCAGCACCGCCCCGCGACCCTTGTGAGGATAAAGCGGATCGTTAAATGATTGGATGGATGGATGTGTGTCTATGCAGTGTCCTCGTCAGTCTCCCCTCAAGCCGCGAGGTGTTCTGATCGTTTTCTGTAAATGTGAATCACCCAGAAAAAGTGTTCACCAGTCCGGTGATCGCTCACTATGCTGATGTTTGCCTTGGACATTTTTGAAGGATTTTTAAAAGCCGACAAAAGGAAACGTCCTTGTATCAGTTCTTTAAAAACACCAGGCAAAAACCATTTCTGACAGAGAACATGAACTAAAGAAGGCAAAAAACGATGAAAACGAAGTTAAAAGTTAAATGAACATCATTTTTATTCTTTACTCTAGTCTTTGTTTTTTATATTATGCCAAACTCATTTATTGCGCAATAATCAAATTGTAACATGTATTTGTTACATATTTTGATGAATTTTTATGCTTTAGAAAACATTTATGTCAGAGTTTTTTTTGGGGGGGGGGGTTGAAACGGATTAGGGCATTTACATGGGGAACGCGTCTCTACTTACAAAATGTTCTTGTTAAGAAATGTCTTCGCGAACCAATTAATTTTGCAAGTAGAGGTACCACTGTCCATACTTAGGGTTAGGGGTTATCCATTTTCTACCGTTTGGATGGATAAAATCAGACATCAATACAATGATTGTCAGACAGGATGTTTGAATGGAGCAATTCCTGGCCTAAAAGCGAGGTCCTGCAGCGGCTGTCATGTTTCTATCTTACATGGAGTGATCAGGTTGTCTCTGCCTCTGGCACTGGGTGAATCCTTTATCTGAATTAGGTGATCAATCCGACCTGTAACACAGGATGAGGCAGGAGGAACCTTTATGTGAGCTTCCACATATATACAAACACGCTCACACACAGGGGGTTACCTGGCCACAGAGAGCTTACAGGAGTTTCCCCAATTGGCCGCTGACAGTTGAATTGAGACGCTTATTTTGAGGGAATAAAAGGTCAAGGTCATCTTTATTGTCAAATGTGCTCTATGTATGACATACAGCACAGATGAAATTTATTCCTCTCAATCCTCATTTCAAACATACAAACATGCTGTGCATTAAAACACACACAGCTAGAGATAAACCAGCAAACAACACTGTATAAAAGGCATAATATATCAATCTAAACAAAAATAAAAAAACACTGGCACTTATGACTACGGACGGTGGGTTAAAGTGAGGTAGTGCATTGTGCAATACCAAAGACGTAGCTGGCGGGCGCGGAGGGGAGGTTCATAGGTTCCCTAACAAACAAAACAAAACAAAAATCACACCTGTAACAGCAGACTGTTTTGTTTTTCCCCTTCTGTATATTAAGTCGTTGATATGTTGTTGTAACCAATAAAAACATAAAAAGTACAGTGATTTCAGCTGACACGAGATACATTGTAGCAGCTTGCATTATACCAGTAATTATACGAATGGACAGATATGCAATACTGTATAGTTTATTTCAGTCTGCAGTGATATAGACTGTGTGCTTTTCAGTGTTATTCTGTCACATGCCAACTCAGATGTCTTTCGCGCACAAACTTTAAGATAACTATGGTGGCCTTAATTGGGGGAAAAATAAATAAATAAAATGTGTCAGTATTAGGGTTAGAGTTCTCAGTAATAGGATCTGAGTTTGTCCTATCACACAATCGAGGTCAGGGGTGTCAAACTCATTTTTGTCGCGGGCCACTTTGGAGTTACTTCTTCCCTCAGAGGGTTGAATTAAAGTTGAATCATCACGTGGTATTGTTATTTGTACACAACAAATTGATGGATTACTAGTTTTGAAATCAGTCAACTATATGTTTGTTGTTTGTTCGCTTATTGTTCAAGTGAGTGTAAAGAGGGGCAGAAAATGTGCGCAAAATCTCAATGTTGTTTATTACACCTGACAATTTCGCTACAAATTTTAGAAATGATCGTGGACGTTGACACACATGATCTGCTTTCGCGGGCCACATAAAATTACATGGCGCGCCAGATCCGGCCCCCGAGCCTTGAGTTTGACACCTGTGATCTAGGTCAACCTTGCTCAAGGGCACCTCAACATTTGTCACTCCACCAATTAGAGCTGCTAATGAGTAACCCACATAGGACTTTCTCATGTAAGTGCACAGATGGGCAACCAACCTGGATGTGCTGCTCAATGCAGCCGCTCCACAAGTCGCCAAAGTTGCATTTACTGTCGGTCACAGCTATCAAAGTCAATTTCCCAATGAAAAACACCTTGCTTTTTACAGAACGTAAAATGTGAATAACATTGTTTAAAGACTGTTCTTGGCAGGAACCTTTTGTAAGTCCAGTCTTTTCAGCCGTTGGAGTGTTTATGTACAGGGTATTGATATTTTAATTCAGTTGACTTGGTGTTTGCCGTGCTTTTGTTTGGTTGATGTTTTTTTTTTGTGACCTGTGAGTCTGAAGCCCTTCGGTATACCAATCGCTTGCATTCCCATACATATGTGTAAATTAACAGTCTTCTGTGCTATGAGCAGGAGCGTTTTAGGGAGTTACATTACCAATTTCAGGAGGAGTCAGATTTGTCGAGAGCAGAGTTGTGAAATTTAGGACAATTGCAAAATTCACCTCTCGCTTACAACCATGCTGAAAGAAAACAGACATGCTGACTTTACAGCAGACACACCACCTGACACAGGTAATAAATATTTGTTGTATCTAATTTAAAAGGAAAATAAATATCTGCTCAGAAAGCATCTGCCTCTCTAAAGTGCCTTACTATGTTGGAGTGGGCCATGACTTTGATTGTGCAACTCCACCTTATCCTGCCAGAAAACCACAAAGCCCTGACTTTCTTCTTCCATCCATCCATCCATTTTCTAATCTGCTTATCCTCAGAAGGGTCACGGACGTGCTAGAGCCGATCCCAGCTGTCTTCGGGTAGTAGGTGGGGGACACCCTGAACTGGTGAACTGGTTGCCAGCCAATCACAGGGCACATGTTTTTGGAATGTGGGAGGAAACCGGAGTACCCAGAGAAAAGCCACGCAGCCACAGGGAGAACATGCATCTCCACATAGGAAGGCTGGAGCCAGAATCAAACTCTGCAGCTCTGCACTGTGAGGCAGACGTGCTAACCAGTCGCACTCCGTTCCGCCCCAATTTCTTCTTCTCTTTTTAAAATTAATTTCAGACATGTCAAGAACCACATAGCCAAAGCATTTCAAACAATATAGGTGTAAGTTGAGGGGTTCGTTGTTTTGGAATGGATGGCTCTACTTAATGAACAGCAAAAGGGGAGATGGAATCCTTTGAATGCAGTTTTATTGAAAAGGGGGGAAAAAAAGACATCTGCACCGCAGCACGTTCGAGAACGCCACTCCTGCTTCCGGCCACTAAAACACTTCCTGTTTCCTTCAGCCAATCAGACGCTCTCAACATAAACATGTTTAAGAAATTATTACAGAGAATATAATTTAGGTAACTTCAACATCAAAGACAATACTGTAATGTTCAAACATACAAGGATAATAATTAACAATTTAGTCCAAGGAAACATTTCCTTTTCAACATGCCCAAAAAGGGGGAAGAAGTACAACTTACTTTTCCCAACTGTAATATTCACCATTCACCAACAATGATGATGGTTGTGATTCACGTGAGTCCGGTAAACCAATGCTACAAACAACAGTTTTTTTCTTTTTAAACATTTTACCACCGACACCTCTCAAAACACACCCATTCTGTAACCATCATAGTTACAGTGCTAACTACCGATTACCCCGTATTTTGATCCCTAGATTTTTTGAAAATAATCAATCTGAGCTGATTCCCCCAAAAAACTCATCCTTGGACAATGTTCGAACTCATCTCTGAGTTCATTTCAAACTCTTACACCACTCATCGAAATCCACTTTCTACTCATGGTTGTTCGAACACTCCTGGTTTTTAAATTAAGATCCATCCATCCATTTTCTAATCTGTTTATCCTCGCGGGCGTGCTGGAGCCTATCGCAGAGCACCAACAGCCGGAGGCAAAGTTTACACACGGACGAACTCCTCTTTGAGCAGCATAACATCCGCTCTCCCAACTGCTTGCGCGACCCCCCCCCCTCACATCCTGAGAGTCACGTGACACATTCCAAAATACTCAGCAAAAACAACATGACATGTTGTCAACAACAACACACATATCCTAAATTTCTCCCTGCCAAACACTTATATTTGGCACTTTACATTTTGCAAATTAAAATGTAACCAAAAAATAAATAAAAAATAACGGTTGCTGTCACAAAGCATCAGCTGTCCCTCGGCGCAAAGGCAATTTAAACAGCGGATAAAATCGAAACAATTTTGAAATAAATCAAACCTGAGCTGGATTGGCATTTTCAATTTTCAGATTCGCCCCTGTCATGATGACAAAAGACAAAGTAAACAGTTTGGGGTTTTTTTTGTGGATTTTGGATGGAAGAAAGGTGCCCATTTCTCTCCATCCAAAACCATTATTGTGTGATACTTCATGCATTTTGTAGAACGCTAATTATTTCAGGAAATGTAATTGCAACCACCTGGGAATGGCCAATTGCAGCTTGGCCCCGATTGGCCTGAAGCTCAAGTGAACTTCCTTTAAAAGAAGAATGAGGAAGTCACTGAGCGCTGGACAGCCTGGAAAGCAGTGCTACATGTGGTCTGCTAAAAACTGGTCAATTGTTGCTCCTTGAAAACTGGAAAATCCCCTTACTGGATCTTGGCTGAATCGCCTTTTTATTCTTTTTTCGCCTGGCCTGATGATTTGCCGCATATTCATAAAAGCCTCATACAAAGAATTCAACGGTTAAAGTGACACACAAGGTTGACAGAGTGGGGAAAGAAACATATGTTAAAAAGAAAAAAAAGATTATGAAAGTGTGGGAGCATTTCGGACTGAAATGTATGGAAGCGTGGAGCTGCCAATGTGGAAGATAAATATCTTGACTGGCGTTAAGACATATTTAACGCCAAGTCCGGCTGAATGTATTGAAATACATTCAAACGTACTCGCAAGTACTTTCGAACGTACTTTTAGGCAAAATGCTACATGGCATTTTCCCATAATTCCACGGGATACTGGCTTGCACATGTATTTTGAGAAAAAAAATCATGCACTGCAGCCATCCATCCATCCAGAAGATCCATTTTCTGAGCTGTTTATCCACACGAGGGTCGCAGGCTTGCTGGAGCCCAGCCCATCATCTTAGGGCAGTAGGCGGTGTACACCATCAACTCGTTGCCAGCCAATTGCAGGGCACGCATAGACCAGCAACCATTCTCACTCACAATCACACCGAGGGTCAATTTAGAGCGTGCCATGCGTGTTTTGGGAATGTGGGAGGAAACCAGAGTACCCAGAAGGAACCCACGCAGGCATAGGGAGAACATGCAAACCCCACACAGGAAAGCCAGGGCCTGTGACGACTTCGTGAACAGCTGCGCTTCTAGCCAGCTTCCTCCCACAAGTCCAGACTGTACACACAGTTGAGGTCTGTTGTCCCATGCCTGCAGTATTCAACCTTCACCAACAGAGGGTGCTAAAATACTGTTGAACAGCTGTGAAATGCCGGTTAACATTTAACTGTATGCAACATTACATCCACACACAAACAAACATTCCTCGGAAGCGGTGGCAATTCCTACTTCGCGGTTTTTACCTTTTTGCAGGCGGAGGTTGCTAAATAACTACGAAAAAACAAAATAACTGCGAAAAACGAGGGATTACTGTTTTTTGATTTTCTTATGAAATAAACATTGTTTTGGACTATGTGAGCAAAGTGTCTAAAAAGAATCCATAGATTTTTTTTTTTACAAATCCACTGACCATGGCAGTGCAACAATTAAAACACATCATATTACTGAGAACTCAAAACAAAATAATATTTTTAAATGGAGGGCAAAATGATGTTTGCACATTTATAGGCACGTTTCACACACGCAGGGAACATGATCTGAAGAATTCCTTCCAAACTAGCCATCACTTTGAACAGACATAATTTAGATATCAAATATACACTACATGCTAAGGTGTGAATATGTTAAGTTACTCATGTAATATGCTGTCCACCCTGTGATCTGAAGAAATAAAAACGAACTAAAGTCAGAAAATGTGCGTAGAACAACCCAAGGTTGCCACTTGAGAATGGGGCCGAAACAGCTATGTGCACCCCTGATTGAAATGTTGAGACATGAATAAAGTCTGCCCAAAGTCACATGGTCAAAATGTATTATGGGCAGTATGAGTATAAATGTCGGTGAATTCTCAACAAATCTTGTGAAAAATATAAACAATTTGAAAGTTTCATTCTCATTCATGTTCATTCTCCTCTCAGTCTTCATGATTACAACTCTTGCGCTGCAGTTATGGCAAACAAGACCTTTAAAATACTGTATACAATTATAGGGCAGTGGTTCCCAACATGCAACTACACAACTGACATTTAGCGAACATCTGTCTATTTAAGAGCTATGAGCCACATGGTGGAAACAGTTTAGTGTAATAATCTGTGATGACAATGTAAAACTATGCATAATGAACAGTAGGTGTGTACACAGTACTTACGGGGACCTAAAAGGTAGCCGGCACTATTGAGAGTCCACCCCCTCTTCTCCTTTGCCTGCATGGTGAAATAGGACAAAAGTAAAGGGGTCGGCAGATTATTATTTTGTCTTTAAGATCATTGCGTATCCGCACTTGTCCTCACAAGGACAATCTTTGGATCACAATGACTCCATTTATAGATTATCGTCAAGTGAAAAATGTAGTTGACAATTCTCGACATAGACTTGATCTGTTTTTTTTTTTTTTTCATTTCAGGAATTAAAATACATCATTGCAGATTACGAGATGACAATCACTTTCTGGTTATTTATTGCTATTTATCACCAGGTAAAGCCAAGGGTGTACTTTTATTCCCCCCCTTTCGGATAGAGGAGATCATATTTGGATTTTGGGGTGGCCAAACTCCCAAGGTTTCACCATTTTTAATAGTTCAGTGGGCTGTTCTGCGATGATAATAAATAATTAGACATTGTAAAATAAAACGTGAAAAGTATGATTTCTTTATTAATTTATAGACCTGAAACATACTGGTGTATTAACTACATCATTAATAACAAAAAAAGTCATGATTTTTAATTATCAATGCATTTACATTTTTGGGGGGTCGTGCACTCTGACTTGCTGCTGCCTTTGATGAAGATGACAAGATTCACAGTGATTGTCTCAATACCCAGTCCCATGCATTGATGCATTTTAGAGTTGCATCAAAAAGGCCATCATCAAAAACTGCACCAAACTAATTAAGGTATGTAAGCGACTCGCAGTGAACCCTGATGGGATGAGCAAAAAGTCACGAAAAACAAATGCTCTATTGTTGTGTGTAATTATTTCATTAATTATTATTGTTTACGGCAACTGTCGCATGATCTTCAATTTGGTTTGTGGAATAATACATTTGTCAAGCCCTGTATGTAGATTATTTATGGATCCCTAATCCCTACAAGCAATGAATGTAACTAATAGTCGAGCATTTTCTTTTGTTTCAGTTCTACTTCTGAGATTGCAGCAAAGAATAGAATAACAGCGCACAAAACTGAGGATTTCATTCACAAACGCAACAATAAATTGCATGGCATTATTGAAAAAAACAAAAACAAAAGATCTTACCGCAATTACCAGCTCGACGGTCTCCGAGAACATTGTGCAAAAGACGAGAGACACCAGCAAAATCCCAAAGGACCTCTTCATCTAAAGAATTCAAGTAAGAAGGAAAGACATCAAGAACTACCTCACCCATTCAATTTTCACAATCAATCCAACCTGGAAGACTTTCCTTATGTGGGACTCTACATGTACTGTAGATTGACCTATACATAGAATGCCTTGATAGTAAGAATTAAATAATTTGAACAAAGCAGTGTCTTACCTTTGATATGCCGGCAACACAGACTCTGGTCCCCGAAGCAGCTGCTGAAGTTGCTGTTTGTGTGAACACTTTGCAGTTCAGATGAAATGGGTACTACATACACCTTTTATGGTCCTCAAACTCACCATGGCTTCGGTCCACCTGCGTCAGCAGCCCTCTCCCCTCAGACAAGAGAAAGCGTAATGAAATTCAATTACATCATGTCATGCCCGGATCCGATTTTTCTTTACCCCCCCCGTCAGAGACATGGATTAAATTTGAAAATGAGGGAACTCTTCCTATCAACATCTTTCACTGTATAAGCATATGCTTCAAATTTGTGTAGCAAATCAGTGTTGGACAATTTGTTTTCATGCTTTCTTGTTTGACTTAAGATTTTTCTTGGTGTCGGTTTAAGGAAGAGTGATTATGAAAATCCTTATCAGATCAAATATTCCTCCTCTAGCAAATAGTTCATCCTTTTATATCTGCTGCTTTCAGGTAAGGTAAGGAAATAAAAATAAACATTCACCGCCTACTTATTATTCTACTGATCAGTGAAATGTCCATCTTTCACTGCAGGTGGAATCAGTTTTCAATTCCTTTTACAAACCAATGAAACGTTATGGACTAAAATACATTTCGGTTCAAACTTTTAAAAATAAGTCCAGTATTAGTTTTCATTCACACAAAAATATATTTTAAAGATATTTCTTTGACAATAAGTCATCATAAACGTGAAGCTACAAAAGTGACTGAAAACATGCATGCCAGGACAATGCAATTCCGTAATAACATCTTTCTCATCAAATTCCTACATATTTTTTTCACATCTTCCACTTTTATATTTAACATAATCAAATATTGTAAATGTAAATATCAGACTAAGATAACACGAGTAAACAGAATTCTGTTTTGAATGTTGATTTTATGTGTTAATGGGGGAGGGGGGGGGGCTGTTCAACGCTACCTGGTCCTGTGTGACAATGTAGTTTACCCATAAACCTAATAACTAGTCGGACCACCCTGAGCAGCGACAACTGCAATCAAGCTTTCTAACACTGGCAATGAGCCTTTCACATTTCTATGAAAATATTTTCTCCCACTATTTCTTGCAGAATGGCTTTAATTCAGCAACACCGCAGGGTTTTGAGTTTCCTTTTCAAGATCACGCCACCGAATCTCAATTGAATATAAGTCCGACTATGACTAGGCCACTCGAAAACCATCATTAATAAGAAAAAAAAGAATAATAATTTGATTCATGACTTTGCTTGCCGGTATGTTTTGATGTTGTCCTGCTGCCGAACTCAAGTGTGCTTCAGCTTGAGGTCACAAATTGATGGTCAAGCATTCTCCTGGAAGATTTCCCAGTAAAGAGCATGGTTCTAGCAAACACAGCAAGTCGTCCAGGTCCTAAAGGAGTAAAGCAGCCCCAGCGCATCACTCTTCACACACCACTTCCACTGTTGGTAGGATGTTCTTTTTCTGAGATGCTGTGTAACATATATGGCAAACATAATGAGTCACACACCTTACATTTCATGTCAGTCCATAGAATAGTTTTCCAAACGTCTTTGAAACCATTATTTTTTTGTTTTTTTTATTTTGCTTGAGTAATATGAGGTTTTATGTTCTTTTTCAGCCTGGAACACTGCTGTGGATGTAATTTTCATCCTGTTTCTCCATATCAAAAAAGCAAGCAAGAAGGAGAACAATGAAGCACTGTGGGGTGACCTTCCAGTTGCTTCAGCTTTATTTTCTGTTCACAGTGCTTAGTGCTATACTGACAGATCTCTGCTTGTGTATGATTGCCAGTATTTATTGGACTTTCAACACAACGTCGGAGGTTCAGGCGCGGTCGAGCATAGTGGGGAGAAGACATTGCCTCAGTTGCCGGCAGACATTCTGGCTGATTGCTTCCGTGTTCACGTGCTTCTTTCGTGGTGGAAGCGTCGCTGCGGCAAACGCAGCAGTCACCAGGTGAAGCTAAAATGGGTTCTAAAACATGGTTCATCTCTGCTCGTTCCCGAATATATGGATTTATAGGTGCTTGCTACCAGTCATCGGCTCTGCCGGAGAGCCACAATGGAGATTTTCCAGTCAGGTTTCAAAGTGATGCATAGCCTTGGTTGCTCTGAGTCCTGCACTGCCCCACTAGCGTATGGTGTTCCACAGGGTTCAATTCTGATGCCTCTGCTGTTTTCATTGTATCTGCTGTCCTTGGGTTCCATCTTAAGTGATAGTCTTCCACTGATATGCGGATGACTATCAGATATTTGTTCCGCTTTGAGACATTGAGACCACTTTTGTCTTGTCTGGAGGAACTCAAGGCCTGGATGGCTTTCAATTCCTTGAATTTCAGTGAAAAGAAAGTTGTGGTGCAGAATTTATCGTGTTTGCTCTCAGTAGCCCTTTTACATCCCATCATTTTGACTTGGGGCCCCCTGGCGCCTTATTTTAATCCATCAACTTCAAATCTGAGTCTCAAACTGGACAGTGAATTTAAATTTGGACCAACAAATTTGTGCTGTTGTTCAAAGTAGCTTTTATTTTAGGCAGCAGGCTAATTCTCTCCTCTCTCAACAGCACATTGAATTAGTAATCCATGCCTTTGATACATCTCATCTGGATTCAGGGGCGATTGCTCTAAGACTGCAAGGGAAGCTCAGCTTCCCCTAAAATGTCAAAAAATAATAAGTGATCAAATATATGTGTGTACATACAATTGTGTGAACATGTCATTGACTAAATATGCGCTACAACGCGCTCAATTTTTGTTCTGAATCAGCTTCTTAAGACTGGTTACAACAAGACTCTCTTCTCATTCAATCCCTCAGCTTCACTGTGCTTTAAACTGTGTGGACGCTGAGCGTCTACAGCGCGGACGCTGAGCGCCGAGAGTTCAGAGCCCGTTGTCCCAATGCATTGAAACAAGACGAGTCATTGGAAAAATGCTGGTTTTGTCCCGCCCACCGGACGCTCAGCATCTCTGGGAGTCTATGGACAGTGGGTGTGTATTGGCAATCATCTTGGCGACACTCTCTTTGTTGAAAACGACTAGCGACTTAATTAACCTTTTATTTCTGGTGGGCTTTATTGTAGTTGCTGTAGTTGTAGGACACCAGTTAAGTCCCTGGAAAAGACGCCTTGTTGGTATGACAGGGTCACAGATAATGTTCTTGAAAAGGAACAGAGAGTAGAATTCACAGAGAAATAAACGGACGCATTTTATGATGTCAGCCAAAATTGAGCTTCCCTTCTTGACAGACCAGCATCCGCCACTGTCTGGATTACTGGAATTCACTTTACTGTGGAATCAACCATTTCTCCCTTGAGCATCTCCAGTTGGTCCAAAATGCTGCTGCCTGCTTCCTAACTGGTGCTCATCGGAAAGAGCACATAACTCACAACCCTTGCATCCCTTCTCTCACTCCCTGTAGAGTTCTTTCTAAGATTCTTTTATTTGTTGTCAAATCTTTAAATGGTTTCACAACACCTATCTCTCTGAGTTCCTCCACTCCTACGCACATGCCCCAGGCAATGTTCTCTCTAATTCTTTTTTTTTTTGTGTCTGAGCAAACACACAAACACATGGTCCCATGGACCACTGTGAGCAACATATGCGCCATGCAAATTGTGGTCACGCAGTGTCATATACATCGTATACATTCAAGTTGCATGTTTTAATTAAAACCAATAAAATTAGGGCAATAGTTTCTATCAAATTACTTTTTATTAAGTGTGTTTGTCCACTTTCAGTGAAACACTCAAAAGTCATGTAACCAAAAGTGTAGCATATTAACATAGCTGTTTTCACAATGGTTTGTATGAATTATGGCAAAACTTGAACTGCCATGAACTGCAATGTGACAGTGTCCTTACTGAGGCACCATGGGAGGTTAGCATAACCATTCTCTGTACTGTATGTCCACTTCATGCTTGGAGTAAAACTGAGTTATTGCCTGCACGATATCCTGAGCAGCGCATGTTGTCAGCTGGACTATTCCACCAAACACAGTTTTATGATCGAAACTATTTTTTCTCTCTGTATTTAATGTACAAGACGAGCATTTTGTGCACCGTTGTGTCTGTGCTCTCATCTACTAGAAGGGTGTGCCAAGGTGCATCTTTAACACTGCACATCGTCTCATTCGGTACTATTGCATTGATTGAATCCCCAAATTCAAAAGCATAGTTTTTACTTCGCCAACTGTCTGGCATGCTCACATACTTTGCCATGTGGTCGTGAATTTGTTGTTCGACAGCACTGATGGATTCATTTTGATGGCTCGTACAACATTGTCGATGAGGATTTTGACTTGCTCCGGGTTGATTTGTTTATGAGGGACAGCTCGTTCCTCTTCTCTCGATCTTTGGCGCTCTCTGCCAATAATGTACCGATCCCCATTCCCATCTTGCAGGGTTGTACAATTTTACTGCATTCAAATGACTTTTGTTCTGAATGTGACGCTTGAGGTAGTCCAGTTTCCATTCGCTTCCACACTTTTACCTCCAAAACTCGCTTGCTACTTTAGCTTCAAGCAACACGCTTTGCAGAGTCGACCTTTCTACAGTGAACAACGTCATGGCGTAAATGCGTTATTTGACGTAAATCGCATCAAATAACAACCTGGAACAGCCAATCACATGTTGCACAATACAGAATAAATTATGCATTTATTTTATTTTCAATACTGGTTGGATTTTTACTTTGTGCGCAGCTCAGATATTTTCTGCGCAGACACGCAGGGAGCAGTGCGCATTTGCTCACAAACCATGCTTAGAGGGAACAGTGGCCCCAGGTCATCGGACCAGATTTTGAAGTGCTGAGGACAAAGCGGAGGCTCGGATAGGATCGAGCCTCTCTATTGCCAATTATTATCTTTGGAACAAACGCGAAATGTTTAGCAATCCCCCTCTTTGCCCATCTTTAAAAGTTGTCTGAAAACACATTTTGATTTGGCTTTTGACCGAGCATGAGATTCACTACTGTGTTGGTGTTTTCATGTTTTCATGTTATTAATGTATTGTTTTAACTGTCCTTACTGTGGTATGACAAATTTTTACACGCCATTTTAGCTTCACAGCGTTCTGTAAAATGCCACTAGATGGCATCGGGAGGAGTTGAGCTGTTGCATACCTGCGGGCAATTAAGTCCTATTTTTAAGGCTTACCAGCACACCAGGATGGACCAGGATTATTCTTGTTTTTTCCAAATTTGCTGTGTGCATTCTTGCTTGCTCCAATGTGGAGAATACTGTATTCTGCTCTCCTTGTTTCTGATGGTAAGTTGATTTTTTGTTTTGTTTTTTGTTTTCCTGGTAATATTCTCTGCTTTTTTGTGGTTATTTATTTGCACTTTATAACCTGTAACATTCTACTTTTTGTAGCGCATTATGTTCATTATTCTGTTGTTTTGGTACTTTGTAAATTACTATTTGTTGTGCTCTGTTCATTTGATTGGTCCTTTTCACTGTGTGTTTGGTAACAGTTTTTGATCCCCAGATTTTGCTCTGATGTATTTTACAGTTTTATTTGTTCCTTGGCTTGGTGAAAAACTAGTGAAGTTTTCTAATGCTCTGTTTCCACTTTGGGGTCTGATCAGTCACGTAACACAGTTTGTCAGAATGGTTCCATTTAATTCTTTTCTTGACTGAAGAGATCTGGGGTATTCGGCGTTGGATGTGGTCAGTGAAATGAACTCAGCTTCACCCCAAAAGTTTGATTAACCGCATTTCATTCATGATTTAACAAAGAGGGCAAGTACTTTTTCACCCAGGGTAAGGAGGGTGTGAGTAATTTTTCCCCTTGATAAATAAAATCAACATGTATCATTACATTTTGATTTAGATCAGTATCTGGTATTTACCTTTGTTTCATGACATTGAATGTTAAAATGAGGAAACCATGCGGGGAGAAAAAAAAAAAATCAAAACGACGCAACAATTTTTTTGCGACACTGTTGCCCATTTGAAAGAAACAATAAATGCAGGGAGGGATACCATCTGCTTGTCTCGTCCTATCCAATTCAATGATCTAAAATCAAGACATTCAATATACTTGAAATTCACATGTGATGCCCACGTCACGGACAAAAAAAAAATCATAAAAGTGTTGTAGATTGTAGGATACATTTTGTCAGTGTAAATCCAGTATAGCATGGCAGTTGAGAAATTTCTAGGGAAAAGAACCGGATGCAGTACAGTCCACCAAATAAACTTAGACGTGCAGGAGAAGTGTTATCAGGCATTAGGAGCCAATGTAGAGTGACCAGATGTAAAAAATATTTCACCCCGGACGAGTTCTTGTTTTGACGCCTTCAAAAAGCATCTCCAAGTGATTTGTAAATCATTCAAGATTACAGTCTTCAGATTCGTTATTTTTTTTAATGAATGAACATCTCATTGTATCATTATAGTAGCAATCCGTTGTCTTTGTTCGTGTGTTTTATTACAGTTGTAAGACAATTTGCACCTTTACCAAATCTACAATTGGCTAAACATGATATTTAAAAAAAAACCATAACATGTAGATTGGTCGATATGAACTCTTCATCCGCAAATTTGTCAAGAAAGGTAACATCTGTCAAATCTGATATTTGGTATTATAATATTATTATCTGGTGTACCCAAAATCAATAGAGGTTAAATAGAAAGTTGTAATATTTTCTGGCCAAATTATGTGTTTTGGAAAGGGGTTAATGCAAAGCATAGCATGAGGGGTGACATTTTATAATTTGTCAAATGATATTTTGTGTCTCTCAAAAAAAAAAGTTTGAAAGCTAACCTTTAGCCATATAAGGAAGTTGTATGTCATAAGTTGTTTTCGTTGTCCTGAAAAAAAGTTCATTTTAGCACATAATGGTTTGACGTCATACTTGACTCATTGTGTTAGTCACCGTTGCCGTCGAGGATAATAGACAGAAGGGCAGAGCAAAAGAAGCATCCTAATTAAATTCTCGAGTAAACTGTTGCAAGTAAGACATTCGCCATGCAATTAATATAATTGTTGCCTACAATGGTTAAAATAAACACTGATGTGTGGATGATCTCCTTGCAAAAGCTTTCTGTGCTTATTCCATAATTACTGTCAGGCATCACGGTGGACATTGCTCACGTGGCAAAGTTGTAGAAAGAGGTTAAGAAGACTGAAACAAAAAGAGACTTTATATACTGTATGTAGCCAGCACATCTGGGCTGAGTTTTATTTAAGCTTTATAAAATGCATAAAAACTTAACGAATCACATTCTCAAATCAAAATGACAAGTTGTTAATAGGACATTTTTGGTCCTGTGTAATCCAATACAAAACTATGGACATAGATGAGTTGAGTTACTATAAGCGACCATGATTTTCTGACACATGCACCCCAGAATTTCCGTAGCCCTTCAAAGCCTCTGCCTATTTGTTGTGTTAGAGGTCTGGTATGCTTCAGATTTGCCTTTTTTTTTTTTTTTTGTCAATGCAAAGCCTATTGCGGACGTGAATTTCATTAGCAAGACAATTATGAGAGGAATTGGCCTGCCCACAGCTGTGTCTTCAAATATGGTTTTGTATTATTCAATGTGCATGAAATAATGACCATGAACACTTAGTCATTGTTCTGTTCTGCATCAACTAAAGGCAATGAGGTCACTGTCATCATTTCCAATGTCTTGAACCCTTTCATGCACCCTGGAACCAGATAACATGATAAGATTTCCACCGTCGTAACCGCTGTCCCCGAAAGGGTTAAAAGAAAACAAACAGCTGCATACACAGTAGTATGTCTACAAATGACCACTAAAAGAGGTGGATAGAGGCTCTCGAAGACCGAACTTGGGCACCCCTGATCAATCGCGTCCTGAAAGAATTACGCCATATCGTTTCCAGCCAAGAAATAAGTCTACCAGGTGACATTCTACTTTTGATCTGACCGATGCAGCGCTCTTTGGTCTTTTGATGACACAAAATACACTTTAAAGAATGAGTGAATCGGGCAATGCAGCAGACTCATTCGTGTGTTTGTGCTTGTTGTTGTGATTCGTGGTCGACTGCTATCAGTCATAAGGTGGAGCCAAACCTTCTGCCTGCATACCAATATGACAACGGCAAACATATACACCCCCAAAATGACAGATACGGTACGAGAGGTGAGTTGGGAATCCTACGGGTATGTGTTCTTCATCAGGCTGTCAGAGTCAAGGATAGTCTTATATAGGGTGTCTATAAAGCCTGGGTACATGGTAAAAAACACATACTTCTTAAAACAAAACCATGTTATTCAATTGCAATGTTGATCAATTATATTTTCAACATGATTTCCATTACATATTATATTATATTATATTTTATATATATACGGTACATATATATATACATATATAATATTTGAATGTGTGGGGTGTAATTACGACTAAATAATTTCTGACCAATCAGATGGAATTGCTATGTCGTCAGAGTGATTTTTAAAGCTTAAAATTCGAAGCACCTTTGAGGTAACAAGGAATACAGCATGAAAGAAGCGGTGAAACACATTGATGTTCATTATGTGATGATGATGGTTATCCATCAAATAATTTTCTAGATGATTAGGGTCAAAGGTGATCCCATATTTCCCGCCGCCTTGGTGCACGTCTGTGTTCCACTAAATTGGTCAAGTCTAATTGTGACTAGGGTGGCCGGGTGATCCAGGGGTTAACGCATCAACCTCAGAGGTTGTGAGTTCTATTCCGGCTCCAGCCTCCCTGTGTGGGTTTCCTCCAGGTACTCCGGTTTCCTTCCACATTCCAAATACATGCATGGTAGGTTGATTTAACGCTCAAAATCCTCCCTAGTTGTGATTTTGAGTTTGAATGGTTGTTTGTCTCTGTGTGCCCTGCGATTGGCTGGCAACCAGTTCAGGGTGTACCCCGCCTACTGCCCAAAAACGGCTGGGATAGGCTCCAGCACCCCCCGCGATCCTTGTGAGGATAAGCGGATTAGAAAATGGATGTATGAATTACTTGTTGACTTATTTTTGTCTGGGTGTGTTTCGCTGCAGAAGAGCTCTCACTCTGCTTGCAGAATTTCCGTATGTTCTCAACTCAGCCCAATTTATATCCTCAAATTTTATTCCATCGCCTTACGGAGACACACCTGATTATGTTCTCAAATATGGGATCATGTTTTTGTTACATGAGATGGTATGCTTTTCCATCATCCTGTCACAGCTGTGGTCTCACTTCCTGTACCTGTCTTTACACATGGTGTACCTACCCACAATGGAAAAAAAATGGTTTTAGAGTCGAACAAAAAAGATTTTTCAGATAATTCTGGGAGTACAGATGAAAAGGACAAGCAAACCCAGTGACAGAAAGAGACAGAAACCCAAAAACTAAAGCTTACATTTGAAAGCTGGACATCAGTGACACTTGACATGATTTGCACTGAGACAAAAAAATCAATAAGCCAGCACTCAAAAGAGAATACTGTTAATTAATTTTCATTTGAAAAATTGATCAGGTAACTGGAAGAGCATTGGTTGCTTATTTGATTTAAAAATACAAGAACATGTGTAGACAATAGCAATAAGAATCATTTTGCAGTGTGCACAGTTTTGCTCTCTGTCTCCTTACATACCCTTCTCTTCAAAGGCGAGGTAACAGCAGCAGAGGAAGGCAACAGGCACTTTTCTTTTTCAAACCGCAGAGGTCTTGCTGTGAAGAAAAGGAAAAGGGTGTACATCATGAGCTATTACAGCATCATTGTCCGGGGGGGAAAAAGGCACATGGACACAATACAGTTAGTGCCACCATTAAAGAGCTTTGCACAATAGACTAGGTCAGCCTTTGAAGCTAGATTGTATTCTGATTTTAAACATAATTGAAAGTAAAAACCAAATGGCCAACAATAAGTGGCAAAAGCTCATTAAGCATTTCTGAGGAAAAATATCCAGGAATAAATAAACAAGTGATGACTGATGGAGTGTTCTCCAGGTCTCAACTACAATGGTACCTTTACTTACGAAATTAATTGGTTCAGGAAGAAATTTTTTAAATTAATGAGAACATTTTGTAAGAAGAGACGCGTTATCCATGTAAATGTCCTAATCCGTTCTAAGACCTCCAAATTCAGACATAAATATGTTCTAAAGCATAAAAATGCATTATAATATGTAACAAATACATGTTACATATTAGATTATTGCACAATAAATGAGAGTTGTGCATAATGTAAAAAACAAAGAATAAAGAATAAAAACAATGGTCATTTAACTTTTAACTGCGTCCTCTTTAGTTCATGTTCTCTCTCAGAAGTGTTTTTTGTCTGCCGTTTTGTAATGAACTGAGCAAAGGACGTCTGCTTTTGTTGGCTTTTAACAATCCTTTGAAAATGTCCAAGGCAAACATCAGCAGAGTGCGCGATCGCCCGACCCATGAACACTCTTTCTGGCGATTCAAATTTACGTAAAACTATATGAACATGGCCCGAGAGGCGAGTGACAATGACATGCATAAACCCACATCTATCTATCTATCGACACACAGACACATCGGTAGAGGTCCCTCTTAGCCAATCGGATGAGGGCATGATGCTCAGGAATAGCCAATGGCAGAGTAGCTATACGTATGTTGTGTTCAGTAAACGCGGAGATCCGACTCGCAACCCATATTATATTTTTTACCTTTCGTATCTTGAAATTTCTGTCGTAACTAGAGGCAATATTTTTCTGTTGAGGCGTTTAGTAACTTTCGTATGAGGAGACGTTCATAAGTAGAGGTACTAATGTATTCTCAACTGCCACGCTTGGGCACATTTATCCTTATTTGCATTAAGGACCGCCTCTTAAATCCAATATACATTATAGTATCAGCAACCCTTTTAAGAAATCCAAAGCATTGCGAAGAGGATGTAGAGAATCGCAATGATCTCTGTTACTACGAAAAGAAAAAGAAAAAACGGGTTAACATGAAAAATAAAAATGATACATAAATTTTTTAATGTGTCACGGCCCACAGAAGAAAATTGTCTCTGATTCACTAGAGGAGGATGAGCAAGTTATGTGGTGACATCACGACTGTATACAGCACGAGATGGCAAATTAAATCAAATCAATTGAATAAAATGTTCACACTAGTTGCACGCATTATTTTCTTTGTGTTTTCTCGAGCGTGAGTTGGAAGGATTTGGACACTTGTTTGGTGGTGACTGGGCTTCATTTGTTATGCTGCGTAAATGATGTCTGTCGGTGCTATTCCGGTGCACCTTTTGAGGCCAGTCTAACGACGAGTCTTGAACGCAAACAACACGCCAATGGCTTCTTCGTATTTTCTGTTTATTAAAAATAAAGCATACAAAAAAGGTTCTCTTCAGTTTGTCTGTTGATATGTTGATATGTTGATATGGTCAAAAAACTGTATCGCTTCGGATCTTGAGCTGGCCTCATCTCTCTTTCTGTCCCTCTCTCTCCCACTCCTTCTCCACCTGTCTTCATTCGCCAGTCGTGTGACGTCACAACAAATAGTTCTGTAAAAGAAACACTTAAAGATGCATGAAATAACGATGGCAACTACTTCTACTAAATTAGGAAATATGCCAATTGAACGTATCAATACCACAGCAAATTTAACACACAAAATTCGGCCAATGTCAAATTGGCACCTACAATGTCCATAGAATTATCCTGACTACCAGTAGTTCAAATTTGTCCTCTGTAGAGGACATTTGTGAACTTAAATATCTCCCACCCAGTGCATCCAATCGCATTAACATTCAGTGCTTTCCAATGATACCAAATTTGTAGGGGGTGGGGCTTTGTTACTTTGACTTCTCAATAGAAAAAAATGGCTTCCCTCAATGCAAGCACTTTTTATGGGAAGAGGAAAAGTAATACTTTTAATCAAACACATTTTGTCTTGAAATGCTGTTGGCATTTTATTTATAAGACTCTTATGAACACGTTAAAGTGTTGTTTGAGTTGTTTTAAGTGTATTTGAGCTTATTATTGAAGTGTTTAAAAAAATGTAGTGGAACTTCAAAACTTGATTTTGGAGTAGTCCAATTACTTCACATAGATTGGGGAATTTCAAAATAAATGTGATTGGACAATTTATTTTTTCCTGGCAGTCATATATATATATATATATATATATATATATATAAAATTTCAAACTTTTCTGTCACAAGCGGATGGTCAATGAGACCAAAGAAATGCATTCTCAGCAAAAGGAAAAGTGTGGTTTGACACAAACAAATGTGAATTAAATATATATTAAAATATTTAATTTAAAATGGGCAAATCTACAATCAATGAAAAACATAACCAGTGAGTCTTCACAAAAACAACACCTAGTACATCTATCGTTTGAATTTTATTATGAAGATTCTATTTTGCATGGTAAAGTCCACACGCTGGAGACAACAGCAGTACTCACCGTCACACTTTGAATTCAGTTAGGAAAGTGGGGTCAAATTCATTTGAACCAGCCATCCATCCATCCATTATCCGAACCGCTTGATCCTCACTAGGTCGCGGGGTGCTGGAGCCTATCCCAGCTGTCTTCGGGCAGTAGGCGGGGACACCCTGAACCGTTGCCAGCCAATCGCAGGGCACACAGAGACGAACAACCATCCACGCTCACATTCACACCTAGGGACAATTTAGAGTGTTCAATCGGCCTGCCATGCATGTTTTTGGAATGTGGAGGAAACCGAGTGCCCGGAGAAAACCCACGCAGGCCCGGGAGAACATGCAAACTCCACACAGGAGGCCGGAGCTGGAATTGAACCCGGTACCTCAGCACTGTGAAGTCAACGTGCTAACCACTGGACTACCGGGCCGCTCATTTGAACCAGTGCTGTCTTTTCCTGTTTTTGACAGGAAGGAACGTTTCATCACTCTTTGACCCGATGACAATCCAGCATAGGTCAGGAAAGGGCATAAAAGTTTGAAGATTTGCCTTTCTGAAGAGGCCCTCAAATCTCTCAAACATCAAGTGGCAATTTATTTTTGTTTGCAACAGGATTTGAAACTCTATGATCATGCCACTGTGACAAGGTCCAACCCCACGTGACCTTTCACTTAAATATATAAAATGAATTATTTGTGCACAGCAGTGACATGATGAAATGTATAGATTTTGCACTGTTATATTTCCAGTGCCTCTGTCATGGCTCACCCATCTTCACATCATCATTTGCATTTAGATTGATCGGCCTAGGAGACACTTGAGATGAACCATATGTCTTAGCTTTCCCAGTCACATACAAAAGAGGCAGAAAAGGCAACAGGAGAATACTGAGAGGTACACAAAAATTGGATTAAAATCATGTTTTATCTGTATGAATTATATAGAGAATCATGTCAATGTGGGACAACACCACATCAGGACTACTATTACACATTTTCAATCATTCTTCCTTCATTTATAAACAAATTCCGTTCATGCACAGCGTGTTGCTTCTCTTCTGTGTGAGGTAGTTCATCTTTGGAAGCTGTAGTCAACAAGCGTGACGTTTTTTTAAATGCTCCTACTACGTTTTAATGATTTGAAATTAAACTAGAGCCATGAAGAGCCCTCGCAGCCACTTGAGGTCCTGACACGTTGATGTCACAACGGCAGTAGCAATTAACTAAACATCATAAACTTTGTGTTTCAACATCCTGAAAGGCTAAACACTCTTCCGAGAAAATATCAGGTACCGTATACATGGGTATACATATTACATGTATTTGCTTCCAGTTATCCTAGTGTCTCATTTAATGATCCATTTCCTGTATCACAGTGCATGCGGGTCCATGTGAGCGCAGACTTGGCACAGCTTATTTTGACAGGCCCAACCAAACTTTTTAGAAGGCACAAAAACACGAAATAGAATACAAAGTCTTTAGGCGCGCAATACAAAATCTAACTTTTTTTTTTTTTTCGACAGACCCGTGAAAATGTTCGATATGTACCGTTTGTTTGTAACTCGGATGTTCGTAACTCGGGAGTGTCTGTATCCTGACTACCAGTAGTTCAAATTTGTCCTCTGTAGAGGACATTTGTGAACCTAAATATCTCCCACCCAGTGCATCCAATCGCATTAACATTCAGTGCTTTCCAATGATACCAAATTTGTAGGGGTGGGGCTTTGTTACTTTGACTTCTCAATAGAAAAAATGGCTTCCTCAATGCAAGCACTTTTTATGGGAAGAGGAAAAGTAATACTTTTAATCAAACACATTTTGTCTTGAAATGCTGTTGGCATTTTATTTATAAGACTCTTATGAACACGTTAAAGTGTTGTTTGAGTTGTTTTAAGTGTATTTGAGCTTATTATTGAAGTGTTTAAAAATGTAGTGGAACTTCAAAACTTGATTTTGGAGTAGTCCAATTACTTCACATAGATTGGGGAATTTCAAAATAAATGTGATTGGACAATGTATTTTTTCCTGGCAGTCATATATATATGTATGTATATATATATATATATATATATATATATATATATATATATATATATATATATATATATATATATATATATATATATATATATATATATATATATATATATATATATAAAATTTCAAACTTTTCTGTCACAAGCGGATGGTCAATGAGACCAAAGAAATGCATTCTCAGCAAAAGGAAAAGTGTGGTTTGACACAAACAAATGTGAATTAAATATTTATTAAAATATTTAATTTAAAATGGGCAAATCTACAATCAATGAAAAACATAACCAGTGAGTCTTCACAAAAACAACACCTAGTACATCTATCGTTTGAATTTTATTATGAAGATTCTATTTTGCATGGTAAAGTCCACACGCTGGAGACAACAGCAGTACTCACCGTCACACTTTGAATTCAGTTAGGAAAGTTGGGTCAAATTCATTTGAACCAGCCATCCATCCATCCATTATCCGAACCGCTTGATCCTCACTAGGTGCGGGGTGCTGGAGCCTATCCCAGCTGTCTTCGGGCAGTAGGCGGGGACACCTGAACCGTTGCCAGCCAATCGCAGGGCACACAGAGACGAACAACCATCCACGCTCACATTCACACCTAGGGACAATTTAGAGTGTTCAATCGGCCTGCCATGCATGTTTTTGGAATGTGGGAGGAAACCGGAGTGCCCGGAGAAAACCCACGCAGGCCCGGGAGAACATGCAACTCCACACAGGAGGCCGGAGCTGGAATTGAACCCGGTACCTCAGCACTGTGAAGTCAACGTGCTAACCACTGGACTACCGGGCCGCTCATTTGAACCAGTGCTGTCTTTTCCTGTTTTTGACAGGAAGGAACGTTTCATCACTCTTTGACCCGATGACAATCCAGCATAGGTCAGGAAAGGGCATAAAAGTTTGAAGATTTGCCTTTCTGAAGAGGCCCTCAAATCTCTCAAACATCAAGTGGCAATTTATTTTTTGTTTGCAACAGGATTTGAAACTCTATGATCATGCCACTGTGACAAGGTCCAACCCCACGTGACCTTTCACTTAAATATATAAAATGAATTATTTGTGCACAGCAGTGACATGATGAAATGTATAGATTTTGCACTGTTATATTTCCAGTGCCTCTGTCATGGCTCACCCATCTTCACATCATCATTTGCATTTAGATTGATCGGCCTAGGAGACACTTGAGATGAACCATATGTCTTAGCTTTCCCAGTCACATACAAAAGAGGCAGAAAAGGCAACAGGAGAATACTGAGAGGTACACAAAAATTGGATTAAAATCATGTTTTATCTGTATGAATTATATAGAGAATCATGTCAATGTGGGACAACACCACATCAGGACTACTATTACACATTTTCAATCATTCTTCCTTCATTTATAAACAAATTCCGTTCATGCACAGCGTGTTGCTTCTCTTCTGTGTGAGGTAGTTCATCTTTGGAAGCTGTAGTCAACAAGCGTGACGTTTTTTTAAATGCTCCTACTACGTTTTAATGATTTGAAATTAAACTAGAGCCATGAAGAGCCCTCGCAGCCACTTGAGGTCCTGACACGTTGATGTCACAACGGCAGTAGCAATTAACGAAACATCATAAACTTTGTGTTTCAACATCCTGAAAGGCTAAACACTCTTCCGAGAAAATATCAGGTACCGTATACATGGGTATACATATTACATGTATTTGCTTCCAGTTATCCTAGTGTCTCATTTAATGATCCATTTCCTGTATCACAGTGCATGCGGGTCCATGTGAGCGCAGACTTGGCACAGCTTATTTTGACAGGCCCAACCAAACTTTTTAGAAGGCACAAAACACGAAATAGAATACAAAGTCTTTACTGTCACATTCTATGGTCCAGATGCAACTAATTTGAGTTTACGAAAACATAAAAATAACCAATAATAACAATGACAAGCATATACAGATAAAGCGGCTTTTTTATGGGAAGAGGAAAAGTAATACTTTTAATCAAACACATTTTGTCTTGAAATGCTGTTGGCATTTTATTTATAAGACTCTTATGAACACGTTAAAGTGTTGTTTGAGTTGTTTTAAGTGTATTTGAGCTTATTATTGAAGTGTTTAAAAAATGTAGTGGAACTTCAAAACTTGATTTTGGAGTAGTCCAATTACTTCACATAGATTGGGGAATTTCAAAATAAATGTGATTGGACAATTTATTTTTTCCTGGCAGTCATATATATATATATATATATATATATATATATAAATTTCAAACTTTTCTGTCACAAGCGGATGGTCAATGAGACCAAAGAAATGCATTCTCAGCAAAAGGAAAAGTGTGGTTTGACACAAACAAATGTGAATTAAATATATATTAAAATATTTAATTTAAAATGGGCAAATCTACAATCAATGAAAACATAACCAGTGAGTCTTCACAAAAACAACACCTAGTACATCTATCGTTTGAATTTTATTATGAAGATTCTATTTTGCATGGTAAAGTCCACACGCTGGAGACAACAGCAGTACTCACCGTCACACTTTGAATTCAGTTAGGAAAGTGGGGTCAAATTCATTTGAACCAGCCATCCATCCATCCATTATCCGAACCGCTTGATCCTCACTAGGGTCGCGGGGGGTGCTGGAGCCTATCCCAGCTGTCTTCGGGCAGTAGGCGGGGGACACCCTGAACCGGTTGCCAGCCAATCGCAGGGCACACAGAGACGAACAACCATCCACGCTCACATTCACACCTAGGGACAATTTAGAGTGTTCAATCGGCCTGCCATGCATGTTTTTGGAATGTGGGAGGAAACCGAGTGCCCGGAGAAAACCCACGCAGGCCCGGGAGAACATGCAACTCCACACAGGAGGCCGGAGCTGGAATTGAACCCGGTACCTCAGCACTGTGAAGTCAACGTGCTAACCACTGGACTACCGGGCCGCTCATTTGAACCAGTGCTGTCTTTTCCTGTTTTTGACAGGAAGGAACGTTTCATCACTCTTTGACCCGATGACAATCCAGCATAGGTCAGGAAAGGGCATAAAAGTTTGAAGATTTGCCTTCTGAAGAGGCCCTCAAATCTCTCAAACATCAAGTGGCAATTTATTTTTGTTTGCAACAGGATTTGAAACTCTATGATCATGCCACTGTGACAAGGTCCAACCCCACGTGACCTTTCACTTAAATATATAAAATGAATTATTTGTGCACAGCAGTGACATGATGAAATGTATAGATTTTGCACTGTTATATTTCCAGTGCCTCTGTCATGGCTCACCCATCTTCACATCATCATTTGCATTTAGATTGATCGGCCTAGGAGACACTTGAGATGAACCATATGTCTTAGCTTTCCCAGTCACATACAAAAGAGGCAGAAAAGGCAACAGGAGAATACTGAGAGGTACACAAAAATTGGATTAAAATCATGTTTTATCTGTATGAATTATATAGAGAATCATGTCAATGTGGGACAACACCACATCAGGACTACTATTACACATTTTCAATCATTCTTCCTTCATTTATAAACAAATTCCGTTCATGCACAGCGTGTTGCTTCTCTTCTGTGTGAGGTAGTTCATCTTTGGAAGCTGTAGTCAACAAGCGTGACGTTTTTTTAAATGCTCCTACTACGTTTTAATGATTTGAAATTAAACTAGAGCCATGAAGAGCCCTCGCAGCCACTTGGAGGTCCTGACACGTTGATGTCACAACGGCAGTAGCAATTAACGAAACATCATAAACTTTGTGTTTCAACATCCTGAAAGGCTAAACACTCTTCCGAGAAAATATCAGGTACCGTATACATGGGTATACATATTACATGTATTTGCTTCCAGTTATCCTAGTGTCTCATTTAATGATCCATTTCCTGTATCACAGTGCATGCGGGTCCATGTGAGCGCAGACTTGGCACAGCTTATTTTGACAGGCCCAACCAAACTTTTTAGAAGGCACAAAAACACGAAATAGAATACAAAGTCTTTACTGTCACATTCTATGGTCCAGATGCAACTAATTTGAGTTTACGAAAACATAAAAAATAACCAATAATAACAATGACAAGCATATACAGATAAAGCGGCTGACATCGCCTGTAGCCTGTCTTGGTGATTACTTGGCTTAGGGGGTTCAGTCCTATGCAGAACAGCAGTGGGGAGAGTGCATCACCTTGGTATATGCCACATTTGATGGACACTTGGGTAAGTGGCTTGCCATTGGCTTAAAGTGTGGTTTTCTCTTGGGGTCCTGTTCACCTTATACAACTCCAAGCATTCAGTGATCCATGTATGTGGCATCGAGTCGTAGGCTTTCTTGTAATCAATCCAGGCTGTGCACAGGTTGGTATGTCGGGACCTGCAGTCTTGTGCGACTGTTCTGTCAGCCAGGAGCTGATGTTTGGCTCCTCTGGTATCTCTACCAATGCCCTTCTGCGTTTCGCTCATGTTTTGATCCATGTGTCCACTTATCTTAGCTGCAATGATGCCTGACATGAGCTTCCATGTTGTGGAGAGACAGGTTATTGGCCAATAGTTGGATGGGACTGTACCCTTTGAGGGATCCTTCATGATCAGGATCGTTCGTCTTTTGGTTAGCCATCCTGGGTAAGTCCCATTCTTCAGCAACTGGTTCATTTGTGTCACCATTGAACCTGCGTTGTACCTCATCAATCTCAAGTTGTGACAGCAGTTGCCGTTTGTGGATGTTGGAACACTGAGCTATGAGTTGTTTCATGGTCAACCGTGACTGTGGGTTTCGAAGTAACCATTCAGCCCACATTCTCTGCATGTAACCCCTCTGACTAGGGTTGCTTGAGTAGTAGCATTCCAACAGAGCCATGTTATCGCATCTTGCCCATCTCCGCTTTGTTCTAGTAGCCCATTTTTCATCAAGGTGCTCTGGTTCCCCAGGACCTGACACAGACCTTGTTTGGCCAGGCGACGTCTGAGCCGGCATGTCATTCGTTTTATTGTCTCTCGTCATTGTATGATATATATATTAGAGCTGTCAGTTTAGCGCATTTTTATCGGCATTAATTTAAATGAATTTTATCGGGATCAAAATTGTTCTCGCGAGATTAACGCGGCACACGTCACAGCAGATGTTATGTTGCTCTCTAAATAAACCAGAAACAAAACAGCAAGCGCGCTGCACAGGTCCACGCACGTTTGTTTTGCCAGCCACGGCAGCGCGAGACACCGAAAACGGATACTTAAATAGTTTATGAATGGAAAGTTTACTTTTAAAAAGTTGCCAGATTGTTCCACTGACAAGACCAAAATGACCTGCATGTTTTGCAGTTGTAAACTGAGCTATCATCATAGCACGTCGAGTCTGAAATACCACTTAATTAATCGCTAAGCACACAGCTGACGTTCGTACTCGCCCCTCGTCTCAGACAGACAGCTAAGGATCATTTCAAAGCGAAGAAAATGGATGACACGACGAAGAACAAATTTGCTGAAGCCATAGCTAAATATATGGCGACTGCATGCAAGCCTGTCAACATTGTCCACAGCTCCACTCAAGCTGAAATCATTCGCATTGCATCGAACGACTCCTGTTGGATTGACCTGGCGCTTTAAGAGGGGCGGGGCTGCCACTTACAGGTGACCGTCGCGCGATGTCTAAAAGCAGCAGAGCGCTTTGTTTCGTGAATGAATACACTCGCCGCCGTCGGCATGACCCAATGGTAAGCTACGCGAGTGCTTCTTATCAAGTCAGATGTGTAAAGTTAGCTTTTAGATTCGGTCACGATCTGTTGCTTTGTTTGTCTGCTTTTGCAATCACAGTCAGTTACCGTTCACAATCGGCAATTTAATCAGCGTGGGCTAAAATGTTGCTAGAACAGGGTGTCTTTATTTAGCTCATTTGTGCATAGTTGTCATGTTTGTCCGTCTGCAATCTGACGCTTAAACTAAGTTGCAGCTGGGGTTAATCATGCCAGCGCTCCACTTCCGGGTTGGACCTTTGGGACTTATAGTTCTTTTGTTTGATTCGACTTGATATGTTTGTGTTGTATGGTTTCTTACGTTTAAAACAATGAATAATGATGACGATAATGATACATAGTGAAATCAGGGTTGGTTAAATTAGTTATTAAACGTATTGTTCAATCAAGGTATTAATTAATGTCAATTATATACATATTTACATTGTGATGCAGAAAGATAGATCTTTTCATTTTTTACTGCATTTATGTGTAGTTTAGGTTATTACCTGCTTCTGGTACTTCTGTTACAACTACTACTAGTACTACTTCTGCTGCAACGTGCTCCAATAAATGATCAAAAAGTAAAGAACGAGAGATCCTTCCATGCTGACCGACAATCCCTTTTCAGGGGCCTGTGAAAAACGGAATTAACTGAACAACTCCACTACGGATTGCCAGCGAGAGCCTCCATTACAAGCATCCGAAAAAATGTCGACACAAAACTGTAGAGAGACTTCCGAGCAAGAAGGACCAACAGAATATATATATTAAAAAAAAAAAAAAAAAAAAAAAAAATCCTCATCTCACCCCTTGGGTGGTGTCCGTCCCCCATTCAGCTCGGGTCCTCTACCAGAGGCCAGGAAGCTTGAGGGTTCTGCGCAGTATCCTTGCTGTTCCCAGCACTGCACATTTCTGGACTGAGATGTCTGATGTTGTTCCCGGGATCTGTTGCAACCACTCATCTAATTTGGAGGTCACTGCCCCGAGTGCTCCGACCACCACAGGCACGACTGTCACCTTTACCTTCCAGGCTCTCTCCAGCTCCTCTCTGAGCCCTTGGTATTTCTCGAGTTTCTCGTGTTCCTTCTTTCTGATGTTTCCATCACTTGGGACCGCTACATCCACTACAACGGCTTTCTTCTGCCCTTTATCAATGATCACGATATCCGGTTGGTTCGCCATTACCATCTTGTCAGTCTGGATCTGGAAGTCCCACAGGTCATTCTCCACCACCTTGGGAGGTGTTTCCCATTTTGACCTTGGGGTTTCCAGTCCGTACTCGGCACAGATGTTTCGGTAGACTATGCCAGCCACCTGGTTATGGCGTTCCATGTAGGCTTTCCTGCCAGCATTTTACACCCTGCAGTTATGTGTTGGATCGTCTCGGGTGCCTCTTTGCACAACCTACACCTTGGGTCTTGTCTGGTGTGGTATATCTGGGCCTCAATGGCTCTGGTGCTCAGGGCCTGCTCCTGAGCAGCCAGGATGAGTGCCTCTGTGCTGTCCTTCAGGCCAGCCCTCTCTAGCCACTGATAGGACTTCTTGAGATCAGCCACTTCACTTATGGTCCGGTGGTACATCCCGTGTAGGGGCTTGTCCTCCCATGATGGTCCCTCTTCCAGCACTTCATCCTCTGTTCCCCATTGTCTGAGACATTCTCTGAGTACATCATCCATTGGAGCCTTCTCCTTGATGTATTCATGGAGCTTGGATGTTTCATCCTGACAGTGGCTCTCACACTCACTAGTCCCCGGCCTCCTTCCTTTCGGCTTGCGTACAGTCTCAGGGTGCTGGATTTGGGATGGAACCCTCCATGCATGGTTAGGAGCTTTCGGGTCTTAACATCCATGGTCTGAATCTCTTCCTTTGGCCACCTGATTACTCCTGCAGGGTATCTGATCACTGGCAGGGCATAGCTGTTTATTGCCCGGGTCTTATTCTTGCCATTGAGCTGGCTTCTTAGGACTTGCCTCACCCGCTGGAGGTATTTGGCCGTAGCCGCTTTCCTTGTTGCCAGTTCGAGGTTGCCATTGGCTTGTGGTATACCGAGGTACTTGTAGCTGTCCTCAATGTCTGCTATTGTTCCTTCAGGGAGTGAGACCCTTCAGTGCGGACTACCTTTCCTCTCTTAGTCACCATCCGACTACATTTCTCAAGCCCGAATGACATCCCGATGTCGCTGCTGTAGATCCTGGTTGTGTGGATCAGGAGTCTATGTCCCTTTCGCTCTTAGCATACAGCTTTATGTCATCCATGTAGAGGAGGTGACTGATCGTAGCTCCATTTTTGAGGCGGTATCCGTAGCCTGTCTTGGTGATTACTTGGCTTAGGGGGTTCAGTCCTATGCAGAACAGCAGTGGGGAGAGTGCATCACCTTGGTATATGCCACATTTGATGGACACTTGGGTAAGTGGCTTGCCATTGGCTTCAAGTGTGGTTTTCCACATCCTCATCGAGTTCGCAACGAAGGCTCTTAGGGTCCTGTTCACCTTATACAACTCCAAGCATTCAGTGATCCATGTATGTGGCATCGAGTCATAGGCTTTCTTGTAATCAATCCAGGCTGTGCACAGGTTGGTATGTCGGGACCTGCAGTCTTGTGCGACTGTTCTGTCAACCAGGAGCTGATGTTTGGCTCCTCTGGTATCTCTACCAATGCCCTTCTGTGCTTCGCTCATGTATTGATCCATGTGTCCACTTATCTTAGCCGCAATGATGCCTGACATGAGCTTCCATGTTGTGGAGAGACAGGTTATTGGCCGATAGTTGGATGGGACTGTACCCTTTGAGGGATCCTTCATGATCAGGATCGTTCGCCCTTCAGTTAGCCATCCTGGGTGAGTCCCATCCTTCAGCAACTGGTTCATTTGTGTTGCTAGGCGCTCATGGAGTGCTTTGAGTTTCTTTAGCCAGTAGGTGTGTACCATGTCCGGGCCTGGTGCTGTCCAGTTTTTCATATCTGAGACTCTTTCCTGTATGTCTGCCACTGTTATGGTAACTGGGTTCTGCTCAGGGAGGTTGCTGTGCTCCTCTCTCAGGGTCACCAGCCATTGTGCACTGCTGTTATGTGCAACCTCCCTCTCCCATATTCCTTTCCAGTACC
Source organism: Hippocampus mohnikei (assembly GCA_026261675.1). Lineage (NCBI taxonomy): Eukaryota > Metazoa > Chordata > Actinopteri > Syngnathiformes > Syngnathidae > Hippocampus > Hippocampus mohnikei. The sequence goes on along the minus strand of JAKGUB010000331.1, from coordinate 621,947 downwards.
TTTCAGTTTCCAGTCTTGGTGGGTCAGCTCTGCTGTTCTGTTATATATATATATATATATATATATATATATATATATATATATATATATATATATATATATATATATATATATATATATATATATGTATGCACCTCTCACAGCACACTAATGTGCCATGGCACAGTGGTTGAGAATCACTGAGTTCAGAAATGTGTTGAGTGTAAATGCATCACTTGGCAATCCAACCCTAAGCATATTAATGTCACAAAAAAAGTCTGCCCTGAAATTATTTACGTCACGCTCTCACCCACTTTTGGTGCAAATTACACTTAATAACTCATCATTTAGGTCATCTTCAAAAGGAAATGCCAATTAGATAGTAAGTGTGATTATGTGCTATTTGGAAGCGTAATAGCTCGTTTTCTTTGAAGGACCATCTCATTAAGAAGAAAAAGAAGGGAAGAAAAATGATCCGAGCCAAACCTGTCTTCAACAAATTTCTCCTGTTATAAGACATTCCCAATGAATATGTACAAGAAACCAAACAAAGTGGACTGTGTGCCTACCTAAGACAGGTTTGTTCCACAATTTTCTGTAAACAACCAAATCATGATAAAAACATATTTTAGACGTAAAGAGGATGGTGTAGGAGCCAAATTTGTTATTTTTGATAACCAATGAATGCAGTCTGTACTTTTACATTTCATAAAACTGTGGCTGAAGTTATTTGGAACAGTTGTTTTTCAGTTCAGACTTGCCTTTATTAGTTCCACAATTGGTACATGTTAGGGATGCTCCGATCGATCGATGGCTGATCAATAGCCAACACTTTGGAGAGAACATATCATACTGTATATCACAGATACGCCAGCAGTGAGACGTTGCTGATCTCTGCAATAATAAAGTTGACGTTTTCAATTGAAAGTAACGTGATGTTAACGAAAGCCTGTCGTGAGGGCTCTTTGTCATCAAGAACGCACTGCAGTCATCATCCTAAATGGACAGCGTTTCTCTCGCGATGGCACATCAAAACCACACTGAAGTTTGGAGAGAACATCTGAAACAGGAATGAGTTTTGGGAACTTAGTCCTTTATCGGATGAAACCAAAGTGAAGTTGTTTAGGCATATGGATTCTGGCTGTGTTTGGAGAAGAGAGGGCAAGGCCGTCAACCCTACATCATACTAATGGGAATTATGATTTGTTCCCCTATTCACTAATGATCATTTTTTAACTAAAACCAATTCCAAAAGAATCCCTCTAAGGATTACAGAGATGAGGTGGTCACGCAGAACAAAGAAGTCAAAGCAATTGATCAGGTGCAATCCAAATATGTGTAAAAACTAAAGCGTAATGATGATATCTGTATATGTACCAACCTCACGCCCAAATTATGGGTTAATGAAGCTAGCCCAAAATACACACATACAATGAATAAGATATTTAGACAACAGATTTTTTTATTTCATCGGAACCTTTAAAAACCTCTATCTAAACGGGACATCTTTCATTTTCACTTTGTATCTTCATAAAACACTTTGTCGACAGTTACACAGCGAGCACCCTGATTTATTCCCTCACCTTGCCCCATTTCCACCACACAGGTTAAAAAGGAGATGTATGTGCGTTCTATTACAAAATTAGAAAGTATGTGGCTCCTCACCTTAAATAAAAGGTGGTAATGTAAGGAAATGGTTGAGGGGTGGGGGTAAAAAAAACCTGTCTTTCACAAGATTTTGACAATAAAAAATATATACTAAAAATGAAAGTGAATTTTGCCAGTAGTGGACTTGACCATTCAAGAAAAAAGGACAATTGAAATGAAATATTTCAGCAGTTAGCAATGGAGTTCCAGGTACTTATTGCTCTGGGTGCCTGAGCATTTTTTTTTTTCAATCTTGAAAGTGTCATGTTCCGTAATGGGCAGCAGGTAGCAGGCGTTCATTTCTTTCTGCCTACACACCTGCTGCCAATTTGTCAATGATCGCTCCGGCTGTCTACTCATTGCCGGAGTATTGCATGCCGTGCCACTGCTATTGCCCATGCTCGGTAGGATTAATCAAATACGATCGTTGTTTTGTGACTTTGTCGTCATCCCAGTAGGGTTATTGAGAACGCATACTTTAAATAGAAAGTGTCTTATCTTTTCCTTGCCGTTTTTTGCAAGCGCTTTATTTTTCACATTACATTATTTCCTGGTTCTCGTTTTCACCAGCGTTTTCTGTTTTTTATTAGGCGGAGTTTTGTGTTTGTAATAAATATTATTTTGTGACAATTGCCCGATCAGTGTCTGCTACTTCGGGGATCCACTTATTCACGTTGCTCTGTTGCGTACGAAGCAGTCCTTTTTCCTGCTTTGTGCGCAACGTGACAGAAAGATAATAGGGTGAGGGTGGCACAGTGGTCAACAGGTCAGCACGTCGGCGTCACAGTGCAGAGGTGCAGGGTTAATTTCCGGCTCCGGCTTTCCCATGTGGAGTTTGCATATTCTTCCCGTGCCTGTGTGGGTTTCCTCCAGGTACTACGGTTTTCTCCCACATTCCAAAAATTATGCAGGGTGGATAAATGGAACACCCCCTTATTTTGTCCCTACGTGTGAGCGTGGATGGTGGTTCTTCTCCATGTACACTGAGATTGGCTGGCAACCAGTTCAGGGTGTACCCCGCCTTCTGCCCAAAGACAGCTGGGATAGGCTCCAGCACCCCCCGCGACCCTTGTGAGGATAAAGCGGATCGGAAAATGGATGGATGGACAATAGGGTGATTGACACAAACAACTTATGAAAGTCAAATACTCCCAGCGCTTGTTATGGGCTTTTGCAATCTCTTCAAATGAGACAGTATACCGACGTCATGATTTTTTTCCCCTTTAATCTCCCTCCTTTAAAAATAAATAAATAAATAAATCAATTTAAAAAAAGAATACAGTGGACCCGAGCATAATTGTAGTTAGACAATTGAGAATTCACAATATATTTGATATATACAGTCCGTGGGGGGAGAGAAGTGGGAGAAGAAGGGGCATAACGGTTAATAATACTGTAATGGTGGCTCCCATGTCTGCTGCTTCGGTTCATACTTAAGACAAACAAGGATTCAACAAACATGGTATCAAAACCAGTGGAACATATAACAACAGCCCAGCAGAACATCACTTAAACCATTTACAACTGCGTGGATCCAGTGGTTTTGTCTCAGTAGACATCGGAGCGCTAACTCATGCGTCAGCTGAGTAGACTTTGGTAGTAGCGTGGACGGCCCCAGGAGCATCCGCACCATCAATGTAACTCCTGTACTTTGCTGTGCTGTGAAAAATGTTCATTGTTTTACACCGGCTTGCAGCAAAGAGGGTAATTCATCATCATCATCATCATTGTTGTCGTGCACGTACAGCTACTGTACAACTGTACATTGTGCTGTTGAGTGTACTTTTTTAAGGTACAATAATGTTTTTAAGCATTTGAACAGTTGTTAAAACCTGTGGTGGTGAGAATAAGATAAGAAAACCTTTATTTGTCCCACACTGGGGAAATTTGCAATCTTCAGCAGCAGAAATGAAGGAGGGGGGGGGGGGGGTAGAATGAAAAACAAAGTATTCCATGCACAAAATAAATGTTCCAGAATAAAGAACTGTACACAGTACAGAATGCAATATGAAATACAATATAGATAAAATATAGATAATAAGCATAGATGCAACTGCATGTATGCTGCGTAAGGTGGCTGTGCTATTTACAATGTATGGATGGGCTGCGTACAGGTTTTCATGTGTGTTTATTGAGAAAACTGACAGCAGTCGGTAAGAATGAGCGGCGGTATCTCTCCTTCTTGCAGCGCGGGTGTAACAGTCTCTGGCTGAAGGAGCTACCCAGTGCTGTCAGGGTGTGGGAGGGACTGTCCATCATAGCTTTTAGCTTAGCTAGCTTAGCTAGCATCCTCCTGCTGCCCACCTCCTCCAGAGTGTCCAGGGAGCAACCCTAATGAAAGATATATATGGTTTAATCAAGCAAATTTGCATCCAAATGCATTTTGGATACACTGGTTGTATTAAAGCTAAATTATAATGGCTCGCGGCACCTTTCTGTCCGAGACGCCATGGCATCTAAGTTCGCAGATAAACAATACTTGTTATTTCTTGGTCTGCTTGAAATGGAGCTGTGATGCAGTTTTCGTTGAAAGATGAGTCTGGAATGCTTATCACACACACACACACACACACACACACACACACACACACACACACACACACACACACACACACACACACACACACACACACACACACACACATCTAGGGTTGACGCTGTACTGTGGTGGTGGTGGTCGTGGGGGTTGTTTATAGCCCTGTCAGAAATCTGTGTAGCCCAGCTCCAGCATTTGATTTGATATTCTAAAATATATTGATAAATTATTTTCTCAGGCCCGCTATGAATCGGTCCAGCCCGCCTTTAGCGCAGGGAGAGAAAATATCCTGGAGTCATCCCTGCTCATGTCTATGTCTGATGTGTTTGCAGAGCTGCCATCTGTTACGGATTGTCCATATTTTATTGGGGAAAAGGATAAGCGCTTCAGAAAATGGATTGATGGATGGTTGGAAGAACATCCTGGGGTGTGCCGTTCAACATGTGTATGACGGGAGATCCTGGGATTAAAGTAAATCAAGTATCTCAAACTAAAGGGTGATGCTGGGTTGTCGTTAACGCATATGTAAACGACATGTTTAAAAAAAAAATGTATTTTGTAGATAAGGCACAATAAAAGCGCACTTCACTACCATTGTGATAATCAATCAATCCATCAAACTTTATTTATATATATCACTTTTCATTAAATTGGATGTTAGATTTTTTTGGGGACTCCATAACATGTTTTTTTTTTTTTAGCAAAAGTACAATTAGTAATCCATTCAAATAGATTCAGGATTCAGTGGTTAAATGGTTAGCGAACAGCAATCGCGGACTTGAGGTACGAGTCTATCTCCCAAAGACTATGTATATCACAATATCTATGACAACAATGATGTGGCGTATCATTCAATAGTAACGAGTAGTAAGTGAAGACCCAGTCAACGACGTGTTGTCACATCCATTCCGAAAATGGTGCCTTGCTTTCAAATTAACCAGGGGGATTGTGGCCGTGCTGTTTTGGCAAATAGACACAAAGATGGGAACACCAGATATTTTTCAAAATTGATATGTTTACCCATCAATACCTAGAACTGGGCCATTGGAGGTACACTTTAAAGTATTAGTATAGGTCACAGGTGTCAAACTCAAGCCCCGGGGGCCAGATCCAGCCCACCACATAATTTTATGTGGCCCTCAAAGCAATTTTGTTTCTTGCTGAAATACCAAAATTGCAAATTGTCTTCAATTTTAAAAGGTTTTTTTTTGTTACCAGTCCCTCTTTTAAAATAAATGTAATAACATTTGAAGAAAACTGGCCCCTTATTGCAAAAGTATAGTTAGTCATCATCTTCCTGTGTTAATGAAACATGAGGCAATTGGTGTTCACAGTTAAAACGGCCCCCTGAAGGAAACCCTAATGACAAAGTGGCCCGTGACAAAAATACATTTGACGCTCCTGATCATATCAGTTTTAGGGAACCGACCATTTGCTATTCGCGGTCGGCTCTGTCCCAAATCCCCGATGAATAGAGGGGGTCCACTGTATATGTATTTTACCTGCTTCACTGCAGTTTTCATATTTTTAATGCAGTCTATACTTCTGTATGGCAGTATAAACATCTCTTAACAACCATATACTGTATATCAATAACGGCTGCGAAGAGTGATGTCAAGTCACATAAATTCATAATGCAATCTGTCCACCATGGTAAGAGAAGAAATCAATATTGCTGCTGATTATATAAATTTGTTGGAAATTGTAATAGGTATCAGCGAATCAACCGCAGGCACCCATAAAGATTTTCCTCTTTTTTTTTAAACATGTTATTTGACAGTCAGGAAAACACATGGCTGTGTTCACAGTGTTATTATGTTGCCACCCTCTCTCATACTCCGCTGAATGCTGTGGCCTGATGTCCGTTTTGACTAGACCTCAGGTTTGATGCCATGTATTCAGGCATGGAAACACTCTGTGGAAGGGTTCTAATCACAGGGCTGCTGTTCAATCTTTCACTGGCGAGGTTCGTATTGTTATGTGATTGGTAGAATGTCAAACAGTCATTTTCCAGGATGAGGTCACCGTCATCATCATCTTCTTCCTCGCTGTCACCCTCTACAATGCTGTTACTGAAACATATGACATGACAGACACATCATTAACATAACTATGCAGCATACACAAAATGGAGTTAAAATGAGTAAAAAATACAAAACAATTATAACAGCAGTCACCCACAATACAGTTCACGCCCCTGTGTATTATCCCATGCCCCCCCCCCCCCTAGCGGGGGCACATTTCTACAAACCCAATGCTGTACCAATGAAGTCGGGGGGTCGTTGTGTTAAACATAAATAAAAACAGAATACAATCATTTACAAATCATGTTCAACCAATATTTAATTCAATACACGACAAAGAAAAGATATTTCATTTTCAAACTGATAAACTTCATTATTTTTAGCAAATAATCATTAGAATTAGAACTTAGAAAAAAGTTGGGACAAGTGGCAAAAAAAAAAGAAGAGTGTTTTCTCATCAAACGCCCGCTTTGAACAGGCTAACTGGGAACAGGTGGATGCCGTGACTGGGCATAAAAGGAGCTTCCCTGAATTGCTCAGTCATTCACAAGCAAAGCTTGTAGTGACCAGAGAATGTCTGCATGAGAAAATAGGCGACCAGTATCAGGACAATGTTCCTCAATGTACAATTGCAGGAAATTAGGGATTTCATCATCTATGGTCCATAATATCATCAAAAGGCTGAAAGAATCTGGAGAAATCACTGCATGTAAGGGACAAGTCCGATAACCAACATTGAATGCCCGTGAACTTCAATTCCTAAGGCGGCGTGCATCAAAAACCGACATCCATGTTTCAAAGGATATCACCACACGGTCTCAGCAACACTTTCGAAAAACAATGTCAGGAAATACACTGATGCAAAGTATAAAAGTGGTCCATGTCTGACAAGTCCACATTTCAATCTTCTTCATTGACGCCTCTGCGTATTTCAGAAAAACAATGCCAAACCACATTCTGCACATGTTACAACAGCATGGCTTTGTAGGGAAAGAGTGTAGGTACCAGAGTGGCCAGCCTGCAGTCCAAACCTGTCTCCCATTAAAAATGTGTGGCGCATTATGAAGCGTAATGTATGACAATATCGAACCCCGAATGTTTGACAGGTGAAGCTATATAGCAAGCAAGAATGGGAAACAATTCCACAAACAAACCTTTAACAATCAGTGTCCTCAGTTGTCAAACGTTGATTGAATATTGTTAAAAGAAAAGGTGATGTAACACAGCATGAGCCTGTGCCAGCTTTTTTGGAACGTGTTGCAGCCATAAAATTCAAAGTTAGTGAGTATTTGCTATAAATGATAGTGTATGAGTTTGAACATTAAATATGCTGTCGTTGTAGTGTATTCAATTAAATATAGGTTCAAAATGATTTGCAAATCATTGTATTCTGATTTTATTTAGGTTTAACACAACATCCCAACTAGATTGGAATTGAGCTTGGACTGTAGTTGTATTCAGAATAATACCAATAGTTAAAAATAGTCAACAAAACTATATTGGAAAATTATATGTATTATACAAGAAAATGTTGAATTACTTTGAGTTGTTTGCCTGCAACAAAACAGGTGGAAGGGCGAAATTCATTTCACCAATCTACCAAGTTTGAACCAGAATGAAAAGTCTGAGCAGTTGTCATTGTCAGAGTTGGCAGATTGATACTAAGCAGCAGCAGCAGTATCACATCCATCTGTCTTCAGGATCAACAAACCGGGAATAGATTGCTGTCGCACACAACTTGCCTCATTTGTCAGCATGGAAGGAGAAAAGCTTTTTCCACATTGCAACTAAAATATCACTGCTCATGTGAGGAAGTCGACCTCAAGTGGACAACAACGGTACTTGCGTCCTCACACAACAGGGCATTACCATTTCTTGCTTACCATCAAGTCTGTGTATGGAGAAAAACCTATTTACGGACCTCAGCGATGACCATCTGCAGGCCACAGCGGTGAAAAGCAAGAAGCAGCAGTCGACCCAATTAAAATTAATTTGATATAAATTCATATGGGCGGCCCGGTAGTCCAGTGGTTAGCACGTTGACTTCACAGTGCTGAGGTACCGGGTTCAATTCCAGCTCCGGCCTCCCTGTGTGGAGTTTGCATGTTCTCCCCGGGCCTGCGTGGGTTTTCTCCGGGCACTCCGGTTTCCTCCCACATTCCAAAAACATGCATGGCAGGCCGATTGAACACTCCAAATTGTCCCTAGGTGTGGATGTGAGCGTGGATGGTTGTTCGTCTCTGTGTGCCCTGCGATTGGCTGGCAACCAATTCAGGGTGTCCCCCGCCTACTGCCCGAAGACAGCTGGGATAGGCTCCAGCACCCCCCGCGACCCTAGTGAGGATCAAGCGGTTCGGATAATGGATGGATGGATGGATAGATAAATTCATATTTTGTGGCAGAAACGCTTCAAGCAATTGTTGCAGTCAAACAATTTCTGTAAGTTTCAGTGAGATTTCCGTAGCGGTCGACAGATATTTTGCATGATTCATATTATTGACATGAGCGCAAAGAGCAAGTCTCAAATTTGGTTCTCCAGTCTGCATGTTTCAGCTCCTTCCACGGATGTTTTGTACGAGTTATGTCAGTGACCAGAGAATACCACTTCAGAAGAGTATTTCAGTGTGTTTTGTTTTTAGCCATTCTTGGGTGCTTTGGCGACACTTTTTGAGGTTATATTCTGTTGAAGGACCCATCACCTGCAGCTGAGACCAAGATTTCCAACGCTGGAAATCACAGTCCTCAACGCAATATGCTGTGCAACAAAATATTAAGTTGGGTCATTTCTTTCTTGGAAAGTTGCATTTAGTTTGTAATTCTTTTTTTTTCCAATAAATCTGTGGGCCACAGGCCCGGTGGTCGAGTGGTCAGTGCGTCGACCTCAAAGTGCAGAGGTGCAGGGTTAGATTCTGCGGCTCCCTGTGTGGAGTTTGCATGTTCTCCCCGTGCCTGCGTAGGTTTTCTCCGGGTACTCCGGTTTCCCCCCCCCCCCTCCCACTTTCCAAAACCATGCATGGTGATTTATTGGGCACTCCGAATTGTCTCAAGGTGTGAGTTTTTCGTCTATGTGTGCAATTGAGTGAATATTATGATTTTTTATTTCTTCAGTTAACCCAATCCTATTAAGCGGCTCAATAGGCTTTCCACTTGATATCTGGGAATCACAGCTGCTTCTAGCAACTGTTTATTTACGTATTTATACTATTGATTGTTTGTTTTGCCATTCTATGAGTTATGAATGAAAAGCAAGGATGGGGTCAGGTTCACCCCTTTGTGAACAAATGGGTAAACAAATACTTCAGCACTTTAAGAAAAACGTTTAACGTGCAATTCCCGTAATTTAGGAGTTCATCATCCTCAGTCCATAATATCATCAAAAGATTCGCAGAATCTGGAGACCTATTTGCGTGTAAGCAGCAAGGCTGAATAGCAACAATGAATGCGTGACCTTTGATCCATCAGGCAGCACTGCATGAAAAAGAAAAATGGCATCACTGTGGCAAAGAGAGTGCCACATGGGCTCAACAACAGTTCAGAAAACCATTGTCAATTAACAGAATTCATCGCAACACGGACAAGTGCAAACTCAAAATCTCATGCCAAGCGAAAGCCATATCTCCCAAACAACCAAAAACTATCAAATAATTAAGGTTATCCGTTTGAACTGAATATCGTGTTGGCTGAGAAGGATTTGCAAATCACTGTATTCTGTTTTACCCATCGTCCCAACCTCACTGGAGCCGGGGTTTATAAATGTGGACAAACACCAATCCTAATTCTGTCTATTAGCGCATGACATGCCATACCTCGCTGTGATAGGTGTGCTGTGAGAGGCAGGACTCGTCGAATCATGAGACAGAGCGGAGCCTGTCGATCCATTTGAGCCAAAAGAACCAGAATTTCCTGTTGTCTTACTCCCTCGATGCATGACATTGTTCCTCTGGTTTGCTGGTTTCACTGTCACTATAAGATTGTGGCTGTTGGCCACCATCATGTCTGTCACCTGAAATGATATGGGGGCGGGGGGTTGCAAGGTCTCAAATTAAAGTTACAAAGAAGTATGCTCATATAACTGTTGATGAACAGGTTTGGCATTTTTCGGAATGCACATTTTACTCTTTCCACTGTGATTTTATGATAATCGTATTGAATTATTGATTAATGTACCTGACCCTGTGTACTGCTCACACTGCTCTTCCCACCAATCTACCTTTTCCTTTAGTTGAGTCTAGTTTTCAGTGCAGCATGCTCACTCACACCTGGGTGGTAGCGGACGTACTGTGTCTGTTGTGGCCTTTTGACTTCTCCAGTGCCTTCAATCCCATCTCACCTTGTTGGTCCCCGTTTTCTGTTTTGTCCTCCTGTGTCTCCGAGATCAGAGGTCCCCAACCTTTTTTGCCTCATGGACCGGTTTCATGACAGACAATATTTTCAGGGACCGGAGATACAGCAATATAATATGATATGAACTGCATGAAGAGTGTGGTATTTTCAAAACACAATAATAAACACGAATCAAGACACGAGGAACGTCCTATCTGGCCGCAACATTCTCTGGTCGCTATGGTAATGTTTAAACGTGCCTTCTTTGAATATACGCTGCAAATAAAAAGATGAGATGAAAAATACGACTCTCCATCGCCGCTTATTATGCAGAGTAGGCTTGGTGCGTGAGAATCTCCCGTTGAGAGAAAGATAGGACTCCCGATACTGTCTCTTAAATGTAGCCTTCTCTTTCTTGAAAGGCTCCTCTTCTGTCTCCTGGCTGGGCCTTTTCCCCTTCCCGACAAAACTTTTCAAAGACTGTTTTTTATTCATTTGGCTAGCACCTGGGTTTAATTTCCTATCTTGTGAGTGAGAAGCGCACATTCACCTGTGTCAAGAGTGACATACTGTAGACTGATATAATAGAGAATCCGGTAATTTTTCAAACTAAAACATCTTTCAGATTCCAAAATGAATAAAATGGAAGGAATGTAAGTTATTTATTCTTTCTGTACGGCCCGGTACCGGTACCGGTCCGCGGTTGGGGCCCCGTCCTAGATCACACATTACTTCCAGTGCGCTTGGGGTGCACCCCGTTGCATAATGACGTCAGTGATGTTGGAGTAGCGCAAGGGCATCTATCTCCCTTTCTGTTTGCCTAACACCTATCCCAGGAGCAGGGATTATCTGTGTCAACATTAGCAAATTTAGGAGTCAGTTGTGGACAGAGACCGAGGACCACCACTTGGGCCTTCACTGTAATGGGAAGGTTACTGACATGGTGCAGTTTTCCAAATGTACAGTCAGTCTTTAATTCTGTCTGTCAAGTAAAGTCAATATTTATGCAGCCCTTAATCACAAAAGAGTCCCGGTTGGTCAATCCCAAAATCTCCAACCCAGTACCTCCAAGGAGGTGGTCCACCTCAGATTTTGTCCCAGTCAGTCAGTGCAAATTCCGTGTAACGATGTCTGTCCGTCTGTCCCATCCATCTATCTGACAATCCATCCATCTTTTTAACGATCGCTGCTTTAATGATATGGTGGTTTAGAAAAAGGGTTGAGTAAGGCTATGTTCTCACTGCAGATCAATTCCGATTTTTATTTGATTTTATTTGTTTATTCCCAAATCGATCTGATTTCTTTCATGTAGCGTGAACAGTACAATTCCGATTTTTTTTCACATCAGACCCTGGCCTCTTTCATATGCAGATATAAATCAAATACCTATGTGATGTGTCTGCAATATGAACATTTGTACACATCCGATCAAAGTTTCTTTGAGGAGCTGGGCAATATTTTGTTGGGCAAAGATGAATCTGGATAAAACCTCTCTGGCAGTGGGCATTCTTGAATGTTGGTTTGAGGAGCCACAATAGATGTGAAAGTTGTTGGTTTGTTCCTTGGTCACGACCATAAGAAAAGCAAATCGTTCTCGAAAGAAAGAGTGCGTAGTTGGCCAATTGCTACATTAGGATTCGCAACTACTATCGAACACCAATTGATGTTAGCTTGCTTGCAATTTTTGTTGTTGTTGTGCAAAAATATTGATGGTATTGACGAGGTATGTTAATGGCTAGATACATGCCACGTACTTCTGGGACTGATTGAAGTTGGCTAGTCTCTTGTTGGCCAGGACATCTACTTCCAGGTTGGCCATCATATCAGACTTAGCAGTCAGCATTGAAGCTGATAACATTGAACTATGGCATTTTGGTATTTGGGTGATCTTAAGTGAGTTTTTTTGTGATGAATCTTTCATAATGTCGGCAGAGACGAAAGTGAATCCATTTACTGGTGCATTGCTTGGATTGATTGTGAAGACCAGTGATTCTCAAAGGGTGGTCAGGGCTCCTCTCAGGTGGTTCACAAAATTATCATTGGATATCGTCACACTCGCAACGTTTATTCATCAATTCTGTCATTGTCTGTGAGACCCTAAAGAAATCCAACCAAGTGTGATTTGTGACTGGCTGGGCAATCGAATAGGTGGACAGAGAATGTGTGTTCACGAAATAACGTTTGCGGGAAATAAATGACAATTCTTGTTTAATCTTGTTTTAGCATGGGTACGCTTGACACTAATCATTATTAGTTTTGTTGATATCTTGGCACTTGTCCTGGTTCCTTCATCTTTTCTGAGGAAACTATATTAATTAATTTAACATCCGTGCTTACTGTGGGAGCTCCAAAAACTGTGATGTAGTGAAGCCGCGATAAATGAAGTGCGATATAGCGAGGGATCCCTGTGAACCGCTCAGCAACACATGTGGCCAAGACAAGAGACAAAAAAAAAAAAAAAAAAGGCTGGATGGTATCTGAATAATTTTGAAACGTAATTACCTGGTCTAATGATTTTCCTGTAACATCAATCCCATTGACTTCTAGAATTTCATCGTTCACGCCCAAGAGCCCGGTGCTCTCTGCAAGACCACCACGCACAAGGCGGGATATGAACACTCCTGGAACCTATGGTAGGGAAATGCATAAAGTAAATAAATCAGTAGGAAGACAAATGTGTACATCAATCTCCATTTGTGAATAACATCCAAAGTGCATGTCCACAGCTCAAGACCAAATCCCGCTGAGAGGCCAAAGTTTGTGAGTGCTGGCAAAGACAGCAAATGCGTGTTAACGTCGAGGTTTGTTCAAGCTCACAAACGTTCGCCGAACCATCTCCAGATGTCCGCCAACCGTTTGAATGGATTTTGTTGTTTGCGATGAAATCTTGAACACGATCAAAATTCCCTTGTGACAAGAAATGTACACGCAAACGTCAATATTTCCAACCTTCAACGAACCCTAAGGAGAGCAGAACATTTGCTACCTTGGCAAACACTCGCACACATTCGCCCCTCGGAGGGATACAGGCTTAAGCAATTACAGGGTGAAGTTTAGAAGCACCCAACAATGTCTTCAAATGTTGGCCATACTGGAATATGTTATTAATATGTTCGTATAAAATGATGAGTTCTACCTTTTCAACACCGTAGGTGTCACTCTGATACTGGCGCCATCTCGGATGTAGAAGCCCAGGGTTTATTGGTACCGTGCTTGTGGAGCCGTACACGCCGATGTGTCTCAGGTAGGATATCCACGTCAATAATTGATGAAATTTGACGGAAGTTCTGTGGTCGGCCAATGAGTAGACCCATTTTGCTCTTTGAGTGGATAGACAATGAGGCAGGGGTACGGAGTCCTGTCAAACCCAGGCCTTTTTTCCGCCTCTGGAGGGAGTTGGTTGCAAAAACTACAGGTTCATCCTCTTTATCAAGACAGAACAAGATGTGGGGGTTGGGGGGGGGGGGAAGAAAAGTTATTAGCATTTAAAGTTATTTTCATGGTGCCAATTGAATAATGGTTAAAAAAAAGACGCATGTGTTCATACAGCTTGTACACAATGGAGCACAGAGAATCAGGGGTCAATTTGAAGCTGACAACTTGGAAAGGAAGATTTAACTTTGGGCGAAAGGGAGTACTCGGTACCATCATGAGAAAAGGTTATCAAGCCAGGTTACAGATGTATCAGTTTGTGGAAAGGCCACTCATTAAAATGTCTATGTATCTGTTGATCTATGGATGTGTACCCGGGGAATGCCTTGGCCTTCAGGGGTCCACTGAGGGGCGACCCCTTGGGGCTGTCCAGGGGCGTGGTATGTTAATGAAGAAGGGAGTGTTTTTCTGATATATCACTTGTAATTTGCATACACGATCAATAAAAAGCTGGCAGAGGCTGCAGAGGTTGGGTGTCAGTTGAGAAGTGCACACAGAGCGCCTTCATAGAAAACTGCGCCTGCTGCCGGCAGTGAAAGTCGATCTGTTCCTGCGCCGAGCCTCTGTTCAACTGTCCGAGCGAACATCTCTGACACAAACTAATTTTGTCACGGGACAGCTTTTAGTTGCAGTTTCCCCTGGAGGGCCGTTATGACTGAAACCATATAAAGAAGTCAAGAATGACGGTTTATTCATCTATTGTAAGTTACTGTAATGAGGGGTTTGGTAAAAAGCTTACAGTATCACTCTTATTTATTACACATGAGAATTTGAAATTTTGGTTGAGATTTTAGCAAGCATCATGATAGTCGTCATCGTTGATTTGCTTTCGCTGGCCACATAAAATGATGTGGCGGTCCAGATCTGGCCCCCCGGCCTTGAGTTTGACACCCATGTTTTAGAATGACTTGTAATAACTGAGGTAATGTAAATATTAGATACATATCATTATAATGCATGAGACTGTAGTTTGACACCACAGAAAAATTTTACCCACAACAATGACCATATTGTTAAATGAATACCTCTCTGCCAAAACTACTTTTATGTCTCATTGTACTGTTTTCTGCCCTAATATTTACTTTTTGAAAATCTCTTCCCATTTGGACAAGATATACACTTGTCAGATACAATGTTATTTAAAAACAATTAGTGTGTGGCATACTGCACTGCAAAATTTTGGTAAATTGTCAAAATGATTTTTTTCCCTTTAATCCCTGCAGTTACATTACTAAGATGTACTTAAATGTTCTCAATCACAAATTTTTTAATGGTCCCAAACTAGGGTTCGTATTGCTAGCTAAATTGTGATGTTAGCTTACCTGTAAAGACGAATCAAGTTACACTTTGTCGTTGTTGTGTATTCTTTCAGTGAGATGCAAACCATGCATTTTGCCATCCTATCTTTACCAACATCATTGACAAAATAATCAATAAATTCAGAAAAATGATCCTTGGAGTTAATTTTATGCTGGTGTTGAGGTCATCACTTCACAACGACAAGTGACACTGACTGGGTTGCCAGGTTGGCATGAATGAAAGAAAATCCCTCTTTTTTACTTTTTGCTCATGCTTTCCTTCCTAAAAAGATAAACTGTTTTAAGATGCAGATTTCATTCTATAAATTTGATGCAGTTCAAGTCCAAGTCAATTCGGGTCACTTAGATACCAAGTCCCAAGCAAGCCATTCCAAATTTTTGCACAAGTCACAAGTCATAAAAATAGCAACTCGAGTCAACTCGTATGCCTCAAGTACCCCATCTCTGGATCTCATTCTATTGTACGAGTGGTCAGACTGTTGTTGATTGTATTGGCAGTGTTTTCAAACTGACTGAGCGAACAAGCCAGCCAGGAACATTCTAGGAGCTTTGAAAACAGAAGGCAGGTTGGTTTGATTCGGCTAAGCTGGTACTAATTTTTAGTACCACGTCAGAAGGGGCTGCCGTCTTTATTTATCAGTGAAATACTCCATTTGAAATGAATTCAGTGGAAAAAAAGGATCAATTGAGGACTCAAGTAAATTACCTCTTTTACTGCCTACGCTGCTCTTCTCAGGAATAATGTGACATCTTCGCTATTCAGATGGAATTTTGAGTGCAAGTGAAAAACTTGTCAGCCAATCAGAGAAGAGTCAGAGAAACCAAAGGGTCTTGTTGAATAAAAAAACAAAAATTAATTAACACTTAATTTGACAATATTTTTATGTATTTTCACAATCATAAGGCATACTTAAAAGTCTAACTTTTTTTCAAAAATGGACGGGCGCCCTATAATGCCGGGCGCCTTACATTTTTTCCAAAATGGACGGGGTGGCTTACATGGCCTGTCCTTTTAATGCCGGGCGCCTTAAGTGTGCACCGAGTTCCAAAATCTGAAAATGTTGTGTGACATTGATGAGCGCGCTGCTTGACTGGCTGGGAGCATTTCCTACCGACACGCTGCTTATATAAAAGAAAGGCAAATGTGACTGAGGACAGGATGCGGACCTTAAAGGGGGACAGGTGTGTGTGAAAGAGGATGCTGAAGGCACACCCGAGTCAGTGTATATGTTATTGCATTGTGCAAAACAACACTGGTTTGGCTAACCCTAACCCCTGAAAAAGGAACCGATGAAGAGACACGCTTCTGAAGCACAGTTTAAACTATCAGTTACGTCGAGGAACATGGGAATCAAGCAACTTCAATTCAAGATCAACGAATGCATAGTTCGCAAGTGGAGGAAGCAGGAAGATGGAGTGTTTGATGGAGAACTTGTCCAGCATACATTTGGGAGAGAGAAGATGAGGACTTGTGGATGAGGATTGATTAAAAAAAAAAAAAGTAACACAAGTACATTGTTAAATAAATAAAGTACAAGCGAACTTACTTTTGCTCCCGCTGCATGCTAGCGTATGTTTTAGCGTTCATGCATGCTACCGGGGCAGCGAGAGAGACCGAGACGGTAGTATTGGTACTCGCTAATGGAACGAATGAATAAAACATTAAGTAGTCATACTCATTCTGAAAGAAGTGGTATAGCTTCATCTCTTTAAAAGAGTATTCCTTTTACAATAGTTGATTTCACTCCATGGTTTATTAAGGAATTTTTTTCCCATATAGGCATCCCTCATTAGGAGCCTCCATGAAATTTCAACTGTCATTTAAAAAAAGTCCCAATCTACAGAATATGATTATGACCCCATCCTTACCTTTCTTGGTGATGATAATGCGAGCAAGGATTTGCTGATGAAACTGCTTTGTGGAAGTTATCATCATTGTTGATTGGAAGAAGGTCTCCATGGTCATCTGCGTATCCCAGTAACATGTCTACTTCTGGGATGTGATGGATAGTCTGGAGGAGGCTGTAGAACTCTTGGAAGCCACCCGGGCAGTTCCTCTTAAAAGCAAAGCGACGGTATTCTGCGTCAAACTGCAAACAAGACATTGAACATGAAGAAAATGGCATTTTAAACAATTGAAAGATATGAATGGCAGATTGAACCCATGTATTATTAAGATTATGAATTATAATGTAATATTTACTTTTCCATCCATTTTTTTTTGCCCCCCATCAAAAATGTAAACAAAATACCCATAAAACATAAAACAAGGAGAAATTTTTATTTATACTGAAACCCCCGCTCGCCGACAAAGGCGGCGAGAGAGTTGGGTACCCCCCAGCTGGGTGTTACAGCCATCTTGTTACCTCTGCGTCCCGCGTCCTAGACGGCCCGTGGTGTTCGTCAAATAGTTCGCTGAATCTTTTCGATTGGATGCTATTTTCTTAAGATTATGGTGCGAGCATGCGACTGCGACACACAAAACGCGGTTTAAACTGTTGTCGGAGATCGTGGCGCCGCCACGATTCAATGTTGTTGACAGGCGACAGGGCAAACCACGCCGCACGCTCAACGTGAATATCGCGAGAGTTTGCACCGATGTGAACGCCTAAATTCATCTTTCCTTTTATTATTTATAATTTTGTCTGTGGTTTTATTGTTCTTGTTTTGATTGTAAAGCGTCCTTGAGTGTTTTGAAAGGCGCTTATAAATGAAATGTATTATTATTATTATTTGTGGCATGTTATAACCACAGCCACAGGGTCAGTTTACTGACGGCGTGACGTCACGGCCGTAAAGTGTTCATATGAAAGGTGACTACTGACAATAAACGGCAGTGAGCGCGAGAGTCAGACTCCCGCGTTTTATTAAACACAACAATGGCAACGAAGATGGAGCTTCCACTCTCGCCTCTTCCTCCGTTCCTCGCCCTGCCTGGCGAGCCGCCTGTCCTGTGGCCCCGCTGGTTGGAATCCTTCGAGACGTTATTGAAGCCGTTGGGCTAGCCGACGAATATCGCGAGAGTTTGCACCGATGTAAACGCTCTAAATTCATCTTTCCTTTTATTATTTATAATTTTGTCTGTGGTTTTAATAATAATAATAATAATAATAATACTCTTTATTTATAAGCGCCTTTCAAGACACCCAAGGACACTTTACAATAACAAAAAACAATACAAAACAATACGGGTTGAGCAGCGGCAGCCAAACGCGCCAGCGTCACTCAACCGGAGGAGTCTCTCTCTCTCTCTCTCTCTCTCTCTCTCTCTCTCTCTCTCTCTCTCTCTCTCTCACCTCCAGGACATCTCCACGGGTTTTATTGTTCTTGTTTTGATTGTAAAGCGTCCTTGAGTGTTTTGAAAGGCGCTTATGAAATGAAATGTATTATTATTATTATTATTATTACACGCAAATGTAAAAGGTTTGAAAAAAAATGCTGACGGTAAAGTTTTTTAGAAACTTTAGAGGTAGAAATTCTCGGTCGGTCGGGTTACCGGAAACACACTACTTTTTTTTCTACGCCTAATGTGATCATCTGCAGCCAGCGATGGCCAAGCAGGCATGTCATAACTAATTGTTATGTTGAGTCTCGGGTGTGTCTTTACTTCCATGGCAGAGGCTCCGTCGAACCCCTGAGACCGATTCACCGAAACCCTGGGGTTAGATCAAACCTAGGTTGAGAACCACTGATTTAGTGAATCAACTTAACATGACCATTTTGCTAGGTAGAGCTACTACTAACATCTACAATTTAGTATTAGTGTGTGTGAGTGTGTGTGTGTGTGTGTGTATATATATATATATATATATATATATATATATATATATATATATATATATATACATACATCCATCCATCCATTTTCCGAACCAGCTTGATCCTCACTAGGGTCGCGGGGGTGCTGGAGCCTATCCCAGCTGTCTTCGGGCAGTAGGCGGGGGACACCCTGAATCAGTTGCCAGCCAATCGCAGGGCACACAGAGACGAACAACCAACCACGCTCACATTCACACCTAGGGACAATTCAGAGTGTTCAATCAGCCTGCCATGCATGTTTTTGGAATGTGGGAGGAAACCGGAGTGCCCAGAGAAAACCCACGCAGGCCCGGGGAGAACATGCAAACTCCACACAGGGAGGCCGGAGCTGGAATTGAACCCGGCACCTCTGCACTGTGAAGTCGACGTGCTAACCACTGGACTACCGGGCCGCCCTATATATATACATATAAAATCAAATCCCGCTTGGGGCAAAAATGAGCACATAACACCATCCAGTGTGGGTCCTTGGGCAAGACCCTTAACGCTAATGCCTACCTCCTACAATGATGAGAGACAATAAAACGAATGACATCGCCCGGCCAAACAAGGTCTGCGTCAGGTGCTGGGGAATCAGAGCACATTGATGAAAAATGGGCGACTAGAACAAAGCGGAGATAGGCGAGATGCGATAACAGGGCTCTGTTGGAATGCTACCACTCAAGCAACCCTAGTCAGAGGGGTTACATGCAGAGAATGTGGGCTGAATGGTTACTTTGAAACCCACAGTCACGGTTGACCACAAAACAACTAGTAGCTCAGTGTTCCAACATCCACAAACGGCAATTGCAATCACAACTTGAGATTGATGAGGTACAACACAGATCCCATGGTGAAGGGCCACAGGCTGCCAGATCAGAGGGGAAAGTTATACCAGAGATTGGGAGGATAGCCCCAATGAATGAAATGCTGAGCGAGGCAGCAAATGACCTGAAAGCTAAAATCATGGTGAGAATGAAGGTTGGGCAACCTAAAAACCGATTACAACGACTATGTGAAGTACCACCTGAAAGTCTTATGGAGACTATGAATGCAGCACTGAGGGCTCACGGAAACCAATGAGCTGATATACGCTTCAGCATCACTGATCTGAGAGATGCTTGTCTATAAGAGCGACCATGGGAGCCATGCGATTCGTTACCCACCATGGAAAAGACGGTTGGAGGCCAAGATCAAGGTTCGGAAAGATGCGAGTCAATTGACGGAGGCCCAGAGAGGTGTGATGAAAGGGCCGATACCCAAGAGGTACATCCAGATGACCATACCCGAAGCACTCAAAACTGCCAAGCCTTGTCCAGTCCCCTAAATAGGTACACGAAAGAGAATGAGGCCAGACGAATAAACAGGTTGTTCGCAACACAACCTGCGAAGGTGTACGTTCAGTGGCAGGGTTTGAACAGCAGAGCAGACCCACCAAGACTTGAAACTGAAAGGCACTGGGAAGGCATAGGAGGTCGCACATAACAGCAATGGACAATGGTTGGTGACCCTGAGAGAGGAGCACAACAACCTCCCTGAACAGAACCCAGTTTCCATATAAGTGGCAGATATACAGGAAAGAGTCTCAGATATGAAAAACTGGACAGCACCAGGCCCGGACATGGTCCACACTAGCTGAAGAAACTCACTGCACTCCACGAGCGCCAAGCAGCACAAATGAACCAGTTGCTAAGGGATGGCAAACCAGAGGGTGAACGATCCTGATCATGAAGGATCCCTCAAAGGGTGCAGTCCCATCCAACTGTCGGCCAAAAACCTGTCTCAGGCATCATTGCGGCTAAGATAAGTGGACACATGGATCAATACATGAGCGAAGCACAGAAAGGCATTAATAGATATACCAGAGGAGCCAAACATCAGATGTGACGAAGAGAGGCAAGGGAGTTCACACTGAAGGGGTCTCGCTCCCTGAAGGAACAATAGCAGACATTGAGGACAGTGACAAGTACCTTACTACACTACAAGCCAAAGGCAAGCTCGAACTGGCAACAGGGAAAGCGGCTACGGCCAAATACCTCCAGTGGGCGAGGCAAGTCCTGAGAAGCCAGCTCAATGGCAAGAACAAGACCCGGGCAATAAACAGCTATGCCCTGCCAGTGATCAAATACCCTGCGGGAATAATAAGGTGGCCAAAGGAAGAGATTCAGACCACAGATTTTAAGACGTGAAAGCTCCTAACCATGCATGGAGAGTTCCATCCCAAATCCAGCACCGTGGGACTGTACGCAAGCCATAAAGGAGGCTGGGGACTAGTGAGTGTGAGAGCCACTGTCCAGGATGAAACTTTCAAGCTCCATGAATACATCAAAGAGAAGGCTCCAACGGATGACGTACTCAGAGAATGTCTCAGACAATGGGGAACAGAGGATGAGGTGCTGGTAGAGGGACCATCATGGGAGGACAAGCCCCTACACGGTATGTACCACCGGACCATAACTGTAGTGGCTGATCTCAGAAAGTCCTATCAGTGGCTAGAGAGGGCTGGCCTGAAGGACAGCACAGAGGCACTCATCCTGGCTCCTCAGGAGCAGGCCCTGAGCACCAGAGCCATTGAGGCCTAGTAATGCCACACCAGACAAGACCCAAGGTGTAGGTTGTGCAAAGAGACACCTGAGTCGATCCAACACATAACTGCAGGGGTTAAGATTCCGGCAGGGAAAGCCTACATGGAACGCCATAACCAGGTGGCTGGCATAGTCTACCGAAATATCTGTGCGGAGTATGGACTGGAAACACCTATGTGAAAATGGGAAACACCTCCAAAGGTGGTGGAGAATGACCGGCAAAGATCCTGTGGGACTTCCAGAGACAGACTGACAAGATAGTAATGGTGAACCAACCAGATATCGTGATCATCGATAAAGGGCAGAGGAAAGTCACTTGAACACTCTAAATTGTCCCGAGGTGTGGCGTGGGCGTGCATGGTTGTTCGTCTCTGTGTGCCCTGCGATTGGCTGGCAACCAATTCAGGGTGTCCCCCGCCTACTGCCTGAGGACTCAACTCAACTCAACTCAACTGTATTTAGAGAGCACTTTCAAACAGCCATCGCTGCATACAAAGTGCTGTACATGGAGCAACTAACATATACAACAGTAAAGCAACCAAGATGGTAGAAAGCACCGAACAGCAAAACCAAAAACAAATCTGAGTAATGCTGAGTCAAATGCCAAAGAATACAAGTGAGTTTTGAGGCGGGTTTTAAAGATGGGCAGCGAGGAGGCTTGCCGAATGTTCAGTGGGAGGTCATTCCAGAGAGAGGGACCAGCAACAGAAAAGGCTCGATCCCCTCTGAGCCTCAGTTTAGTTCTTGGTACTTCTAATAATGTCTGGTCCGCAGACCTGAGGCGCCGGGCAGGAGGTGTGTAGGGGCGGATGAGCTCAGAGAGTGAGCTCATCCGGTGGCGCAAGGTCAGCTGGGATAGGCTCCAGCACCCCCCGCGACCCTGGTGAGGATAAAGCGGTTCGGAGAATGAATGAATGAATGAATGAATGAATGAATGAATGAATGAATGAATGAATGAATGAATGAATGAATGAATGAATGAATGAATGAATGAATGAATGAAAATAAAAGTACTCAACAGTTGATCTTTGAAAACCATGACTAAATCTGCCTATTACCACCTGAAAAACATAGCTTGAATTCAGGACTTTCTGTCTCAACCAAACACATAAAAACTTGTTCATGCTTTTATTTTCAGAATGCTACATTACATAAGGGTGTCTTGATTTAAAAATAAATAAATCAATTTAAAAAACATAAAAATAATCAGGCAGCTGCAGCTAATCCAAAATTCTGCTGCCAGAGTCCTTACAACCCCCCAGATATTGAACCGCATCACACCTGTCCTCAAAACTCTACACTGGCTTCCAGTAAATCAAATAATAGATTTTTAACATCTTGCTGTTGGTCTATGAATCTCTCAATGGTCTTGGACCAAAATACAAAGCATCCAGACAGCTCAGGTCATCTGGGACAGGTCTATTGTGTGGTCCCAGAACCAGAACCAAACAAAGTTCAGCAGCATTTAGTTACTAGGTTCCTCCCCTGTGGAACAAACTCCCCAAATACCTGAGATCTGCTCAAGCTGTCAGTTCACTTCAATCTGGGTTGAAAACATTGTTTACTGCAGCATTCTCATGAATCTATCTTTATTATGGTTCTAATTCCCATTTGTATGCTGTCTTTTAATTTATCGAGACTTATGCTTTGTTTTAATTACTTTTAACTAATTATTCATTCATTTATCTTCCGAACCGTTTGATCCTCACTAGGGTCGCGGGGGGTGCTGGAGCCTATCCCAGCTGTCTCCGGGCAGTAGGCGGGGGACACCCTGAATCGGTTGCCAGCCAATCGCAGGGCACACAGAGACGAACAACCATCCACGCCCACACTCATACCTAGGGACAATTTAGAGTCCTCAATCAGCCTGCCATACATGTCTTTGGAATGTGGGAGGAAACCGGAGCCCGGGGAGAACATGCAAACTCCACACAGGGAGGCCGGAGCTGGAATCGAACCCGGTACCTCCGCACTGTGAAGCCGACGTGCTAACCACTGGACTACCGGGCCGCTTTAACTAATTTGATTTTTTAAATTATGATCTCTTTGCAATGTTTCAATAATTGTGTTTATCTTTCTGAAATGCTTTAAATATTTTACGTAAAGTACTTTGATTTGTCTTGTACATGAAATGTCCCATACAAATAAACTTGCTTTGCCTTGTCCTGATTTGTTGAGTTTGAAGGCTCTATTTTCATAGATAGAGGCACGTGCAGTCGGCCGGGGCAAGTCAAGTTTTTGGAAGCTTGGCAGACTGTGCAATGCCTTGCTGGGCATTCCTGTAGACCGAGAGCATTTTCTATTACACGTCCCTGACGCGCCTGGCGATTTGGTGACGGAAGGTGGACTAGAACTCACACACAGATGCATGATCGGGGATGGATAGCGTTCTCCAAGTTCCCATTTTAAATTGGCCAATTTAATATCACATGGAGACCTTCTTGCAGTTCTACATAAACGCACTTTGCATGCACCGATCTACTGCATGGACTCCAATTAGCGAATTTGTTTTGCTGCCACCATGTGGAACGCGTGCCTCATCTGTGCTGAATTTAAAGGGAATAATGGGAGTCGTTTTGGCCCGTAATCAACTTGGGCACGTTCACTCCCACAATGACGCAAACACCCATTCCTAACTGCGGCCATTTACTAAAAAATTACAAAGGAAAGAAAACCCACTGAGGCCCATAGCTAGACTGCACTTTGAGCTAGACTCGCACTGGCCACAAAAATAAGGCCAACAGCTTTAACTCTTTCACAACTTCTCAGTTGTCAGGATTTTCAGGGTTTGGCTAAAATGGGGTCCCTGGCATGAGTTGTCCCTCCCCTCACTGCATATGTATTGAGGGCCTTCATTCCATCAGTGGCTATCTGCTGCAATCACAAGTTACTTGGTCGTACAAACCTGGCTAATTTCAACCACGACAGTGTTAACCATAAATCTGTTTCACCACCACGAAATATTATATGCTTTGTGTTATTTGGGCTGCAGTGTTTCTGGTGGTCGACTGGTGAGAAGGGCTGCCTCAAAGTGCAAAGGTCAAGGGTTCGAGCCCGGCCTTCCTGTGTGGAGTTGCATGTTCTTCCCATGCTTGCGTAGGTTTTCTACGGGTCCTCTGGTTTCCTCCCACATTCCAATCCTATGCTAGTAGGTTAACTGATCATTCTCAATTGTCCTTAGGTGTGATTTCGAGTGTGAATGGTTGTTTGTCTATGTGTGCCCGGCGATTGGCTGGCAATCTGTTCAGGGTGTACCCCACCAACTGCGCAAAGAGAGCTGGGATAGGCTTCAGCGTGCCCGCGACTCAGATAATGGAAGAATGGATGAATGTCCAAGTTGGCCACCACATGCTGCAGCTGTGGAGAGTTGAACTCCCCTCCTGGTGCTTTTTCATTTGGCTGCAGCCACAATTTTGCATCGTATCTTTGCACACATTTAAACCTTGAATATTCATTTTACCTTTTTTTTTTATTATTATTATTTTTTTACACGTTCTGGGACTTACTGTGCTAACCTGGGATCTCAGGTCTTGTATTGTGTACCATATCATGTGGAATTGATTGTTCGAATGACAATAAAAATTCCTTCAACCCTTGAAATCTCAACTTTGAATATAACTTGAAAGGACAACCAGAAAATTAATGAGTAACAATGTAAAATAAAAATATGTTCGAAGGGCAAATAAATGAATGAAATAACAAGAAATAAAAAACGCTGCCTATTCCTAATGTGCACGCCTTGGCATGTTTAAGGCACTGTAGTACTGTGCAATGCGTAGAGTACACACTTACTAAAGGGCTGCCACCAACAATTATTTGACTATTTGACTAATCACTGAGTTGGCGCTGATCAAATATAAATCACAGCAAATCGTACCAGCAAGCAGCTGCTTTTGTAATAACCACCATTACTTCCAGCTTGCATTATAATATATATATATATATATATATATATATATATATATATATATATATATATATATATATATATATATATATATATATATATATATATATATATATATATATATATATATATATATATATATATATATATATATATATATATATATATATATATATATATATATATATATATATATATATATATGTATATATATATATATTTATATATATATATATTTATATATATATATATATATATATATATATATATATATATATATATATATATATATATATATATATATATATATATATATATATATATATATATATATATTTAAGATGATAGTACTTTCAACTTTTCTTATATGTGGCAGCTTGTACCAGCATTCCTGGGATGTTTATACATGATGCAACTTAAACTTCAGGTGAAACTGTAGCCTTATTATTTATTTTTGCTGTGAATGTTTAAGCCATTTTAAAACGGAACTAAAAACTATGCACTGATACAATGAAACTATCTATAAATTCAAAAATACGTAACATTTCACTCCTTTTGGGCACCGTGCCTTTTTTTTTAATGTAGAAGGCAGTGCAATCAGTGAAAATAAATAAACGATGATGACTGCGACATGTCATCATAATACGCTCAAAATACCTGCCTCAGATAGGAAAATTACAAACAACCATATTTTCTGACTGACCGTAAAGACGAGCAATCAGTGCATTAAATCAATTTCCTTCAATATCATCAAATATTGGGTCAGTACCCCGACGTCATTCATCAATCACTCACTTTACTTTTGACTTCCACCACGCTGTCCGTGGCTTTGAACGACGTCTGCTGTTGCTGTCGTGACATTCTTCCCTCGGGTTGGATGATCAACTGCGGCACTGCGGCTAAAATCATTCAGCAATGTGACAGTTGTTTTCCTTGTCCGCTCCGGTTAAAGCAATTCCAACATCGAACAGGCGTGGGAGACCACTGGCCGGATTCACTTAGCATACCACACGCCTTTTGGCTTTTCGACGTATATTGTGCCAGAAGGTGTTGAGCGAAGATCCATTGGCTTCGAGACAGGTGGAATCTTCTGAATTTCGTGTACGTGATGCGAGGCGAGCCGAGTCACCGATGTCGAAGCACCTCCAATCGGAGAAGGGTGCCGACTGAGGGCGGGGCTTGAGGGAAAACGTTCAAAACAATGCCATGCCAACCCACTGCTGCTATTCGGAGAATTGCGTTCATCACCACAATACTCTTGTGCGCGCGCGCGCGCGCGTTCGTTTGTGTGTGTCTGTGTGTGTCTGTGTGTGTAGTGGGGGTAGAAATGTGTGTGTGTGTGTGTGTGTGTGTCTGTGTGTGTGTGTGTTTAGTGGGGGTAGAAATTTAAGAGGGAGTGTTGTTTTAAATATGTAATAAAAATAAAAATACATAAATCAACACTCACCAACATTCTTAGTACAAAATTACATCTATTTTAATTGTGTGAAGTAATTTCACATTCCTCAGGTGTCTCATGTACAGTATTTGTGCTATGTTAGCTATTTTCCCAACACCCCCTTTACCGCCGTGTTTCTGTGTCAAGGTGTGACAGGGGCTGTGTTGAAGAACAGGTTCTTTACTCTGCTTGGGTGTCTAAATTTACATGGTATGTTTGTCAGGGTTAAAGGTGAGGGGAGGAAAAAGTGCATCACAGAGACCATTTGCCCACAAATGTTTGTGAGATATTATTATGATCCCCTGCATCAAGGTTTTTTTGGTGATCCAATGATCCAAGTTGTTCCAAGTTTGCATCAAGGAGTCAAGTGTTTTGACACAAGTTCCAGACTCTGACTGAAGACGTGAAGTCAGGACCCAATTTAAGCAACACATAAAAAAATACTCCCCTATTGTTTCTTATTGGCACTGACTGACCAATATGAATACAATGAACACCCACTGTTAAGATGGAAACAATTGCTGTTATACCTCAAGCAATCATGTGTGGACCTGTCTCTTTAGAAGTAACTCTGCATTAGTTTTCTTTGCTGTTGTGTGTGGCAGGATTATCGGTCGTGCCAGACAGAGGCCTCATATCACGTAGAGCACACTGAGTTTTGAAAAAGTATAGTTATCCGAAGTGTCTCAGTAAAACAATCTGAGTTACATTCGACTGACCTTTTACACTTC
Source organism: Hippocampus mohnikei (assembly GCA_026261675.1). Lineage (NCBI taxonomy): Eukaryota > Metazoa > Chordata > Actinopteri > Syngnathiformes > Syngnathidae > Hippocampus > Hippocampus mohnikei. Next base: position 594,228 of record JAKGUB010000331.1, on the reverse strand, counting down.
AACTGCATAAGAGTTCAAATGCAAATGTTTTTTTGTAAACATATGAGTATTTCTTTTATATTTGTTTCCAGGTCAAAGCTAATAATTTCTATTTTGTCTGTCATCAGTCATATGTCTTAAATTTACTGCTTGCCCTCCCAGGTAATTTTTGACATATGTCGTACAGCTGTCGATGGGAGTGAATGAGGTAAGCAATTAAGAGACTAATTTTGAATGAATAGTTTTTGAAAAAGTATTTCAAATATGTCTTTGTCATTTTGATCATTTTCATGTCAATTGTAAAACCTAACAACTCTGAAAAAAAAGACAACAGACAAGCCAATTTTTTAAACTTAACTGTTAAGTTACTCTGAAATGTTCAGTATTGGGCTGTGTGAATAAAAATTCATAACAGGTGTGTGGTTTTTGAGAGTGAATCCGACGAGATCCTCTGTATTTCTTTGAATGCGTGCGTGTGTGCGTGTGTGCGGGTGGGCAGGAAGATCCGAGGCAGTGGCTTACTTGCTTGCTCGTTCGTGTTGCTACATCTTTGGGCAAGCCTACCATAGGGCATCAATGGGTGTCTGAACTCGCAGATTTTCATTCTAAAGTATTGAACCAGCTCAGTCCATTGAGATGCTGATTTTCGGTCTCGTCAACCTGCAGAAATGACAAAATGACATCAAAATGTACAAACAAGTATAAACCAAAGGATTTAATTGCTATAAGCACAGGACTCAATGCAGATCAGGAATGCTGCATGGACTGGATTTCAGCCATTACATAAGATAAGCTAAGATAAGATATCCTTTATTTGTCCCACACTGGGGAAATTTACAGTCTACAGCAGCAAGATTGTGGGTAGAAAGAAGAAAGAAGAAAAACTAAGTGTCTGCAATATAGATATAGATAAGGTGGCTGTGCTATTTACTATTGTTTTCCACATCATTTTATTTTTTTATTCAGCAGCCTGACAGCAGTCGGTAGGAACGAGTGGCGGTATCTCTCCTTGCAGTGCAGGTGTAACAGTCTCTGGCTGAAGGAGCGACCCAGTGCTGTCAGGGTGGGCTGGAGGGGGTGGGAGGGACTGTCCATCATAGCTTTTAGCTTAGCTAGCATCCTCCTGTGTCCCAGCTCCTCCAGAGTGTCGAGAGAGCAGCCCATGCAAGGTTACATGCAACGTTTAAAACCCTTGTGTTTACAATTTCTACAATTTTTGTAGATTTTTGGGTGTTGTCATCTTTAAATCAAAGACAAAGCATAAAAATTGTGTGATATGAAATATTCCAATTCATGTTTTATATGTATAGATATATTTTAAGTTTTGGTCATAGCACAGTACCGCTTTTATTGTCCATAGAGGGCAAAAAAACAAAGTAAAAAATAAGAACTATATATGTATGTATAGTGCTGATGCCACTGAACATGTCGAGTGGTTGAAAGTAAAATAAATATTCAGGAATAATAGTTTTACAATTTTTGTAAAATTGTATGTTGCGTCACATAAAATTATTTTCATCGACTGCAGCACAAGGGATTTATTAAGTACTCTCCCAGCTCACAGTTCATGTAACACGTCAGTCAAACCAATACCAAATATTCAAACAAAAGCAACAAGAGAAATCCCATTGACAAAGAGTAATCACACTCAAACAGAAAAATGAACGATTAAAAACAAAAAGTGCAAGATTCAAGTGATTTAAAAAGGCTTTTGAGAGAATGGTCTCATCACTTCTTCGACAAAGATGGAATGTTGTGGTGAAAGACTAAAATAGGCTGGTCCAGTGGACGAGTGGTTAGTGCGTCGACCTCACAGTGCAGACCTCGACGTTTACCGAAGAGCGTCTGTGCCAGGAATATTAATATTACCCATCCAGGCATTTTCTAATCCGCTTATTTTTATTTTGTGAAAGCAAACACTTTGTTTTTCTTCTTTCTACCCACAATCCTGCTGCTGTAGACTGTAAATTTGCCTAGTGTGGGACAAATAAGGGATATCTTATCTTATCCTCACGAAGGTTGCAAGTGTGCTTGAGTCTATCCCGGCTGTTTGTGGGCAGTAGGCAGGGGACACCCTGAACTGGTTGCCAGCCAATCGCAGGGCACACATACACAAACAACTATCCACGCTCACAATCACACCCAGGAACAATTTCGTGTGTTCCATTAACCCGCCATTTCCCCGTGGAAAACCCACTAAGCACGGGTAGAACATGCATACTGCACATAGGAAGGTCAGAGCTGGAATCCAACCCTACACCTCTGCACTGTGAGGCCGAGGCACTAACCAGGAGACCACCGAGCCGCCCTAATAATAATAATGATGATGATGCGCTGTAAGCATATGATCGGCAACTGGAGTGGCACGATGGGGGCAATGGCGGGGCTCTTGGGCCTACCAGCCGGCGGGAAGGAGGAGGGGTCTCAACGGAAGTTGAGGCAACCCAACATCTGGTGAGTCGGCAGCCTGGAAGCCTCCCTGGTGAGCTGTGTACCAATGGCAAAAGGCCCCAAGGACGACCCAGGATAATAATAATACTAAGAGCTTCCCGTCCACACAGAGAGCAGTGAAAGGTATCACCATTGAGCATGATCGCTTTGGGAATTTATGTTCTCTCTGAAAGTGTAAAATTTAAATGGTTGACCACACCTTTTCCACTCATTTGAGGTCACTTACCACACTTCAAAGAAAAAGCCCTGAACCGAAGAAGTTGTGACAAAAACAATTAAATCGAAACCCATTTTGCGTGCACCTCTGCTGGAGAAATTGGTCGTAGGCTTGCAAAGTGTGGTCTCTCTGAGGTACCGTAGTGCACGTGCTTTAAAATGCATGGATTTCGAACTGAGGTCGTTGCATTCTATCACTTCACCACTCGATGGCAAGTGCATTTTACACACCGTACCTTGAATACTGTAATTCAAACTGTACACTAATGATGTTTATATAAGAGCAGCTGACTGCTGGTACAATATGCTGCCATTTACATATGATCTGATTACTCGACTAATTGCAATTGCTATCTGTGACTAGTGGCGCCCGTTGGCCCAGTGGTTAGCGCAGGGGTGGGCGAACTTTTTGGCTCAGGGCCACATTGATTTGAAATTTGACAGGTGGACCGGGTCAGCACAAGATACGGTACATATAAAAAACTGTATATGTTGACATTCCACACCAAATATCAACAGAAAAAAAGCATTCAAGTATTACCGTACTTGTTTTTAATGACAACAGTGAAACAACTCTGGTATATGTCCTGTATGAACGTCCGAGTATGTTAACAACATACATGTGAGATAACACAAGCAACAAAGTGCCACAATATATTGTCCAAAAACTGCAGCACACAGTTCAGGTATATGACAAAATATAACAAAGTTAGGACTATTTGCTACAAAATGAGACGAGTTCGAGGCCTGGTGGCTTTCTTTCCACTCATTCACTGTCTCGAACTTGACCTCCCCTCGATCACCACACAAGACAGCGTTGCTCAGCTGATGTCGTGCAACGATCTTTTGAACCCGGCCACGGTAGGCTTCAAAGTCTTCGATGCCCATAGCGCTATGGAACTCGATTGCTCTCTTATTAGTGGTCGAGTTTGCGGAACGTTTTTAGCACGATAACGGTCAAACTATTCCAGGAAACGTTTATTTACTCGACTGTCCGTCGAGCCACATGCAATTCACTCTGAGCATGGAAATAGCCAGAATCGGACTGAGCAAGAATTGCTTCCTCGTTTTTCAAAGTCTCGTAGATTTGAGTCTTTCAGACTCCAAGCGTCTCCTGAATGTTTCGTACTTTGTAATCCATTTCGTTTAATCAGATACACTTCACTTTCTCTTCTGCCGCCATAATTGTTCCTCTTCGTTTGGATGCCATGATCTACAGGACGTAAAAATGTTCGCAATTCCAGTAAAACTTACTGCAATCAAGAGTCACTTGCATGTCGCCGTTTTGGATCCAATGATAGAAAATATATTGAGTGAATATCAAGCGGGAGTTACTTGAGTTTGCGCTACTGCGGGCTTCCGTATCGTCTCCCCCTCCCTCCCTGTGCTCTGCAACTTCAAGTAACTGCGCCACCTGGCGTTGAAATGACTGTCCTTACAAGTCCAAATGAAATGAATGCAATCATTTACATCGAACCTGCGGGCTGGATTAAAAAGACAGATGGGCCGGATCCAGCCCGCGAGCCATAGTTTGCCCACCTCTGGGTTAGCGAGTCGACCTCGCAGTGCAGGGGTGCAGGGTTCGATTCTGGCTCCAGCCTCCGTGTGTGGAGTTTGCATGTTCTCTCTCCGTGCCTGCGTGGGTTTTTTCCAGGTACTCCAGTTTCCTCCCACATTCCAAAAACATCCAGGGCAGGCTGATTGAACATTCTAAATTGTTCCTAGGTGTGAGTGTAAGCACAGATGGTTGTTTGTCTCTGTGTGCCCTGCGATTGGCTGGCAACCGAAGACAGCCGGGATAGGCTCCTGCACCTCCCACGACCCTTGTGAGGATAAAGCAGATCGGAAAATGGATGGATGGATCTGTGACTAGGGGACAAGCAAACTAATATCTTGTGGCACGCCTAGTTGAGAATGTTTATTGCAAAGCCTACATAACCTTGGTTAGTGATCAACATTAAGATGTGTTTACCTTAAGATGTTATTTACCTGACTGTTGTGACTGGGCCCTTGATGTTGCTAGTTGCTTTGGCCTTTATTTGGTCACACGGGGTTGGGCACTGCCTGATGTTTTGCTGCATGCAAGCCTGAATTACTCAGTTACACATCAGAACATTTAGCCTTCCATGCCCTGCTGCATCCAAATCTGCTCTCTGTTTTTTACTTTGAATTTTGAGACTTTTACTTTGCCAATTTCATCTCCTGTCTGTTTCTGGGTCCAAATACCCTTCCTTGCATTAGAGTGACATGCATAAAATCTGCCAGGGAATGCAGAAGTGTGTGTGTGTGTTTGTGTGTGTGTGTGTGTGTGTCCTCACAACTGGACCTCCTGCTACCCCCTCCTGCCACCCCATTTAAAACTGTCTAGAACCGTTAGTGGATGTATCCACACATTTTCAATTAATTAAAAAAAAATCACAAAAATAAATGAATATATGCTTTGAAAGAACCCATGTGGGTTATTTTGAGAAGAAAAAAAACGAAGAACTGGTCACATGATTAACAAACATTCCTTCTTGTCAAAACATCGCAGTCTGGAATGTCGTTGAGCTTGTCTGACTTTCAGTCCTGTCAGTGTACATTCCGCCCACCTGTCACACCTCTGACACACACAAAAAAGCAGATTTTTTTTTTACAGCTTTTTTAAGTGAACAAAACGACAAACAACAAATTTAAAACAAAAGAATCAAAGTGTCAAATTTGTGTCAAATTGTGGTGCCATTTGGATACTCAGGTTTGGAAGGGTACTTTAATACTTTTTTTACATTACTAGTTAAAATCACAAATCCTTCTAGCTCCTCTAGCTCCACCCATTATTTTCACTGGATTGATTGGTGGTGTAAAATTCTTGTGTATGGTTTTGTATTATCACATCATGCTTTGGATTTTGACGGCAGGCGTTAACCAACAGCCTCAAATAATGGCCAAAGCTATATATTTTTTTTCCCTGAGTCAAAGCTAATGCAAGTCGGTCAGGCTATACGTGATAATACTGTTAAATTCTAAACAAATTATATTTTTTATGAAAGACATAAGATATCCATCCATTCTCCTCGATGCTTATCCTCTCGAGTGTGATGGAGCCTATCCCGGCTGACTTCGGGCATTGTTTGTAACTGTTTAAGTGTCAACCAAGATAGCATTTAGCTGCCAACACTTTCAGTCACTGACTGTCTAAGTGTAATCTGTTTTTACAGAGGACGAGCACTCCTCCTCTCGTCTGCTTGAAGCAAAGTGAAGTCACTTATTCCACATCCCTGATATCAGACATTAGTGTGTGACACTAGTTCTGTCTTTTTCAGTACTACTTGGACACTCAGCCACACTAGCAATGCACTTTGTCGTACTAGTTGCATACAAACTCTGACTAGTCATTCATTTTCAGCAATATATTAACTTATCAGTCATGGATTATTCTAACATGTTAACTAGTGAAACTTGATTTCCTGCACTAGTTAACTAGTGAGAGCTGAAATACTCACTAGTTTACAAGTGGCGGATAAAACAGTGGCTCGTTTACTAGTTTAAGCCCCTTGAAGCCTTGATATCTAACATGTGAGTGTCAAAAATGTTATTTGTTCACTGGTGATGCCCCAAATATACACTAATTACACTAGTGCGACATTTTAACTTAACTAGTTCTACTAGTGAGGTCTAAAATGTTCACTAGTAGAACTAGTGGATGCCAACCTGCCCACTAGTAAGCTAGTTACACAAAAGATAATGAGGAGGTGGGGCAGACGTGTGGATCCAAGATTCCTATTGGATCTGAAGTTAAAATACAGTGATACCTCGGCTCACGAACGCTTAAGCTCACGAACTTTTCGCCTCAAGAACATTAAATTCGCGAGCATATAGTCTCTGCTGACGAACTAGTTTTCACGGACGAACCAAACCAAGCGGTTGAACAGCGCCACGGTGGCGGCCACGAGAAGCTGACGCACGCTCACGGCGTCCCAGTTCGTCACCCCCTTTCTTTGAGTACGGACGTGGTTTGTGTCTGCTAGACATTTTGGACCATATTGAGTGTACTTTTGCTATTATGGGACCGAAAAAGACCCCGCCACAGGCTAGTGTTAAGCCTAAGAAGACATTAAAGAAAATTACGATCGAGTAGAAGAAGGAGATCATTGAAAAACACGAACGAGGTGTGCGTTTGTGTGACTTAGCGTCCCAGTACCAGTACACTAACACGCAACAGGTGTCAATTAGGAGGTTTTTAGTCAGCAAAAAGGATAAAGAGTCTCCTTCTAAGAAGCAAAGAAGAGAAGCCACACCGGAGGTTGAGTTACCTACAGTCCTTATGGAAGGTGACTCTCCTTCCAAACCGTAACTCCTTCCCCCATCCCCCTCCCACTCCATTCCATCAAGCCATCAACTACGATCACAAAGGTAAATAAAACAACTGTATTATACAGTACAGTTTATTTCTTTAATTTCAATAAAATAGCACATTTATTATACATAAAATAAGGTATATTCTTGTGTAGTTTTAAGGCTTATTTAGTCGAAAATTATGTTTATGGGGACGTGGGAGCGGATTATTCTCATTTTATGGGAGATAAATGTTCGGAAGACAAACTTTTTGGCTCACACACCTTTTCTGGTAACCAATTAAGTTCGTGAGCAGAGGTATCACTGTACACCAATCAGGATTAAGATTTTGTCATAATCACACCCACTTCATTTGCATGTTTTACACTAGTTTACAAGTTGTCCTGAGGATTTGCAGCTAGTTCACTAGAGGATGCCCATTATTGGTTACATGTTGACGAGTGAATCTAGAAATCCAAACTAGTAAACTAGTTGCAATCTACTTGACCTTACACATTAGAGGGTTTCAAAATGTGAACTAGTTTGTTCAGAAACAGTATTGCATATCCTCATTTCTGTAATGCTGTTGTCACGTTTTGAGGTGGTGATGGACCCCAAAAAGCAGACAGGAGGGAGGAGCAGGGTGTACTTGAAGAAGTGTATTGATAAAACACAGAAAACTAAATCCGAACCAAACATAGTCCAAAGTAGCAAACAAAAATCACAACTGAAGCTAGAACAGAACCGTGACCAAAACATGACCGAAACAAACCTGACAGCAGCAGAGAAACGGCAACAAACAAACATGACAGACAAACAAACACAAGCGAAAGCCAAAACAAAAACCATACTTACAAAACCATTGGTACAGAGAGTTCAAAAAATGAAAAAACGGCGAGGTCTATAGGAAACAGTCTCTGAGCAAGGAAGCGGCAAGGCAAAAACAATACTCCGACCACCAGCCGACAGATTGCGGGTCCTTAAATACAGAGTGTCTTAATGAAAGATTGGCAGCAGGTGTGCAGCCAGAAAGTCCGCTCAGTCTGCCACCTGCTGGCCAGGCCAAGAACAGGAACATGACAGCTGTGATGTGTTCTTTATGATTGGAATGTGTCATTGGGACATAATACTTGTTTATTTGAACGGATCTGGCAACCCAACATACAACGCCATATCCGGTCTGTACTCGGCGTGAAAATCTCTTCCTGTTCAGTAGTGATGAGAAGCGGTTGCTCTCTGTGCAGTCGGCAAATAAACATGCCACGAGTTTGAGTTCAGCAAGAAAATTCATCTCTCGTCATTATTCTCCCAAAACATCCCGAGCAGGCGCACATCTCAACAGGTTAAGGGCCCAGGAGGCGCAGCTGATGTTTGGGAGATAAAAGAGAAGTCAGTGGATCCAACTGTAGAGGAGCGGTGAGCTAACGTGGCTATCGCTAACCGGCTAAAAGAGCGGAACGCTACAGCAAAATGGATCGAGATCGAGGAGCAGCAAGCAGGCCACTCAGACTGGCATACGACGGAGATGAAGCTAAGTACAAAATATGCGAAACAAAAATACTCGGACATTTTCATTTATTGGGACTGAAGAAGACTGTGCTTGGAGAGCGGTGACAAGCTCCAAAACAGCGACAGGCGCACAGAAAAATGTAAACGCTTATGATGAATTCATACAAATGTTAGATGGCAAAAGCATCTCACTAATTATTGGCAAAAGCATCTCACTAATTATGAGGGACGCGCCTGATGTTGGAAGAAAGTCTCTGAAGATACTAAGAGAGTATTATGCCGGGAAAGGAACACCACGGATAATAAATCTGTACACCACGCTCACGTCGCTTCAAAAGGGGAACGATGAAAATGTTACAGATTACATTATCAGAGCTGAGACCGCCATCACAGCACTGCGGAATGCAGGTGAGACAATGGGAATGGACTACTTGTTGCCATGGTATTAAAAGGACTACCAGAGAGTTTCAAACCATTCGCAACACATGTGGCACATTCAGATGATCAAATCAAGATTGCAGATTTCAAGACTAAACTACGAAGTTATGAAGCAACTGAGAAACTAAACACTGAGTCAGGTGACAGTGTGATGAAGACACAGGCCCAGGGTCGAAATGGACGGCGACAAACAAAGACCAACACCCGTGAACGGATCAAGGATGACACCGATATGGTGTGTTTCAAGTGTGGGATCAAAGGCCACAGAGCAAAAGAATGTCGACAGAAAACTTGGTGCAGTCGTTGTAAAAGCGACACACACAAAGACGACACATGTAGGCGTAGGAACAAGGACAATAAGAACAGACGAGATGACGCCAGTAGAGTTGCAGAAGATGGTGACACCAACGTGTTCAAGATGAGGAACAGCGACACCGGGTGCAGGGAGCGGTCGGACGCCGGCATCCGGGAGGGAGGGCTGATGGTGGACACGGGGGCCACTTCTCACATCATCACAGATGTGACCATGTTTAAGGATTTCGACAGCACGTTCAAGCCGGACGGCGCACGGTGCAGCGGGGTCGCACAGAGGAGGGGGAATGCTGAGGTTTCTCTGATAGACAGCAAAGGACTGAGACACAAAGCGACGCTGAGAGATGCTCTGTACATCCCTTCATATCCCCAGGATATTTTCTCCGTGAAGAAGGCGACCATCAGCGGGGCTACAGTTGTATCTAAAGAAGGCAAAGACGAACTGGTTACTAAAGGAGGTACAAAATATGATATTCATGTGTATGGCAAGTCGTATTATTGGCATACTGAGAGTGAGCCTAATGACAAATGTAATACATGTCACGACATTCAGAAATGGCCCGAGATATTAGGCCACTGCAATTATGATGATATCCTTAAATTGCAAAATGTGGTTGATGGCTTGCAGATTAAGGGTAAAGCATGTAAACCTGAACAAGAGTGTGAGGTGTGTATTCAGGGAAAGTTCACTCAGATTAGGAACAGGAACCCTGATACCAGAGCTAAGGCTCCCCTCGAGCTGGTGCACACCGACCTTGCGGGTCCTAAGAACACTGAATCTATTGATGGTCACAAATATGCAACATCATTCACCGATGATTACTCGGATGCAATGTCTGTTTAAAGAAAAGTGACACGTACGAGCGATGGAGAAGTTTCTTGCAGATGTAACCCCCTATGGGAATTAAGGGTGTGGAAAAGAATCAAAATTAATCGATGCGCACGTGCGCGATGCGAGTGCATCGGCTCATTCACTGGGTACGACGCAATTGACGGGGGAAATCTAGATTCATCACGATGCGTTGGTGGGTATCGGTAAAATCCGATGCAAGCGCCGTTTTATTCATGTTAAACGTCACCCATCTGCCCTTTCCTAGGCGCAATGAATGCACCATCACTATTTTGCGTTTTGTGTTGGATACGGACGGGAGCCGTGAGTCACATACAGTACAGTATACTACTAGCAAAACACTATGGAAGTTCGCGCAAGCAGCCGCGAGAAAACTACTATATTTAATGCACCCACAACATTCAGATCTTATGTTTGGAAATACTACGGCTTCGAAAAGAAAGACGGAAAGCTTGATAAAACCTCCGTAATTTGCAAAACTTCGTTCTTCAGACCAGAGTTTTTCCGTGAGTCGCACACCGGAGCAAAGAAGCCAGCGTTAGTCACGGATAATGCCACTAACATGAGACTGTACTGGCGGGGTCTGGCGCAGAAATGAAGCCGCATGTGCGATGCATAGCACACACACTTCATTTGTCCTCACAAAAAAAATTTGCAGTAGACCAGGTGAAACCTATCCTGGTGAAAATAAGGAGAGTCATTACATTTTGGACTCCTTTGGACATTTCATTTTGAGAGACTCAGTGAGAGTGGTCTGTGTACGCTACAATACACACAGCAGCTTTGAGCCTGTGACTGCCAATTGTATTTTATTTCCTGTCCTATGGAGATGGCTATTTCATATAAGACATTCAGTGAGAGTAGTCTGTTTGTGTTTACACGACAGCAACAGCTGTGAGTCCATCCATCCATCCATCCATCCATCCATCCATCCATCCATCCATCCATCCATCCATCCATCCATTATCCGGGGCCGGGTCGCGGGGGCAGCAGCTTTAGCAGGGAAACCCAGACTTCCCTCTCCCCAGCCACTTCTTCCAGCTCTCCCCGGGGGATCCCGAGGCGTTCCCAGGCCAGCTGCGTGACATAGTCTCTCCAGCGTGTCCTGGGTCGTCCTCAGGGTCTCCGCCCGGTGGGACACCTCACTAGGGAGGCGCTCAGGAGGCATCCGGATCAGATGCCCAAGCCACCTCATCTGGCTCCTCTCGATGTGGAGGAGAAGCGGCTCTACTCTGAGCCCCTCCCGGATGACCGAGCTTCTCACCTTATCTCTAAGGGAGAGCCGGACACCCTGCGGAGAAAACTCATTTCGGCGCTTGTATCCGGGATCTCGTTCTTTCGATCGCGACCCATAGCTCGTGACCATAGATGAGGTCGGGGCGTAGATCGACCGGTAAATTGAGAGCTTCGGCCTTTGGCTCAGCTCCTTCTTTACCACGACAGACCGATACAACGTCCGCATCACAGCAGACGCTGCACCGATCCGCCTGTCGATCTCTCGCTCCCTTCTGCCCTCACTCGTGAATAAGACCCCAAGATATTTAAACTCCTCCACTTGGGGCAAGATCTCCTCCCCGACCCGGAGAGGGCACTCCACCCTTTTCCGACTGAGGACCATGGTTTCAGATTTGGAGGTGCTGATCCTCATCCCAACCGCTTCACACTCGGCTGCGAAACGCTCCAGTGAGAGCTGGAGAGCCCTGCTTGAAGGAGCCAACAGTACCACATCATCTGCAAAAAGCAGAGATGCAATACTGAGGCCACCAAAACGGACCCCCTTAACGCTTCGGCTGCGCCTAGAAATTCTGTCCATAAAAGTTATGAACAGAATTGGCGACAAAGGGCAGCCTTGGCGTAGTCCCACCCTCATCGGAAACGATTCCGACTTACTGCCGGCAATGCGAACCAAACTCTGGCATCGGTGGTAATGATTTCCAAACATTGACGAGGGAAAACAAAATCAGTCATGAGACATCAGCTCCCTATTCACCCCACCAGAATAGGACAGTGGAGAGGGGCTGGCGTACTCTTTTTGAGATGGTAAACTGTATGTTAGTTAAAAGCAAGCTACCAAGAGAGCTTTGGCACTATGCAGTACAAATGGCAGCGCATGTACGCAACAGATGCTTTAGCAGGCGTACAGGAAGACCCCTATCAGATGTTAACCGGAAAGAGACCTAATGTATCCAAACTGCAAAAATTTGGCTCTACATGTTACACATACAAACACGACAAAGGAAAGCTGGATTCTAAATGTGACCAAGGACTTTTTGTGGGGTTTGATAAATATAGCCCAGCCTACCTCGTATATAATCCAGACACAAACAGAGCATTAAAACACAGGCTTGTGAAGTTTATGAACAAGGCAGCTGTAGAGAAACAGACACAGACAGATGAGACAGATCCAAATACAGATTATGACATGAGGCAGCCACAGACTCGTGAGCTCATTCAGGAGAACGATAACAAACTAGAGAGTCCTCAAAAGCCAAGTGTACACAACAGGGATGTACAAAATTATAGTCCAGGTACAGAAATGGGGTCAAATGAGTATAGCCTCACACAACAGAGTGACACAAGAGATGAACCTGAAAGTAGAAGATATCCTATTAGAGAGAGAAAGAAACCTAGTCACTTGGACAATTTTGTGGATGAATATAGTGATAACGATGGGGCACACACCACAGTGGACTATTGCTACAGAGCAGTGTGTGGTGTTCCACAAACATATGCAGAGGCTATGAGGTCGACTAACTTTAAAGAATGGGTAAAATCTATGGATGAGGAGATCCGGTCGTTAAATGACAATAACACATTTACCCTACCAGCGGGCAAGAAAACAGTGGGGGGTAAATGGGTATACTCTATCAAAAGTGATGTGGATGGAAAGACAAGTACAAAGCCCGATTTGTGGCAAAGGGCTACAGCCAGGTGAAGGACATAGACTATGGAGAGACGTTTTCACCAACTGCAAATCTAACAAGTTTAAGAGTGGTGCTACAAAAAGCAGCTCAGGAGAATTTACTCCTCCACCAAATGGACGTGAACACAGCGTACCTACACGCGCCCTTGGTCGATGACATTTACATTAACCCTCCAGAAGGTTATGAAGAGAAAGATGATGGACTTGTGTACAAACTAGAAAGATCACTTTATGGTCTCAAACAATCTGGACGCAACTGGAATAGAGTTCTACATGAGTATTTAACAGATAATGAGTACAAGCAAAACCCAGCTGACCATTGTATCTATACCAAAGAGTCAAAAAGTGACAAGGTGATCATAATCATATGGGTCGACGATTTGATTATCGCGGCCAGCAATGAAATGATTTTGAAAGATGGATGGATGGATGGATGGATGGATGGATGGATCTTTATTGTCATTACACTTTCGTGCAACGAAACATCACTTAACAGGCACGCTCCGCACAAGAAACATGAAAAAAACAATGACGAACATGGGATACAGTGCAAAGGGCCTGTCGGTACTCGCTGTAAAGCGCCCGAGATCTTAGTTAGAAAGGAAACCACAAGGGAGGAGGGGTAAAAAAAAATAAACCACGCTCGAACTATACTCTTCTGAGGATAATTAGAGTACTAGGGGAAAAAAAATACCCAAGCACATTTAACAAGCATATGACAGTTACAACAAGTCACACGACATAACATATAATGAGGGGATGGATGGAAAGGCGGGGGGGGGGGGACGGGACGCGGCACGGCCCGTCCGACCAGCTGCTCAGTCCAAAACGAGCGCTCCGCAGATCAAGGTCACGTCACGGGGGGAAAACAACAGGAACAACAAAGGCGTTGATGATAAGGGCAGGCCGCCGCTGCATCGTCAAGGTCTGCTCATGGAGACAGTCCAGGCTTATCAGTCCTTGAGAGATGAAAGAGATGCTTTCTGTAAAATTCAAAATGAAAGATCTTGGCACACTCAAGCGTTTTCTAGGTATCGATTTCAGTCAGTCTGATGGATGTGTAAAAATGTCACAGGAGAAATACGTTAACAAGATATTACAGTGTTTCAATATGCAAGATTGTAAAGTCCGAAAAACGCCTTGTGAACAAAAGCGGGAATATTCAACTGATGCAGTGAAAATGAGTGATGTCAGAACCTGCAGAGAAGCAGTAGGTAGCCTAATCTATCTAACTACTTGTACCAGGCCAGATTTAAGCTTTGTGGTAAGCAGGTTGTCACAGTATTTTGCTGAGCCGACACAGGAGCAGTGGGTCACTGTGAAACGTGTTAAAATACTTAAAAGGCACGACTGACAAAGGTTTGAGTTTTAACTGACATTATGACTAAGCCAGCCACCAAGTCAAAGTTGATTGAGTTTTCACCCATTGTTTTTGGAATTTCAATTGTATGAGACAGAGTCCACATTGTTTTCTATCTTATTTGTATTTAATTTTGTATACATTACAGCAAACTGAGTATAAGTGTGGGTGTTAAGAAACAGTACTTCATATCCTCATTTCTGTAATGCTGTGATGTGTTCTTTATGATTGGAATGTGTCATTGGGACATAATACTTGTTTATTTGAACAGATCTGGCAACCCAACATACAACGCCATATCCGGTCTGTACTCGGCGCGGAAATCCCTTCCTGTTCAGTGGTGATGAGAAGCGGCTGCTCTCTGTGCAGTCGGCAAATAAACATGCCACGAGTTTGAGTTCAGCAAGAAAATTCATCTCTCATCATTATTCTCCCAATACACCCCGAACGAAGCGCACATCTCAACATAGTTAACTAATCGATGTAGAGATATCCACTAGTTAACACGAGTTGGGCTCCATTTCACTTTACTTGTTAACTAGTGATACACATGTTTACTCAGCAGTAAACTGGTTGGGCTCAGAGTGAGACACTAGTTAGCTAGTGACACAGATTTTCACATCACTAGTTAAGTAGTGGAACGTATTTTGTCTCACTTGTCAGGCCTAATGGTGAACTCGTATAGATTTTGACTGAACATGTTTGACAAAATTGGGCACTAGGTGACGTGCACACAATTGGTCTACAAGTGAGATAATCAAATTTGGCTAGTTTAGATGTTTGCCAGTTACAAAACGATACAAGTTCACTAGTTGTACACACATGTCAACTGGTAAGCAATTTTATTAACTAGTACGATGTACATGCGAGCTAGCATGCCAAAAACATGAGCGAGTGCAACAAAATCCCTACATGTACAGTAAATATTTGTTGCACTCGTGCACAGTTGCTCACTAGCGCTGCATAAACATAAACAAGTGAAAAGAAAAGCCCAACATGTCGGAAAAATTTCACACATGTTCAGTCAAATCTTGGTCTGACTGGTGAGACAAAATGCCTCCCACTAGTTAACGAGTTTAATAAACACGAGTGTCTCTAGTTAACTAGTGACTCACTCTAGACTCAACTAGTTTACTAGAAAGAAAACATGTGTTTCACTCGTTATCAAGTGAGGTTGAAATGAGACCAACTAGTGTAACTAGTGGATATTGTTGTATTTACAAGTTAACTAGTTAACATTTTGAACCTCACGAGTCAGCTAGTAAGGTTGGGAAGATCCAAATAGTGTAACTAGTGGACATAATATGTCTTACTAGTGAGCTACTGGTCAATTTTTAAACTGACAAGTTAACTGCTAAGGCCAGAACACCTTAACTGGTGTACCCAATGGACATTTTTGGCTCTTACTAGTGAACATGTGAACTGTAACATGTGATCATTCATGTCTCAATTGCACTCAAAAACCAACATGCTCACAAGTGGACTGCATGGAAAAGAAGCAGGCGGGACAAGAATTTTGATTAGTCAATATTCAGACAATAAATATTCAGTCTTAAAGCTTTAACCTTTAAGAGCCCGGCTCGTAATACCTGAAAAAGAAAGTAGTAATTTTATAAAAACAATTCATACTATTGTTTAATCTTTCTGTCTTCCTCCCTCTTTCATACAGTGAGGTGTAAAAGTGGGTACACAGTTATAAAAAGTAGAAAACACACACAATACTTATTGTGTATTAATTATAAAGTTAAATATTACATTCAAAATACATTCATCATATATGTCGATAAACACTTGTATTGTTTTGTGTTTTTTGTTATTGAAAAGTGTCCTTGGGTGTCTTGAAAGGCGCTTATAAATAAATTGTATTCTTCTTATTATTATTATTACTTGAGCGTGCAGATGGATAATGACCAGTTGGTGTGTCATGACTGTTTTTTGTCTGTCTCCAGCAGGTGGCATTGGAGGGTCATCCCCTCCCGTTCCACACCTGGTGCGATTGCTGTAATGTCATCTGCTCTCATCTGTTATGAGGTACTTTATAACTAGAGATGAAAGTGGACTTTCCTGAAAATTCCGGGGAAAAAATAAAATAAATAAATAAATATATATGTATATTTAAATATATATACCCATCCATCCATTTTCCGAACCACTTTATCCTCACAGGGGTGCTGGAGCCTATCCCAGCCGTCTTCGGGCAGTAGGCGGGGACACCTGAACCGGTTGCCATCCAATCGCAGGGCACACAGAGACGAACAACCATCCGCACTCACACTCACACCTAGGGACAATTTAGAGTGTTCAATCAGCCTGCCATGCATGTTTGTGGAATGTAGGAGGAAACCGGAGTGCCCGGAGAAAACCCACGCAGGCCCGGGGAGAACATGCAAACTCCACACTGGGAGGCCAGAGCTGGGATTGAAGGTCTGCACTGTGAGGTCGACATGCTAACCACTGGACTACCGCCCTAGATAACATGATTTTAACTGGCTTACCAGGTTTGTCGACCTTTCTAATGTAGTCGGACAAAAACATTTCTGTTCAAGTCCTTTTCCTCAAGCCATGAGGCACATGGTCAAGGTTTGTCTTAGCCAATTGGATGCCAGGATGATGCTCGGGACTAGCCAATGGCAGAGCAGCTAGAAATATGTTCTCAGGACTGTGACTAGCGATCCATATTAATAATAATAATTATAATAATAATACATTTTATTTATAAGCGCCTTTCAAAACACCCAAGGACACTTTACAATCAGGAACAAGAACAATAAAACACAATGCGGGTTGAGCAGCGGCAGCCAAACGCGCCAGCGTTCACTCAACCCGGAAGTCAGAAGCACACATCACTGACAGTCTTTGGGGTTCAGTTCAAGAGCATCTGCGTTCACAACTACTTTCTACTTCTGTAGTAGCTCCCACCTTAATGCGCTTTTTGTAAATATTGTATTTTTACCTTTCGTATCTTGAAATTTCTTGCGTAACAAGAGGCAATATTTTCATGTTGAGGCATTTCCTAACTTGAACATTTCGTATAAAGAGACTTTCATAAGTAGAGGTACCACTGTGTTTTGAAATGGACAGCCAATAGGAAACCGTTGCATGAATTCGTAATCATCCTTATTTGCAGGTAATTTAAGTGGTGGCATTAGCACTACCAGTGCGCACATTTATGGCCTTACATGTCAACTAGTAAGCTCTAAAATGAGCTTACTAGTGAACTAGTGTCCCCCCCTCCTGCCTGAAAGTCTGCGCTGACCAGCTGGCTCCGGTCTTCACACAAATCTTCAACAGATCCCTTGAGCTGTGTGAGGTCCCATCCTGCTTCAAACAGTCTACCATCATCCCAGTTCCCAAGAAATCAGCAACATCGGAACTGAACGACTATAGGCCTGTTGCTCTGACGTCTGTGGTCATGAAGTCCTTTGAACGCCTTGTGCTGAACCACCTAAAGAACGTCACCGGACCCCTGCTAGACCCTCTTCAGTTTGCCTACCGGGCAAACAGGTCTGTGGAGGACGCAGTCAACATAGGTCTGCACTACATCCTCGAGCACCTCGACAGCACAGGGACTTACGCAAGGATCCTGTTTGTGGATTTCAGCTCTGCATTCAACACCATCATCCCGGAACTCCTCACCCCCAAACTTCTCCAGCTCGGTGTGTCTCCTACAATCTGCCAGTGGATCCTCAGCTTCCTGACGGGACGGACACAACAGGTGAGACTGGGAAGAACAACATCATCAACACGCACCATTAGCAATGGAGCCCCACAGGGATGCATCCTCTCTCCACTGCTCTTCTCCCTCTACACGGACAATTGCACCTGACCAAGCCCAGCTGTCAAACTCATAAAGTTCACAGACGACACCACGGTCATCGGTCTCATCAAAGACGGCGATGAGTCTGCGTACCGACAACAAAAGGAGCAGCTGGAGCTCTGGTGCAGCCGACACAACCTTGGGCTGAACACGCTCAAGACTGTGGAGCTGATCATGGACTTCAGGAAACATCCTTCACCACAGCTGCCCCTCACACTATCCAACTGCCCTGTGTCAACCGTCGAGACCTTCAAGTTCCTGGGAATCACAGTCTCCCATGGGACACACTCCCCGCTGACCTTCGCAACATAGACTCACTAACACATTTCAAATTCAGCCTCAAAACTAATTTGTTTAGACAAGCTTATTCACTCTGACCATAAATTGTCTCTATTTTTTTATTTTATCTTATTCTATTTGATGTTGTTTTTAACATTGTATCTGTATTTTTAACTGCTTGTTGTAAGGTGTCCTTGAGTTTTTAGAATGGCACCCACAAATAAAATGTATTATTATTATTATTATTACCATTATTATTATTATTATGAAGTGGGAAGTCAACACCAACTCCATCCTGAAAAGGGCCCAGCAGAGGATGTACTTCCTGAGGCTGCTGAGGAAGCATGGCCTGCCACAGGAGGTGCTACGTCAGTTCTACATGGCAGTCATCGAATGAATCCTGTGTTCTTCCATCACGGTTTGGTTTGGGGGCGCCACAAATAAGGACAAAATCCAACTTCAACGGACAGTTAGGACAGCGGAAAAATCAATGGCACTGCCCTACCCACTCTTGAGGACTTGCACACTGCAAGAATCAAAACAAGGGCACGGAAAATCCTACTGGATCCCCCGTGCCCTGCCCACCACCTCTTCCAGCTACTCCCCTCAGGCAGGCGCTACCGATCCATGCGCACCAAATCCAGCAGACACTAAACAGCTTCTTCCCTCTAGCCATTAACTCTCTAAACAGTAACCCATATCTACCTGTATAGTGGCTCTTTGCAATTTTGTACAACCCTGTGGAACAGCATTATCGCTATCATCATTGTAGCTCCAGCTCTGTACTTACTTGAACCACTGTCACTGATGTATACTCCACCGCACCAGACACTTTAAAGCGCTCAAGGACATCTGCACAATTGCACACTTGTTGTACTACAAATACTGCTACTGGTCACTTTAAAATGGTTCAATGATTTTCTGCACCAACTGTACAAACTGATCACTTTAGCTCTGCTTGATACTTTGCACATTGTCTCACAGTTGTCACTGGGTGGTACCACCGCGCAACGGTTCACTCACATTACGGAATGTCATTCCATACTTATTTTTCCATGCTTATTTGTCATGTCCTTGTTTATGATGATACTAATGCAGCGTGTTATAGTGGAGACAAATTCCTTGTGTGTTCTACTTGTAGGGGTCCAGGGAGGACCCATGATGAACCACTTGAAGCACTTCTCGAAGGATGGGAGTGAGTGCGACCGGGTGGTAAACATTGATGATGGTGGTGGCTATGAGATATGTGAGGACAACAGCCTGGCTCAATGAGGTGCTGAAGATGTCGCTGAAGACATCTGTGAGCTCCTCAGCACAGCTTGTCAGGACACGGCCAGGGATGTTGTCAGGACCTGCCGCTTTCTGTGTGTTTGTTCCTCTAAGGCAGGGGTGCCCATTACGTCGATCCTGATCTACCGGTAGATCTAGGACTCGTCCCAATTTGATCCGAAAGGTGTTGAGAAAAAAAAAACATTTGTGTGTTTGTACATGTTAGTAATATATTTTTGTGTGTTAATGCACACTGCACCCTAATCATCCTATCAGTCTCATTTTCACAAAAAAAGATTTTAAAATTAAAGCAGGTAAATCTTTAACCTACGGTGGCGTGTGACTACATCAGCGGAAGTTGTGAGCGCTCAGCAGTCTGCAATTGCAGCTTGTGATCAGAGCTGTTGCACTATATCTTTGATAGTCATTATTCTTATTCAAAGTTTGCTTCATGTACAATTCACCGAGTGCACGGGCAAAGAATAGGAATCTAGAGAGAAGCACTTTAAAACGGTACATGTGAGCTACGATAGTCAACAGGCTGCAAAAGTGCATTGCTTGCTTCCGTGTTTTGCTTCTCATCGTGGCGCGCATGTGCACGTGTGTGTATGTGTGTGTGTGTGTGTGTGTGTGTGTGTGTGTACATGCGCGTGCGCGGTAACAGGCAATCCCGGGTGGTTGGTTGAACGAAAAGTAGATCTTCGGTCCAAAAAGTTTGGGCACCCCTGCTCTAAGGGATCGCCTCATGCTATGCCGGGAAAGCGTCAGCACCTGATTGTAGTGATGTGCTCAACCTATTTGTGGTTAAAGACACAGCCACCAATAAATCTTGTCACTAAGCATTAGTGATGTGCTCCACGGGTCGAATCCCTGAAGCGTGTGTCGAGTAATCATGATGAGTGGTTCATGAATGGGGAGCCGAAGCGCGTGTTGATGACGTAAGTGGTGACGTTTGAAGCCCAGGCGAAGGGGTGTATCACGTGACTGATTCGGGAAATGATGCGATCGGTTCGACTGGTTCGAAATAAAAGCGACAAAGAAACGCTATGGATTCCCCTTCATACCAACTTGCTATCACATAACTATGCACCCCTGCTTCATCAGTACCATATGAAAGAGTTTGTTCAAAATCAGGTGAAATTCTCTGCAAACAAAGAAACCGCCCGAGTCCAAAAACTTTAGATAAAATATTGTTTTTAAATAAAAACGAAAAAGCACTTTATTTTACCTCCTTATTTCACATTTTCACTTTCACAAGTAAAACCGAACAATTCATGTAAAAACACTCCTCAAATACATATTATGTGTTCAGAGCATGGTTTACACCCCACCATTTTATTGCATGCACCAAGCATGTTATACATTTTCCTGTCCACACGATGGCGTAGTCGAGGAAATGATTCATCTTGAAGCCCCGAATCGTGTGTGAAGTATTTCCCTGCAGGGCTTCACTGCTTTATGGGGCTTCATTTTGCCATCACTACCTGATTGCCAGGAGGAGCAGGGGTCCCCGACTACTGGTCCACCGACTGGTACCGGGCCCCAGCCCATTTGAGAATGGGTCACATAGACATAGACCTGTGAGCTGTGAGCAAATTTACTCCATCAGACGTGGCAGAAACGTGTGCGAGTCTTGGCAATCGGAGTCCCCCTTCTAACATTGGCGTACAAGATAAAATAAACAGAATCTGACAATCAATGAAAGAAGAAGCTGGAAACAAAAAGTAATACGTTCCAAATTGACCAACCGTAAGGATAAACGCACAGTTGATGGGCAGCCATGACTTCTGAAATATTATTTTGACAAGAGAAGTTCCTCCCGGAGCGGTATCTCCAGAACGACGTCGTGGAGGAGGAAGCTGTTGTGCATGGTTTGCCGTTAAAATCAAGGCAATACAAGAAACCCGTTCAATCCTTTGAACAAGCAACACCCAAGTGATCAAGTGGAAAGCTTGAAAATGCGAGAGGAGTTTGCACACATGGACATAGCCGTTTTGTCACTAATAACGAGCCGGCAGCCACCGGATGAAACTACATTTGCAATTAGGAATGATGCTAACACCATATGTAAGATCATAACTGAAAAATTATTATGCTAACATTGTCAGGCGCATTTATTATTCTTGATTGGTCCATTTCTTAATGGTTTACTGTGTTATTTTATTCCACATTTGTTGTACAGGAGAATAATACCCTTTAAAATGAATGAAAAAAATCTATATTAGCGATTTTATTTGAAAGGTGAAAAATATACTTATCATTTATTTATTGTTTGTGGGGACGGTATTTCAAGGAAGACGGTACAGAAGTGTTTTCACGTCGCATCTGTGAAGTTGCGCTTTGCTAGCTTGTTTTACTGACAGCAGTTGTGCTCACGGAATGTCCAAAAGAGAGGCAAAATGAAAAGGGTTGGATTGAAAATTACAGTTTCAGATACTAAAAAAGGGGAAATATTGTTTCCAATGCTGATGTTTTAAAGCACAGGTGTCAAACTTCGGTCCTGGAGGGCCGCTGTCCTTTCTCCCTTTTGCAACACACCTGATTCAAATGATGAGATAATCAGCAAGCTCTGCGGAAACCTGACATTGAACCTGTTCATTTCAATAAAAACCTTTTTTTTTTTCATTGTTTGTAATTTGAACAGCTACAATAACAATAATCAAGCCAAAGCCATGTGCACAAAGCAATGTGAAAAATTTGAAACTCCATCCATCCATCTATCCATTTTCTGAATCAGTTTATCCTCACTAGGGTCGCGGGGGAGGGGGGGGGGGGTGCTGGAGCCTCTCCCAGCTCTCTTCAGGCAGTAGGCACGGGACACCCTGAACCGGTTGCCAGCCAATCGCAGGGCACACAGAGACGAACAACTATCCGTGCTCACAGTCACACCTATGGACAATTTACAGTGTTCAATCAGCCAGCCATGCATGTTTTTGGAATGTGGGAGGAAACCAGAGGACCTGGAGCAAACCCACTCAGGCACGGAGAGAACATGCAAACTCCACACAGGAAGGCCGGAGCTGGAATCGAACCTCTGCACTGTGAACCGAGGGGTCGGCAACCCAAAATGTTGAAAGAGCCATATAGGATGAAAAAAACAAAAACCAAATATGTCTGGAGCCACAAAAAAATAAAAGCCTTCTATAAAACTTAGAATGAAGGAAACACTTGCTGTATGTATGTAGGAGACTGGACTGTCTCAGAATTGTTTATGTTATTCATTCCTTTGTTGTGTGTTAACAAACGCCCCCATAGAATGTATTTTGTGATTTCCTTTTTGTTTTGATTTGGTGCATTATTTTCGTTTTTCTTAGTGTCAGTGAAGTGATCAGGAATTTCCATTTTTCGGAGGCTGTCTTTGAACGCCTCTCGAGTTGAACGAGAAGAGAGAAGGCACACGCAGACGTGTCTGTGTTTGTCGAGACTGTTAAAAGCATAAATAAAGTGTACGTTTTAAAAAAACAGCACCACAGCTCTCCTTTTTCGGAGCTGCAACATGTATCTATATCTATTAGCCTACTATCAAAATCTTTTTCCATGCATGCGGGTCTGGAGCCGCGTGTTGCCGACCCCCGCACTAACCACTCGACAATTGGGCCTCCAATTTGAAACACTCAAAGTAAAATATAAAGAGGCACAATTCATACTTGGGGGAAGATTTTAATGATACTCCTGATGACCTGATACATCGATTATAGAACATGCCAACACAAAAGATTTAAAAGCCATGTTTTCATTCGCGAACACCTCAGTCAAAGACATGATGTTGCACCACGATTTGATTATAAACTTGTTGCTATTATTCTAACATTATTTGTAAAAATAATAAATTACATGGTTTCAGGAAACTTTATTATTATTATTAACTTAAATTATGTGCTTCTGGAAACTATGTCAATAATAACCTGTTGAATTATAAAATATTTTGTTGTATGGTCAAGAAAACTGCAGTCAAGTTAGTCCAGAATGCTGAATTGAATCCAATGCAAAGATGGTAATACTTTCAATTCCAAGTTATATAAATAGCAATTGACTAAATAAAGATTTTCAAAAAGCTATTTCAACTAAATAAATCGATATCATGAATGCATGTTTTTTAAATATTTTTTGGAAAAGGATTAAAGAGGAAATAGATGTTGCTGATATTAACATGGCTTAAGGAGGTTTTATAGTTCACGAGCAAATTAAATGGAATTAAGTGAGCGAAACTAAAGTTATCATCTTTTTTTGCTAGGAGAAACGTAATAAAACAGAAATAATGTTTCAGACCTTAAAATAAATGATGACATACCACCAATTATTAAGGTATTTCTAAAGATGTAATTTTACACTCGGTTATGTAAATCAAAATCTTGCATCACTGATTTAATGTGGTGGACCAGGTGGGTGCCCAGGCGGACCTGGTGGACCAGGTGGTTTACCAGGTGGTTTACCAGGTGAACCAGGTGGTTTGCCAGGTGGACCTGGTGGACCAGGTGGTTTCCCAGGGGGACCCGGTGGACCAGGTGGTTTACCAGGTGGACCTGGTGGTTTCCCGGGTGGACCAGGTGGTTTGCCGGGTGGGCCTGGTGGACCAGGTGGTTTGCCAGGCGGACCAGGTGGTTTCCCGGGCGGACCAGGTGGTTTGCCGGGTGGACCAGGTGGTTTGCCAGGTGGACCTGGTGGACCAGGTGGTTTCCCAGGTGGACCAGGTGGTTTTCCGGGTGGACCTGGTGGCTTCCCGGGTGGACCTGGTGGACCAGGTGGGTGCCCGGGAGGACCTGGCGGTTTCCCAGGCGGACCTGGTGGACCAGGTGGCTTCCCAGGTGGCCCAGGTGGGTGTGCGGGTGGACCAGGTGGTTTCCCGGGTGGACCAGGTGGGTGTCTGGGGTGACCTGGCGGTTTCCCTGGTGGACCAGGTGGTTTTCCAGGCGGACCAGGTGGACCTGGTGGGTGTCCGGGTGGACCTGGCGGGCCAGGTGGGTGTCCGGGTGGACCAGGTGGTTTCCCGGGTGGACCAGGTGGGTGTGTGGGGTGACCTGGCGGTTTCCCTGGGGACCAGGTGGTTTTCAGGCGGACCTGGTGGGTGTCCGGGTGGACCAGGTGGTTTCCCAGGCGGACCTGGTGGACCAGGTGGCTTCCCAGGCGGACCAGGTGGCTTCCCTGGTGGACCAGGTGGTTTACCAGGCGGACCTGGTGGACCATGTGGTTTCCCAGGCGGACCTGGTGGTTTCCCAGGTGGCTTCCCTGGTGGACCAGGTGGTTTCCCAGGCGGACCTGGTGGGTGTCCGGGTGGACCAGGTGGTTTCCCAGGCGGACCTGGTGGTTTCCCAGGTGGCTTCCCTGGTGGACCAGGTGGTTTCCCAGGCGGACCTGGTGGGTGTCCGGGTGGACCCGGTGGTTTCCCAGGCGGACCTGGTGGTTTCCCAGGTGGCTTCCCTGGTGGACCAGGTGGTTTCCCAGGCGGACCTGGTTGGTGTCCGGGTGGACCAGGTGGTTTCCCAGGTGGTCCAGGTGGTTTCCCAGGTGGACCAGGTGGGTGTCCGGGTGGTCTTTGATTATCTGGAGTAAAACCTGCACTTGATGACACCTGTCTCTTTTCCCTAGCAGAAAGACAGCTGGTTCCTGTGAAAAAGAGTTGACATCTTTGTAACATGGTGACCTTTCACTTAGTCTTTGTTACTTGCTCATTGAGCGTTAGATGACTTACCTAACACCACAAGGGCAACAGTGAACACCTTGAGAATGCTCATTGTGGCTGATGATGCCCTAAAAGACAGTCAAAAGGGATGGTAAATGTATATTGAGAAAAAGTCCATCAAGTGAATATGATGGGAAAGCTGGCTGCTTGCACACTGTCAGTTTTTTGAGGCCATACTTTGCCACGAGGCACCTGGACTGCGACTGGGAAGAAGAGTCATAACTCCCTGATGAACATGGTCATCAATCATGCACTTCAAAGTCCACGGTCACACAGATCCTCGCCGTGCAAAAGCTTCACAAACCACAAACCATTTGTCAACAAAGGTTTGCACTGTAGAACACTGTTCGCGGATCCTCACCTATTTGCAGATTCTTTTTTGAAATTGTACATGCTTTTTGTGGGACCATCCCCATTTTGGGGGAAAATGCTAAATGTGAGGATATCATCAATTTTTCAAGAATGTTTTGGATTAACCAATGGCCAAAATTCAGGTTGATTCTACCTGTCTCGCTATTTCCATCTCTTCAGCAGGAGATCAAACCAAAAGTTTATGAAATTTACCCTCTTCTCACAAAATCTGGAGAAAGATAGCTCACACTCACACCGAGGGACAAACTCATCAAGAAGAACAGAGACTTTGATGTTAATATTTTCGCTTCTGTGACTCTAACAGCGGAACCGTGGTTCCTTTCTGTGACGGCATTTAAAATGGCCTTTGAAATAAGCAAAATAATTGATGTTATTGAAAAACAAGTGCTGTGGGTGGCACCTAAAAGAAAAAAAAAAATGTAATGCCACAAACGTGTTTTCTTGTTTTTTACATTCTAAATGTTTTATTGAACACTCTGTTAAGCTGTGAAGCGTCTCATAAGTGCTTCACACATTAAAATATAATTCAAATATAATAGGAACTTTAAAATCATGTGTGTGTGTGTGTGTGTGTGTGTGTGTGTGTGCGGGTGCTTGCGCGTGCATGTGTGTGTGTGTGTGTGTGTGTGTGTGTGTGTGTGTGTGTGTGTGTGTGTGTGTGTGTGTGTGTGTGTGTGTGTGTGTGTGTGTGTGTGTGTGAATAATATGACGGAAGCGATATGTTTTAATTGTCAGAAAACAACATTTTTACTTCTGTAATATATCCCTCGTAAGATTCATTTGATTTGTGACTTTGTACATTTTATGGGCAAACTGCTGTAAAAAAGACAAGTGGCGATGAGAGTGCCTTGTTTTTAATCAGGACCATTCGTCGAAGCAGTGTGAGTGCTGCTGTGGTCTCCTACTCTGTCTGTCATTTGTGCGTTTGCAGGAAAATGAAGCTGACAAAGTGGAGCATGTCGCCACAGCAAGCTTTGTAACTTGAGAGCGATGATTCTTTGTTATTGATGGAACACTAGGGTCTAAAACAAGGTTCTCTTCTCATTTGGATGTTAGCCATGTGATACGGAAAAAAAAATCATTGAACACCAAAAGACTTTTTAAAGTTATTTGTTGGGAGTATGAAGTCACCCCCAAGTGTGAATGCTTTCAAGTTCGAGTTGAAAAACCAAGCTTAGTTTCCCATGCCTATGACTGGGCG
The DNA here is from genome assembly GCA_026261675.1 of Hippocampus mohnikei. Taxonomy (NCBI): domain Eukaryota; kingdom Metazoa; phylum Chordata; class Actinopteri; order Syngnathiformes; family Syngnathidae; genus Hippocampus; species Hippocampus mohnikei. The sequence goes on along the minus strand of JAKGUB010000331.1, from coordinate 567,258 downwards.
GTTAGAAAGCATTTTTTAACTTTTATACCGTTTTAAAAATATTTTTCTTCCACTGTCTCAGTAATTCTAGTCAGCTTTTATTTCTGCACTTTGTTTTAAATGTCTTCAGTTCTTTTATTTTTAAATGCTTTTCAATACTACTTTCAATACTTGTCACTCTGCTTTTTAGTGAGTTGCATTTCCCATCATTCAAAAGTATTGAAAGCATTTTTAATACAGCATTATGGCAATTTTAAACCTTTAATGCAAATTCAAAAATACGCTTTTTTCCAATGTCCGAATATGGTTTACATAAAGGAAACATTTTCAGGTTAAACCGAGTGCAATCTTTTGACGATGTAATTAATCCAACTTAATTATTACTTAGAATTACGACATCCAAACACAACAGGTTTGCTTTTATTTAACAAACATGACTTGAAGGTAACATTTTTCGGTTGCAGCAATTGGAAAAAAAAATTAAATATTGATTCAAGCCTTCAGTATTTAAATTTATTGAGTGTTTACCTCTCAAAGTGGCCTCTTGATTATGGTAATTTTCAAAAGTAAAAATATATATATATCTCAATAATACTACAACTAATATTACAACTCGAAGTGAGGTGATATTTGTAAAAAATGGACGACATTCTGACACCTAACATTGGTTTGCTGTTCACCCGTTTCGTGCCATCCTTGAATGGTAATTTTATAAATGAGGTCCCTTTGCGCTGGGAAAAAACGAACAAAAATCAGTACACGGTTAGTTTTTGATTGTTGTATTATGTATTAAGAAAAACGATGCACATGTTTTGTCCATATTTATAATGCCCTTTTGTCATGCATTTGATTTGAAAGTGTGTGGTCCAATGTAACCTGAGTCAAAATGCATTATTTTCCCTTAATTGTATTAAGCGCAATACCAAAAATGTCCAACATTAATGTGTTACCTGAAAACATTTCAAGGTGGCGATAGTACTCACCATCCACACTCAAGTTTGCTCTTGGAGACCTTCTCAGGGCTTGCGTTGTTGTCAGTTTCTCCCGTCTGTCGTCTCACAGTTGTTCCCAGAGAGCTTAAATCACTTGTCTGGCCACCATTTAGGTGGGGCCCTTGTTAATTAGGGTGGTTCAATTAATCGATTTTCTTTTGTTGTCACACAATTACAGTAGGTGGTTTCTATTTGGTTGGTATTGCCAAGCGGTATTTCTTCTTCATGTTGCCATCTTGTAATTGAGCAGTTAATTGAGTTACTTTGAAGTGAATTGAACACAATAAAGGTCACTGCCGCTGGAATCTCATGTGCAGGTACGTGGAGCCTTATGCCTTCAAAAGATTGGATACATATTTCGGTTTTTTTTTCTTTTTTCTTTTAAAAAGGTGTTTCCTCACTTATCGCGGTTAATGGGAACGGGGACCCGGCTGCGATCCCTGAAAAAACGTGAAGGAGGGTTTTGTTCCCCTCCCTTGGAATTTTTGTGTAAGTGTTTGTGGGTACCAGCATATTTAGCATATGTAAACATTGATTATATCTTATATATTCGGGACAAAGACTACAGCAGTACATGTGTATACTTAAGCCTTTAATTATGAAACCCTATACAGTAATTGACATTCATTAGCATTGCCAACTGAGAGAGGTGAAGAGACTTGTGTTGATGGCGTAGAAGGCGGCTCACACTTTAAGCTCTGATGGTGTAGCCACCGTTAGCCTCCAGCTAGCTCATGGCCAGCGATCCCCGCGCAGCCGATGTGTTTATGAGAAGGCAATTAGTTGGTATTGATGTGGAGGAGGTGAAGAGAGATGTGCTGCTGCTTTCCGACAAGCCCAATCTCCTGCGGTGACCTCCCAACTTGGGATCGAGTCATGCTGTCAGCTTGGGAGCGCAGAGCATTAATTTTGAGCTAAAACTCTGGGCTGCTGACTCACTTTAATACCCGATTCTTAGGTCTGCAAAGTGAGCTTTTATAACAAGCTGGCATGTTTAACACGTGGGGTGAGTGCCTTGGGGCTGGGAGTATATGACCTCTCCATTCCAAGTGGATTCCACTTCAACATGCGCATTCATTAAAAACAAAAAAACAAAATTAAATTGGGAGGGCATCGAAACCGGCCTCTCACCCCGCGCATCAACTGTGCTTTGCATGCCACTGATTTATGAGCCATTCACTGTTTCACAGTTTTTCTTTATTTACACTTGGAAATCTTCTTCAACACAAATTGAGAAGGACTGATTGAAAGAATAAGGTTATTTTTCCTCAAGAGGCCTTCCGTAGCTCATATCAGGAAAAACTCTGAAATCTTTCTTGGCCTTGCGTTGTGACCACAAAGACGTAATGTGGTGCCACGCCTATGGTCCATTTGATCTTTTTCAGAAAATCATTCAGCCCTCCTCCTAATTTTCTGCTACAGTCAAATTTTGCCCTCCATCGTCATGAAGTCACATTTATTTATAGGCCCCTTAATCACAAACAATCTCAAAGGACTTCATTGTTAAGGAATTTATTCTTTACTGTGATTTTCTACCCCTCCGTTGCTGGATCTGTTCAAACACTTGAAAGAAAGAATGTAATATGCTGTTGAAGGCATATCCGGCTTACTGTGATTACAATCACCTTTAGTGCCCCCTTCACCCCCGCCATTTTCAGGACGCCTCTAGAGGATATGTATAACATCAAGAGAGGAACTATTATCTCAAATATGTGTGTTGCTGCCATCACATCAAAGCTCAGACCGAAGACAGTAGGGAGTAGTGGTGGTCTGGTCTCACCCCACCACTCCCAACTTTTGTCCGGCCACACCAGATAAGATGACATGTTAATTTCTTTGTTTCCAGGATTTGTATGAAGACATAACTGCGCGCCTCTCATTATCATATTGTCTCTATATATACTTGTGACTATATTTTTCTGGCACTTCCTGACGAAATCTGAAACTCTCAGAAGCCTGAATCGATTCCTATATGGTTGTGATAAACTGCAGAAAAGCTTGCGTGGTGTTGGTCTTTATTCCACTTTATAGAGAAAGGAAATAACCTGTGTCCAAGGAAGGCCATAAGGAAATGCACAGATCCGCCAGCCAATCACACGTCGACAAATAGCCATTGGCACTCACAATCATACCTAGGGACAATTTGCACTTCCTGATCAACCTGCCATGCATGGGTTTTTTGCCCATGTTCTGCTCTATCTTTGTTTTCAGCAACAGTGGAGTGTAGGGCGTGTGTCTTCAGCGGTGCACCTGTTTCTCATTCACAGTCAAGCCTTGTTTTGTATTTAATTAAGGACTGTCAAGTTTCCAAGTCTTAATTGGATTATTGACCTTGCTTGCTGTTTGCCTAAGAGATATTTTCTCAACACCACGTTCATTTGAGGTCAATCTTGCTTCAATAGTTTCATGTTCTTGTTATTATTGGACGATTTAAGTTTTGTATTTTTCAACTTTTGCCATTTTGTTTTGTGTGTTTTCGGGATTCAAGATTACCTTACCATTTGCAAGCATTTTTGTTGTTGTTGGTGTTCATATTGTCTTTTCCTCGCTCTGTGTTTCCCTGCTTTTTGTTAAGACTTTGTTGGTCCTTTGTTTTTTTGGAGGGTGGGCGGTACCATCATTTGTCAGAGTCTGTGTTTGTGGGATCCGCTTACCCTCTGGTCCATTTACGGATCGTGTCATTTTTGGAATGTGGAAGGAAACCAAAATGCCCAGAGAAAATCCATGCAGGCACGGGAAGGACATCCACACTCCATTGCCACCTTAACCCCAGGTTAAGGTGCCACCTTAACCCCAGGTTAAGGTGGCACCTTAACCCCAGGTTAAGGTGGCAATGAAAACTAAAAAAAAAAATCATTTGGGGAGAAATGAGAGAAAAGGGGCCACAGATGTGGGAATCCCTTCCACGATGACCAGAGGGTGTTCACACGGCAGACATTTGCTCCAGCTAAACGAGCAAAACTGTTAGGATGCATTGTTTGTCCACAGTGTCGCCCCTCCCTTTTGTTATTCCATTTTCAGTGTGGACTGGGCGTCTCGCTAATTGGTGCACCTGGCCTCTCTGACACACCTGCGAGTCTTTTGCTCATCAGCCACTTGCAGCATAAAAGCCAGCCTGAACAGCCACCCATTTGCCAGGTCATCAGCGTTCTTTCCTGCCGTACTCGCTCCTGCCAAGCTGCTACACTCCAGTATTGCTGTCCTCCTCGACTTGGTCCTTTTGACTCCTTTCCAGTTCCAGCCACCAAGACCTGCCCCACTTCTTGGCAATAAACCATTTAGATTTCATTTTGTCCGCGTGTGGGTCCTGTGCTCTGTTTCCACGGAGCCTAACAAAAACAAAGAGATGCCGTGTTGGTTCTTTTTAAAACATACACAACTCAAGCAACTACTGTACAGGCACGTCCTTCTCCTTCTTGGTCTCCGTGCCTTCTGCTCAAGAGGCGTTCAATGACCGCCCCAAACGTAAATCAACGATGACTTCAATGACACTCAGAAAATCAAACATATAATGCGCCAAACAGAAAATCAAGAGAGGAAATCACAAAAATAATTTCTATGGGGGGTTGTGAACACACAACAGAGGAACAAACTACACAAATAACTCCAAGACAGTCCAGTCTCCAAAAGGAAAGATGATGTTTGCACTTTTGGTGGCTCTGGTGTTGAAAGGACTCAAGGAGGAATACAACCCATTTTCAGTGCATGTGACTCAAACGAGGGAAGTGTTAACCTTTGCTGAATTCAAGACTAGGCTGAGAAGTTTTGAATGCACCCTCCACTACCGAAGCAGGCCCAGACCAGATGAAGTAATGACCACCGAGTCATTCGAGCCTAAGCCCAAAGAAAAAGACAAGAAATATGTCTTCAATGGAATGCTTTATTTGTGAGAAAGTGGGGCATAAAGCAAGAGACTGCAAAAGTAAGGATAAGAAGCCACACAAGTGAACACCAAATGCTGATGAGAACAATAAAGTGGCTGCAGTTATAGACGGTGCGGAAAAAGTTTTCCGTGGCAGAGACCAAGCCAAATCTTCGAGGGAAGAAGAGAAACGTTCATGCTCCTTGTGAGTGAATGGCGACCCAAGGGAGCGCAACAATATGGACTTCTCGTGGACAGCGGTGCTTCTGCCCACATAATCACAGACGAGACCGCATTCATTCGATTTAATGAGAGTTTCCGGCCTAAAGATCACATCATGCAGCTGGCTGATGGAAGACGGATCACCGGAAGTGTCAAGAAGAAGGGGATGTGCAAATTGAGCTGGCCGACAGCAGTGGAAGAGTAGTGAGTGTCAGACTCTCAAACGCCCTCCTCATCCCAGGATACCCGCAGAATATCCTTTCTGTGGAAGCAGCAACTTCGAAAGGAGCAAAGTTCAACTTTAGAAAAATAACAACAAAATGATTCTTTCAGATGGGACAATATGCAAGATGAATGTAAAGGACCAAATGTACTATCTTGATGCTGTGACAGAAAATTCTGCATGCAGTGAGGACTCCTGCAATGCGTCTTTGGATATGAAAACATGGCATGAGATAATGGGCCATTGTAACTATAGTGATATTGCTAAGCTTGAAGCTGGAGTAGAAGGTATGAAAATCAGTGACAAAACAACTAGACCTAACCAGTGTGAAACCTGTATTCGAGGAAATTCACCCAGAATAGAAACAGGGAAAGGGATGTGAGAGCTAGAGAGCCATTAGGGCTGGTACATACAGATCTCGGTGGGCCTCTTGACCCAGAGTCTTTCGACGGGTACAAATATGCCATCACCTTTATTGATGACTTTTCTGGAGCTGTTTATGTATACTTTCTCAGGAACAAGGCAGTCGAGGCTACAAAGTAGTTCACAGCACCATATGGTAAAGTAAAGCAAATTAGATCGGATAATGGAACAGAGTTTGTTTCAAAGAGTATCAATCTCTACTTCGAGATAATGCGATAAAACATGACACCCTACTCCCAACACCAAAATGGGACAGCAGAGAGGAACTGGCACACATTGTTTGAGATGGTCAGGTGTATGCTGATAGAATCAGGCTTACCCAAAAGCTATGGCCATATGCAGCCAGGACAGCAGCAGTTATACAGAACAGGTGTTACCGCAAAAGAACAGGGAGACTCCTTATTTCCTTTTCACAGGAAAAAGGCCAGATTTGTCAAAAATGAAAAAGTTTGGTTCAGAATGCATGGTCTATGAGCAAAACAGGAAAAAGCTAGATCCAAAGGGCAAAAAGGGGATCTTTGTTGGTTTTGACCGTCATTCACCTGCTTATTTGATTTATTTTCCAGAGACAAACAAGGTTCAGAAACACAGACTGGTCCACTCCATCACTAAGACCGTACCTGAGAGTGAGACGCAGACCGACAAGACTCAACTGGAGGACCACTATGTAGAGTGGGTAACTATGCCTAAAGCAAGTCAGTTACAGACAGAATATGTCGGATTAAGATTCTGACACAGAACCAGAGCTTAAACCTGACTGCAACACGGGCCCAACCAATTGTATTGAGACTCCTCGTACTACTGGTAGAGAAAGGAAGAGACCAAAATATTTCGAGGACATGAATGTGGAGTAAAAGGCAAGGAGATCACAATTGATTACTGCTTGAGAGCAACAGTGGGATTGCCACAAACCTTCAAAGAGGCAATGGCATCGCCAAAGTCAGAAAAGTGGAGAAAGGCTATGATTGATGAGATGACTTCTTTAAAAGAGAACAGCACTTTCACCCTTGAACCATTACCGGATGGTAGACAGACAGTGGGGGGAAGGTGGGTGTATGTTTTAAAAGAGGATGACAAAGGCAATGAAACATATAAAGCGAGATATGTAGCCCACACAGTATGACTTACTCTTAAACCAAATGGATGTGAAGGCAGCATACTTACATGCACCTATTGACTGCGAACAATACATGGACCAACCTGAAGGGTTTTGCGTGAAACAAACGATTGGTGTACAACTTGTGTGTAAGTTAAACAAATCCATATGTGGCCTCAAACAGTCTGGGAGAAATTGGGACATGATGCTTCATGAGTTTTTACTTTAGAACGAGTTTGTAGAGAGTCAAGCAGACCACTGTATCTGCATCAAAATGTCTGACCCCAGAGAAAAGCACTTGATAGCTTTAAAGTACGTGTATGGATACTTATAAGGGTCAAGATTGGTTTATATGTTTAATGTAATGTTAGTGCATGTGGCACCATCCAGTGGGGGTGTTGAGTGCAATGTATGCCACTGACGCTGCTGTTTAATGTTTGTCACTACTTTGTGTGGAAGGATACCATGATACGTCATCAGGCACTGACAGGTATGGCAGCCTCGGTTACACGCTCCCTAGTATTATCCCTGTTTTTGTCATTTTCGTTCGTTTTTGGTGACCCTGAGCGGCTTACTTACATGAAGGAAAAGTTGCTTAGCATTGGGGCGTCTACGCTCAGACTTTTTTCACCAGCACACGAAAATCCACAAGGTTTTTCGGAGCTAATCGCGAGCGGAGCGGTGGCGCTGTACGGAGCATGGAAACGCCGTCGGAGGAGGGGGAAGCGAGCCGGCGTGCTAGTCAAGCTCCGGCAACGTGGATTTCGAACCCCGCTCCCATCGATCCATCTTGCTAATCTACGATCTCTGCCAAACAAGATGGATGAGCTTCTCCTCCTCACAAAGACCAACAAAACTTTTGCATGTTCTGCTGCGCTCTGCTTCACTGAAACCTGGCTCAGTGACCGCCACCCGGATTCCGCGCTACATCAACCCGCCTACTCCGAGCCGACGGCGACACGGAGCTATCAGGGAAATCGAAAGGTGGTGGGATTTGCTTCTATATCAACGAAGAATGGTGCACTGATGTCACGAAGCTCGACGCACACTGCAGCCCGGACCTGGAGTCGCTGTCTTTAAACTGCAAGCCAGTCTACTCGCCATGTGAGTTCACCTCCTTTTTACTAGTCGTGTTTACATTGCGCCACAAGCTAACGCTAACACGGCGATACAAATGCTAGCTGAACAAGTAAACAAACTCGAACTAAAATACCCAGAGTCACCGCTGATCATTTTGGGCGATTTTAATAGAGCACATCTTAACCGTGAACTTCCCAGATACAAGCAGCACATCAACTGTTTCACCAGAGAAGGCAACATTCTAGACCACTGCTATACAACAATCAAAAATTCATACCGATCGATAGCCCACGCAGCATGGGGTCTTTCTGACCACAATTTAATACACTTAATACCTACATATAGACAGAAACTCAAATGTGTTAAACCGGTTGTTAAGACTGTGAAAAAAGGGACAGATGAAGCAAAGCTAGCTCTACAAGAATGCTTAGACTGCACTAATTGGCGTGTCTTTGAAACTTCAACAGGCACACTGGATGAATACACAGACACTGTAACATCATACATCAGTTTCTGTGAGGACATGTGTGTACCAACGAAGTCCTAACGCTCCTTCAACAATAACAAGCCATGGTTCACTCCCAAACTCAGGCAACTCAGGAAAGAGAAAGAGACCGCATTTAGAAGTGAGATCGGGCACTGTTCAAACACGCCCGAAACCAATTGACAAAGGAAATTAACATTGCTAAGAGAAGCAATGCAGAGAGGCCGAAAAAACAGTTCTCTGCTAACGACTCTGCATCTGTGTGGAATGGCCTGAAAGTAATCACAAACTATAGAATGCCATCCATCCATCCATCCATCTTCTACCGCTTATCCGGGGCCGGGTCGCGGGGGCAGCAGCTTAAGCAGGGAAGCCCAGACTTCCCTCTCCCCAGCTACTTCTTCCAGCTCTCCCCGGGGGATCCCGAGGCGTTCCCAGGCCAGCTGTGTGACATAGTCTTTCCAGCGTGTCCTGGGTCGTCCTCTGGGTCTCTTCCCGGTGGGACATGCCCGGAACACCTCACTAGGGAGGCGCTCAGGGGGCATCCGAATCAGATGCCCCAGCCACCTCATCTGGCTCCTCTCGATGTGGAGGAGAAGCGGCTCTATTTTGAGCCCCTCCCGGATGACCGAGCTTCTCACCTTATCTCTAAGGGAGAGCCCGGACACCCTGCGGAGAAAACTCATTTCGGCCGCTTGTATCCGGGATCTCGTTCTTTCGGTCACGACCCATAGCTCGTGACCATAGATGAGGGTCGGGACGTAGATCGACCGGTAAATTGAGAGCTTCGCCCTTTGGCTCAGCTCCTTCTTCACCACGACAGACCGATACAGCGTCCGCATCACAGCAGACGCTGCACCGATCCGCCTGTCGATCTCTCGCTCCCTTCTGCCCTCACTCGTGAACAAGACCCCAAGATACTTAAACTCCTCCACTTGGGGCAAGATCTCCTCCCCGACCCGGAGAGGGCACTCCACCCTTTTCCGACTGAGGACCATGGTTTCAGATTTGGAGGTGCTGATCCTCATCCCAACCGCTTCACACTCGGCTGCGAAACGCTCCAGTGAGAGCTGGAGAGACCCGCTTGAAGGAGCCAGCAGTACCACATCATCTGCAAAAAGCAGAGATGCAATACTGAGGCCACCAAACGGACCCCTCAACGCTTCGGCTGCGCCTAGAAATTCTGTCCATAAAAGTTATGAACAGAATCGGCGACAAAGGGCAGCCTTGGCGTAGACCCACTCTCACTGGAAACGATTCCGACTTACTGCGGCAATGCGAACCAAACTCTGACATCGGTGGTATAGCGACCGAACAGCCCGTATCAAGGGTTCGGTACCCCATACCCACGAAGCACCCCACAGAACTCCCGAGGACACGGTCAAACGCCTTCTCAAGTCCACAAAACACATGTAGACTGGTTGGGCGAATTCCCACATACCCTCGAGGACCCTGCTAAGGGTGTAGAGCTGGTCCACTGTTCCACGGCCGGGACGAAAACCACACTGCTCCTCCTCAATCTGAGGCTCGACTTCCCGACGGACCCTCCTCTCCAGCACCCCTGAATAGACCTTACCAGGGAGGCTGAGGAGTGTGATCCCTCTGTAGTTGGAACACACCCTCCGGTCCCCCTTTTAAAAGAGGGACCACCACCCCGGTCTGCCAATCCAGAGGCACTCTCCCCGCTGACCACGCGATGTTGCAGAGGCGTGTCAACCAGGACAGCCCCACAACATCCAGAGCCTTGAGGAACTCCGGGCGGATCTCATCCACCCCTGGGGCCTTGCCACCGAGGAGCTTTTTAACCACATCGGTGACTTCGACCACAGAGATAGGAGAGCCCACCTCAGAGTCCCCAGACTCCGCTTCCTCCAAGGAAGGCGTGTTGGTGGAGTTGAGGAGGTCTTCGAAGTACTCCGCCCACTGCTCACAACGCCCCGAGTCGAGGTCAACAGCGCCCCATCCCCACTGTACACAGTGTTAGTGGTGCACTGTTTCCCCCTCCTGAGACGTCGGATGGTGGACCAGAATTTCCTCGGCCGTCCGGAAGTCGGCTTCCATGGCCTCACCGAACTCCTCCCATGTCCGAGTTTTGCCTCGGCGACCACCGGCCGCATTCCGCTTGGCCAGTCGATACCCGTCAGCTGCCTCTGGGGTCCCACAGGCCATAAAGGCCCGATAGGACTCCTTCTTCAGCTTGACGGCATCCCTTACTGCTGGTGTCCACCAGCGAGTACGGGGATTGCCGCCACGACAGGCACCAACTACCTTACGGCCACAACTCAGATTGGCCGCCTCAACAATAGAGGCACGGAACGTGGTCCATTCGGACTCAATGTCCCCCGCCTCCCTCGGAACATGGGAAAAGCTCTGTCGGAGGTGGGAGTTGAAACTCCTTCTGACAGGGGATTCCGCCAAACGCTCCCAACAAACCCTCACAATACGTTTGGGTCTGCCAGGACGGACCGGCATCTTCCCCACCATCGAGTCCACTCACCACCAGGTGGTGATCAGTTGACAGCTCCGCCCCTCTCTTCACCCGAGTGTCCAAAACATGCGGCCGCAAATCCGACGATACAACCACAAAGTCAATCATCGAACTGCGGCCAAGGGTGTCCTGGTGCCAAGTGCACATATGGACACCCTTATGCTTGAACAAGGTGTTCGTTATGGACAATCCGTGACGAGCACAGAAGTCCAATAACAAAACACCACTCGAGTTCTGATCGGGGGGGCCGTTCCTCCCAATCACGCCCCTCCAGGTCTCACTGTCGTTGCCCACATGAGCATTGAAGTCCCCCAGCAGAACGAGGGAGTCCCCAGCAGGAGTACTCTCTAGCACACCCTCCAAGGACTCCAAAAAGGGTGGGTACGCTGAACTGCTGTTGGGTGCGTATGCACAAACAACAGTCAGGACCCGTTCCCCCACCCGAAGGCGGAGAGAAGCAACCCTCTCGTCTACCGGTGTGAACCCCAATGTACAGGCACTGAGCCGGGGGGCAATGAGTATGCCCACACCTGCTCTGCGCCTCTCACCGTGGGCAACTCCAGAGTGGAATAGAGTCCAACCCCTCTCGAGAGAGCTGGTACCAGAACCCAGGCTGTGTGTGGAGGTAAGTCCGACTATATCCAGTCGAAACTTTTCAACCTCACACACCAGCTCGGGCTCCTTCCCTGTAAGAGAGGTGACATTCCATGTCCCCAGAGCTAGCTTCTGCAGCCGAGGATCGGACCGCCAGGGTCCCCGCCTTTGGCTGCCGCCCAGCTCACATCGCACCCGACCCCTTTGGCCCCTCCCATGGGTGGTGAGCCCATGAGAAGGGGGACCCACGTTGCCTCTTCGGGCTGAGCCCGGCCGGGCCCCATGGGTGCAGGCCCGGCCACCAGGCGCACGCCAACGAGCCCCACCCCCAGGCCTGGCTCCAGAGGGAGGCCCCGGTGACCCACGTCCGGGCAAGGGAAACTGGGTTCCATTTATTTTATGCATCATAAGGGGTTTTTGAGCCGTGCTTTGTCTGGTCCCTCACCTAAGACCTGTTTGCCATGGGTGACCCTGCCAGGGGCATAAAGCCCCAGGCAACTTAGCTCCTAGGATCATTGGGACGCACAAACCCCTCCACCACGGTAAGGTGACGGCTCACGGAGGGGACTATAGAATGCAATCCCCCCAAACAGTGAAAAATAGCCCTGTTCACACGGGCAGATTTGTTTCGGCGCTGCACCGGAGTATTTTTTGCGATATAATTTTGCACCGGAACAAATTTTGTAGAGCGTTCACACGTACAAAGCCGCTGAGCGTAACAGCACGACAGCAGCATCGACGCAGCTCCACTTGCTTTCACACGGGCAGTTCCTGTTGCGGAACAAAACGACAGGAATGTGGAAGTAAAACATGCGCATGCGTATGCGTAAAGAAAGAATAAGGCGGGGAAAAGTAAGTACCATTTCCCCTCCTTCTTTGTGACAAAATGGCTTCTTCTCCGGAGAAATCAACGATGTGGTCGATAATCAGATGCCGCAGGAGAGAGAGAAAAGACCCGCCATGTTTTGAAGCGCAAAATACCCAGGATGCATGTTGGCAAGTACCCGAATGGACTCCTCTGACGCGTAGCGAGGCCACTCCCCGCAAGCGAGCATTTGCTCTGTAGCAAATTTAATCCAGTTGCGTTCATACGTGCACATTTGCATCGGTACTGCTTCGCAAACGAGCATTTGTTCCGGAGCAAATTTTTAAACCACCTCCCTGAGGTGGTTTAAATTTGATCCGAAACAAGCTGTTTTCGGGCGCTACCCTGGAACAAAGTTGCACGTATGAACGCTCGAGGGGAGCAGTTTCGGAGTAAGTCCGAAATAAATCTGCCCGTGTGAACGGCCCTAAAAAGGATCTTGCTGATGAACGAAACATGTTTTTCTGCCGATTTGAAAAGGACACCCCCATTTCCCACATACATCCACCTCTACCAGAAACTGCTCTATCTACCCCCAACCCTCATTTTCTCCCCTACAGATCCACGAACAGGACGTGAGACGGCTCTTTAAGCAGCAGAAGATCAAGAAAGCTGCGGGGCCCGACAAGTGTCCCCCTCCTGCCTGAAAGTCTGCGCTGACCAGCTGGCTCCGGTCTTCACACAAATCTTCAACAGATCCCTGGAGCTGTGTGAGGTCCCATCCTGCTTCAAACAGTCTACCATCATCCCAGTTCCCAAGAAATCAGCAACATCGGAACTGAACGACTATAGGCCTGTTGCTCTGACGTCTGTGGTCACGAAGTCCTTTGAACGCCTTGTGCTGAACCACCTAAAGAATGTCACCGGACCCCTGGTGGACCCTCTTCAGTTTTCCTACCGGGCAAACAGGTCTGTGGACGACGCAGTCAACATAGGTCTGCACGACATCCTCGAGCACCTCGACAGCACAGGGACCTACGCAAGGATCCTGTTTATGGATTTCAGCTCTGCGTTCAACACCATCATTCCGGAACTCCTCACCCCCAAGCTTCTCCACCTCGGTGTGTCTCCTACGATCTGCCAGTAGATCCTCAGCTTCCTGACGGGACGGACACAACAGGTGAGACTGGGAAGAACAACATCATAAACGCGCACCACTAGCACTGGAGCCCCACAGGGATGCGTCCTGTCTACACTGCTCTTCTCCCTCTACACAAACGATTGCACCTCAACAAGTCCAGCTGTCAAACTCATAAAGTTCGCAGACGACACCACGGTCATCGGTCTCATCAAAGATGGAGACTAGTCTGCGTACCGACAACAAGTGGAGCAGCTGGAGCTCTGGTGCAACCGACACAACCTCGGGCTGAACACGCTCAAGACTGTAGAAAAGATCATGGACTTCAGGAAACATCCTTCACAACAGTTGCCCCTCACACTATCCAACTGCCCTGTGTCAACCGTCGAGACCTTAAAGTTCCTGGGAATCATAGTCTCCCAGGACATGAAGTGGGAGGTCAACACCAACTCCATCCTGAAAAGGGCCCAGCAGAGGATGTATTTCCTGAGGCTGCTGAGGAAGCATGGCCTGCCACAGGAGGTGCTACGTCAGTTCTACACGGCAGTCATCGAATCAATCCTGTGTTCTTCCATCACGGTTTGGTTTGGGGCCGCCACAAAAAGGACAAAATCCGACTTCAACGGACAGTTAGGACGACGGAAAAAAAATCATTGGCACCGCCCTACCCACTCTTGAGGACTTGCACACTGCAAGAATCAAAACAAGGGCACGGAAAATCCTACTGGATCCCCCGTGCCCTGCCCACCATCTCTTCCAGCTACTCCCCTCAGGGAGGCGCTACAGATCCATGCGCACCAAATCCAGCAGACACTTAAACAGCTTCTTCCCTCTAGCCATTAACTCCTAAACAGTCACTGATGTATACTCTTACCGACCGGACACTTTAAAGCACTCAAGGACATCTACACATATGCACATTTCTTGTACAACAAATACTGCTACTGGTCACTTTAAAATGGTTCAAGGATTTTCTGCACCAACTGTACAACTGTCATAGTATTGTATTCTACCACTGATCACTTTAGCTCTGCTTGATACTTTGCACATTGTCTCACAGTTGTCGCTGGGTGGTACCACCGCACTACGGTTCACTTACATTACGAAATGTCCTTCCATACTTATTTGTCATAAGATAAGATAAGATAAGAAAACCTTTATTAGTCTCGTAATTGAGAAATTCCCAATTCACAGCAGCAAAGTTATGAAAGGAAGAAGGAGAACAACAAAATATAGGAGCTGCTGGAAAGGCAGCCACTCTCGCGGCGCCATCTTGAAGTCAAAAATAACAAAAATAACACAACACAACACATAAGACACAGACAGTCGTGCAATCTTCACTACTTTCCTGCATACACTTTGTTGTCTGAAGCAGTTATAGATGAAAGAGGAGAGGATCAAAGTGTCCTTTTACCAGTGGATCAGAAACGTCATGCCAAAAATGTGCACACGTCTGCAACAAGCTAAGTTTTGAAAGCAAACACAAAGTTGTAGCGTCCATTGACAAAAAGAGATTAGTTCACTTCTCCTGTCCCATGTAATACGCTTCAACTCCAAGCCGCGACTCCTGGTTCCACATGCGCATTGGCGCTAGCGCTAATGCTCCTTTCTTCTCATTGTCGGCTCCTCAATCCTTGCATCCATCCAGCCGCAGACCGTTCAACAGCACCGATCTCTCTGCTGAACAAAGCGGGGCTGTGAAAAATGCTTCCCATTACAGGCGCAAGACACAAGCATCCCTGAGCTGTCCAGCAACGACAGTCAAATGGCACAGACATTCCTCCAAATCAAAAACAGTGCTGGCATACCCATGCTGCCGAGAAGGCGCAACCACCAAGCACCGAGTCTCCTCCTTGATGAATGTCCTGGCCAAAAAAATGCTGAAAACAGATCACATCAGGTCCACACGATGTAACAACAAACACAAAGTGACAAAACAAACAGAAAAAAACAAAATGCAAGGCTCATGAGAGCACTTGCCGACGGCTGCCTACTCGGGCGCCATCTTGGACTTCATCATGTCCTTGTTTATGATGATACTAATGCAGCGTGTTATACCGAGACAAATTCCTTGTGTGTTCTACATACTTGGCCAATAAAGATGATTCTGATTCTGATTCTGATGTTCTGGGTCCATATGAATAAAAGGGGGTGGAGCTTACCTGCAGTTCGCTTCTGACAGTGACGGTGCGCTGAGGCATGTCGGGTGTTTAGCGACTCAGTGGTAGCGACCACAGAAAAAAGTAAAAAACGTCTTCAGTCTTGTGCCTCGAACCGAGTGAAGTCACCAGCAATGATGCCTACACATGACCAGCGAGAGACTTCCGCTGTCAACGACGGGAATCAAACCGGGAAATCTTTTGATGCCAAAAAAAGCTTTACTTCACCTTTTCTACCATCATCGGACTTAATTTATTCCCGAGAGCCGGCCCTCCCGGTAACGGGCTTCGTGAAAACGGGTTTCATGGCAGAAGAGAGAAGCGGCCCCACGGCCCCCGCTTCTCTCTTTCTTTCCACTTCCCGTTTTTCTCTGTCGCGAGCCGACGGCTGAGAGAGATTCGCCTAGGTTCTAACTGCCTTCGTTTCTCTGTTCCTTTCCTTCTACCACGGAGCGAACACTGCGCTTTTACGGCAGCTCGCTCAGATGAATAGGAGAGAAACTGACTTTGCGTAGCCAACCCTGGTCTACATCCGTTCCGTCTTGGTCCCTGACGAGCAACCGTTTATCAGAGTCGGAAAACTACGGAGCGAACACAGCTCGCTCTCATCATTTTTTACGTTGTTGCAATTGGTATCAGACCTAGGTTAAAGTTTAATCACCGTTGTTACAGTCATTCGGGTTTGTTCATTTTTTAGGTTTCTTATTTATAGGTTTGGGCATAACCTAAAGCTGGAGTAAAACACTTTTAATTTAATTTATTCGATGGAAACCATGCGGAGGCCCCGGGGGTGGAGCCTCCTACTGCGCACGCTTTTTCTAACCGGAGGTGGGGGGTGGTAAATCATTTAATATCGTACGAAAGGACAAGGACGTAGGTGTATAATCAACGGGGTGTTTTTAATATAACGTTCATTCTCACATGATGCAGACCAACCAGCCGCTGGTAATTTCCACAACAGTAATCACGAACATCACAATGTTTTAATATTGATTACATTTGTCCAAGTCATTTCTAGATAATAAAGATAATAGTATATATGGGTTTGTTAAACCAAAATGGAATAATAGAAATGGGCGGCCCGGTAGTCCAGTGGTTAGCACGTCGACTTCACAGTGCGGAGGTACCGGCCCCCCGAGCCCGGAGCGAGAGAGATCCCGAACGGCGGAGGGGGACGGCGGAGGCGACGGCGGCGGCGACGTTCGACGTCGGCCGCGAGGAGAGCGCGGGCGGGCGCGACGGTGGGACGGGCGGGGCGGTGGAAGCGCGGATCACCGGTCGCTGGCGGTGGTCGGCTCGACCCTCGTCACCAACACCCAGCGCACGCCCGCGCCCGACCCCGCGGACGGCGGCGGCGGCGCACCAGCGCGCGCCCGGCCCCGAGCCCGAGCGAGAGGTGCCGAACGGGCGGAGGAGGACGGCGGAGGCGACGGCGGCGGCGACGTTCAAATCGGCCGCGGGAGAGGCGGGGGCGGCGCGACGGTGGGGCGGGCGCGGGTGGTGAAGCGCGGATCGCCGGTCCCTGGCGGTGGTCGGCTCAACCTTCGTCACCAACACCCAGCGCACGTCCCGCGGCCCGACCCTGCGGACGGCGGCGGCGGCGCACCAGCGCGCGCCCCGCCCCGAGCCCGGAGCGAGAGGTGCCGAACGGGCGGAGGAGGACGGCGGCGGCGACGTTCAAATCGGCCGCGGGAGAGGCGGGGCGGGCGCGACGGTGGGACGGGCGGGGTGGTGGAAGCGTGGATCGCCGGTCCCTGGCCGGTGGTCGGCTCAACCCTCGTCACCAACACCCAGCGCCCGCCCCGCGCCCGACCCGCGGACGGCGGCGGCGGCGCACCCGGCGCGCCCGGCCTCGAGCCCGGGCGGAGGAGGACGGATAAGTGACGGCGGCGGCGACGTTCGACGTCGGCCGCGGAGAGACGGGGCGAGCGTGACGGTGGGACGGGCGGGGTGGAAGCGCGGATCGCCGGTCGCTGGCGGTGGTCGGCTCAACCCTCGTCACCAACACCCAGCACCCGCCCGCGCCCGACCCGCGGACGGCGGCGGCGGCGCGCCCGCCTCCTGATCCCGGGGTCGGAGGAGGATGGATGAGGGCGGCGGCGGCGTTCGACGTCGGCCGCGGGAGAGGCGGGGCGGGCGTGACGGTGGGACGGGCGGGGTGGAAGCGCGGATCGCCGGTCGCTGGCGGTGGTCGGCTCATCCCTCGTCACCAACACCCAGCGCCGCCCGCGCCCGACCCCGCGGACGGCGGCGGCGCGCACCAGCGCGCCCGGCCTCCCGAGCACGCGGAGGAGGACGGATGAGTGCGACGGCGGCGGCGACGTTCGACGGCGGCGCGAGAGAGGCGGGGCGGGCGTGACGGTGGGACGGGCGGGGTGGTGGAAGCGCGGCGCGCCGGTCGTTGGCGGTCGTCTACTCCACCTCGCCACGAACACCCAGCGCCCGCCCGCGCCCGACCCGCGGACGGCGGCGCACCCGGCGCGCCCGGCCTCCCGAGCACGCGGAGGAGGACGGATGAGTGCGACGGCGGCGGCGACGTTCGACGGCGGCCGCGAGAGGCGGGGGCGGGCGTGGCGGTGGGACGGGCGGGGTGGTGGAAGCGCGCGCGCGGTCGTTGGTCGGTCGTCTACTCCACCCTCGCCACGAACACCCAGCGCCCGCCCGCGCCCGACCCGCGAGGCGGGCGGCGGCGGCGCGGGCGACCGGCGCCTCGGCCTCCCGAGCCGGGCGGGGCACCCTAGTCTGGGCCGGGCCGTGGCCGGCGTCGGGGACCACTCCCAGCCGGTGCCATCGCGACCCGGCCGACCTCGGAACCTAACACCCAGCCGCCGGGTACACAACTCTCTCGCCGCCGGTCGTTGGCCGGTCGTCTACTCCACCCCTCGCCACGAACACCCAGCGCCCGCCCCGCGGCCCGACCCCGCGGACGGCGGCGCACCCCGGCGCGCCCCGGCCTCCCGAGCACGCGGAGGAGGACGGATGAGTGCGACGGCGGCGGCGACGTTCGACGGCGGCCGCGGGGAGAGGAGGCGGGCGGGCGTGACGGTGGGACCGGCGGGGGTGTTGGAAGCCGGTCGTTGGCCGGTCGTCTACTCTACCACCCGCAACGAACACCCAGCGCCCGCCCGGACGGCCTGGGGCGGAGGAGGACGTCGGCGATTGGCGTACCCAGTCCGCCCCACCCCCGCCGACCTGCGCGTCCGCGCGCACGTCGAAGCCCCCCCCCCCCATCCGCCTTAGTCTTACGGCACCCTAGTCCAGGCCGGGCCGCGGCCGGCGTCGGGGACCACTCCCCCGCCGGTGCCATCGCGACCCGGCCGACCTCGGAACCTAACACCCAGCCGCCGGGTACACAACTCTCTCGCCGCCGCCAATTCCAGCTCCGGCCTCCCTGTGTGGAGTTTGCATGTTCTCCCCGGGCCTGCGTGGGTTTTCTCCGGGCACTCCAGTTTCCTCCCACATTCCAAAAACATGCATGGCAGGCTGATTGAACACTCTAAATTGTCCCTAGGTGTGAATGTGAGCGTGGATGGTTGTTCGTCTCTGTGTGCCCTGCAATTGGCTGGCAACCGATTCAGGGTGTCCCCCGCCTACTGCCCGAAGACGGATGGGATAGCCTCCAGCACCCCCCGCGACCCTAGTGAGGATCGAGCGGTTCGAAAAATGGATGGATGGATGGATGAATAATAGAAATAAGAAAATAAGAAAAGAAAATTCCTAAAATAATAATAATAATAAATCATCCAGTAAAATACCAATATAAAACTTAAATGCTTTTGTCTATCGTCGGTGCGCCCTTCGAATATTGAACAGGTCCCGAAATGGTCCCGAGGCTCAACTTGCCTGATTTTTAAAGGTTATTTGACTTTGCCTTTTTTTAGCCTTAACCGAAGATTCTATCTTTCGCGGCATGATCTTTTTATATCGTGATCTCTGCGGTTTCCCAAACTTTCAACCCTGCGGCTTATACAGTGATGCGGCCAATTTGTGTAATTTTTCTATCGGCCGCCAGGTGCGCCGAGTAGAAAAGGTAAGATTAAGACCGGTGGAATATATGCGTCGAGGAAGACTGCAACTTCTTGTCTTGTGCATAAATTAAATTAGCGTGAACATACCCTCATCATGGAAAATGCAAAAAGAAAGGCATATGACGCAGCTTTCAAACTAAAAGCAATCGAGCTGTCCGATAAAGAAGGAAACAGAGCTGCTGCACGTAAACTTGGCATAAACGACGGCTCACTGTGATTTTTACAAGTACCGGTATGTTCTTTTACCAGACCTGTTATACTGTGTTGTTATTCTGTTGCTAGCGTGTTGTTACCATGTTGCTACCGTTTTACTGCCGCGTCACAGGCACCGTTTTGGAAGAAAGTAATATTATTATTATTATTGTTGTTATATTATTAAAACTTTGAAAACTTTCTCTGTTTACCGTCTTTCTTTGTAAATATGTTTACATGTTTTAATGTGGGCACATGCGGCTTATATACGGGTGCGGCTTGTGTATGTACAAAATTGGTTTTCCTCTAAAAATGTAGTGGGTGCGGCTTATAATCAGGTGCGCTCTATAGTGCAGAAATTACGGTATTTGGTGATTTTGCGTTTTCTTACCACTCCAGAACGGTTTCGGTTGAAACCTTCCCTTACAGGGTAATTTGCAAATATTCCATCGAAATGGATTTTTTTCCTTCATGTAATCCACAATGCACTGCGTCGGATAGAATCTCCATAATTATAATCCAATTTTGGGGTCGCCGTGGTATATCCAATTCGGGGTAAAAAATAAAATAAAATAAAATAAAATAAAATAAAATAAAATAAAATAAAATAAAATAAAATAAAGGAGAAGCGAGACTAAGGGAGTACTTTAAGGAAAGTCAAAATAGGGAACCAAAAGGGATAAGAAAGAGGAGCCAGGCGGAGGAAAACTCCTCGAGCAGGTGAAGTTCCCCCTTGGAGCCTGAGATCTGGGCCGTCGGACACACCTCAACCTTCAACTCTCAGTTTCTCAATACCTCCGTCCCCCTGGCCCCCGATCTCCAGAGATCGAGGTCTGTGCAGGTGCCGGCGAGCCCGTCTCACTCGCCGGCTCTCAGAGCCTCAATTACTCTGTTCTCCCATTCCCGTTGAGTTCCTTCTAAGTCCGGAAAAAGGGGGGGAAGCGGTCCTTCTAGCCCGGAGTCTTCCGGAGTTCTTGTCTTCTCGGACTGCACCCTTTTTCTCCGCTGCGATTTCGCAATCTATCTCCTTTCATTTGCTATGGCCCCCGCGGAGGGGGCCTCCTTCCCGAAAGTCACGTAATGTTCCCGAATGTTCGATCCCTCCCAATCACGAGGATCGAGGCACGTTGATTTTACAGTTCTCACAGTTCAGGCAGAGGAGGGGGAGCATGTTGAGCAATCTTCTCCGGTTTAAACCGGTTTAAGGGACATCGTGTTCCAGGCGAGGTCGACTCAGGTCGACTCAGCGCTGATTTTGCAGTGCTCTTCTAGTCAGGCGAGGACGACTCAGGTCGACTCAGCGCTGATTTTGCAGTGCTCTTCTAGTTGGGTCTAGTAGGTGTCTGCTTGAGTCAAGCAGCTCCGGTGCTCTTGGTTCAGTCTTCCCGTGATAGACAGTCTATTCATGCAGCATTTTGCAGCTTGGTTACAATGTATATACATAATCAGGTTTCTTACACATTTCTCCCGTAAGCACTAGGCTATAAACCTTAATTTTGGTTGCACAACATACGACATTACTTGGAGAGGAAGTAACATTCATAAGGTAACATTCTTCACTCAAAAGCGGTTTCGAAAGCATTGCTTTAAGCATTTGATTAATATCTTTGTCATTCTATTAATGGCTGTAAAAGAAAGATAAGAAGGAAATGAATGCTTTGTTTTCCTAAACATTCCTCCAGTTTGGCAACTCCTTATCAGTACCGAATTCCACAATTCATTTGTAAGGCTTTTTCTCATGGAGCATTGATTCTGGTGTATGCTTTTGACCGATGCTTATGTTAATTAGTTAGAACTCATTGTTCAGGGTTTGCGGAGGTGGCTTTTACTGTTTCTTAGGTCACTCTGCTTCCCTCTAGTGGTCGAATTAGGAATTTGTCCCCATCCAATTGTCTGCTTCCCTCTAGTGGTCGAATTAGGAATTTGTCCCAGGACTTTAAACCATCCAATTCCCTTCAGCTTAATTTCCCTGCTTGACGAGGCACGTTACCTTGACACCAAGTAAGTAGGACCAACAGTCCTCCTCTAAACACAGACCAATTGGTCGATGAATAAATTCTCATAACAGCGCCTCAGAGTGGCCAACCCAGCTCTTGACCAGCTCAGTCAGTGGAAATCATGTCCATATCGATAGGAGCAGAATTCGTACACTGACATCCAATCGGGTCATCATCACCTAGCCCCCTCACCAAATCAGGGAGGAGGGGTAAGGACCACAAGAGGAAGCAGCAGTCAAACAAGCCAACATGCATTTCAACAAAATGCAAGATTAAAGAAATGTGTCTTAAATTGTGTTTTTTGGATCGATTCTGTCCCGAATCATCCAGACACCCGACAATACAAGAGTTTGTGAATTTGTGTAAAAGAAATCACTGCCTACCAGTCAGAGTTTTCAATTTGACTTTCATAATAAAGACCCAAGAAGAAGACAGGACACTCTGTTCCGGTACCAATCACTCAAGGGGGGAACGAGGAGAAGCGTTATGATACAGTTCTCTGCACGTTACCCGTGGATCTCCCCGGTTGCACTCTCATTTATTTCTCATTGGGAGTCGAAAACATTGGTGTGTCCATCCTAAAGCGTGAGGGCTGTTGAAGTCACACACTGAACTTGTTTGACTATGTGTGTGTATGTGAGTGAAAATTATGTACACGTGTGCAATCATTACAAAAACACCAAGTAACTTGCAACTGCTGTTGACAGCTCCATCCACGTCCGACAATGCTCTTGTTTTGTCTTATTACCTTATGTCTTTTCAACTACATTCTCGGAAAGATGTTTGCGTCCCCTAACTATCACACAGTTCACTAAGACGGATGTTGAGTAGTCCGAAGTTGATACCGGCAATATCGCTGTTGCGAGGACCATTAGCCGACCTAGCCAGGCCGGCCAACACACTATGGTCCACGGACCGGCAAGTGTCTCTGGGCGGCCGGCGAGAGCATGACCAAAAGGAGGTGATGCCTTTGGAGCCATTGAGGTGGAAGGCCCGAGGAGACCCACGGTGGATATATTTGCGGCGAGGCAGGAGAATGATGTCCGGGAAGTGGTGTAGAGAGAGGCCAGAGCTGGAAATGAACCCGGTACTTCTGCACAGTGAGGTTGACGCGCTAACCACTGATCCATCGGGCCACACATATAGTATAGAAGTGCAAAATATAAAGAGGCACAATTCATACTTGGGGAGATTTTATTGATATTCCTGATGACCTTATTGATCGATTATCAAAAAAACATGCCAACACAAAAGATTTAAGAGCACTGCTTTCATTAGCGAACAACTCAGTCATAGTCATATGGAGATTCCTGAATTCCAAGAGAACCAATTGACTTATGATTGGTTTCACCATGGTGTTTGCAATTTTGGAATCTGATCATGAAATTATCAGTATTAAATTAACATTATTTTTTAAAAATAATAAATTATGTGCTTTCTGGAAACTATGTCAAGAATAACCTGTTGAATGATGAAGTATTTTGTAATATGGTCAACAAACCTGCCGTCCAGATACTCTAGAATATTGAAATGAATCCAATGCAAAAATGCAATACTTTAAATTCAAAGTTAGAGAAATAGCAAAGGGACAAAGTAAAGAAATGAAAAAAGTAGAGCTGTCAGTTTAGCGCGTTTTTATCGGCATTAATTTAAATGAATTTTTTCGGGATCAAAATTTTTCTCGCGAGATTAACGCGGCAGACGTCACAGCGGACGTTACGTTGCTCTATAAATAAACCAGAAACAAAACATCAAGCGCGCTGCACAGGTCCACGCACGTTTGTTTTGCCAGCCACGGCAGCGCGAGACACCGAAAACGGATACTTAAAATAGTTTATGAATGGAAAGTTTACTTTTAAAAAGTTGCCAGATTGTTCCACTGACAAGACCAAAGTTACCTGTATGTTTTGCAGTCGTAAACATCATAACACGTCGAGTCTGAAATACCACTTAATGGCCAAGCACACAGCTGACGTGAGTACTCCGCCCCCTCGTCTCAGACATACAGCTATAGATCATTTCAAAGCGAAGAAAATGGATGATACGATGAAGAACAAATTTGCTGAAGCCATAGCTAAATGTATGGCTACTGCATGCAAGCCTGTCAACATTGTCCACAGCTCCACTCAAGCTGAAATCATTCGCATTGCATCGAACGACTCCTGTTGGATTGACCTGGCGCTTTAAGAGCGGCGGGGCTGCCACTGACAGGTGACCGTTCGCGCGATGTATAAATAGCGTTTTGTTTCGTGAGTGAATACACTCGCTACGTCGTCGGCATGGCTCAATTTAAAGCTACGTGTGTGCTTCTTATCAAGTCAGATGTGTAAAGTTAGCTTTTAGATTCGGTCATGATCTGTTGCCTTGTTTGTCTGCTTTGCATTGTGTCCGTTGTGCTTTATGTTTGCGCATCGCTATGCAATCACAGTCAGTTACCGTTCACAATCGGCAATTTAAACAGCGTGGGCTAAAATGTTGCTAGAACAGGGGTGTCTTTATTTAGCTCATTTTTGCATAGTTGTCATGTTTGTCCGTCTGCAATCTGACGTTTAAACGAAGTAAATTGCATTGCAGCTGGGGTAAATCATGCCGGCGCTCCACTTTGGGACTTGTAGTTCTTTGTTATATTGCGCTGTTTTTATTCCATAAAAAGAGCTGTTCAAGCAGCTGTTGTGTGACAAAATATTTTTTTTCACTGTTGTTGATGGACAGTAATATTGTGTGAGAGATAATGTGTGAATAACTGCTCCAAGTGAAAAATGTTCATGTAAAATTGAAAATCGAAATTGTTAATTCAGTAAATATCTGCATTTTGCACATAGAAAACTGATTCATGATTCCATGTTGATGAGAGCATTAAAATGGGGGAAAATAGGACAAAAATATAAAAGGAAATTCAGAAACGATAAAAATGCGTAATCACGATTAATTTTTAGTTAATTTGAGTTAATTATGACAGTTGAGTTTTTAATTAGATTAAATATTTTAATCGTTTGACAGCTCTAGAAAAAAGCTATTTCATCTAAAGAAATCAATGCCATGAATACACTGACTTTTTTTAACTGGAAAAAAGATGAAAACGATTAAAGAGGAAATTATATTAACATGTCTTAAAGGAGCTTTTAGAAAGTGAAGAGCAAAATGAATGGAATTAGTTGAAAGAAACTCAAATTATTTTTGCCCTGGAGAAACTTAATCAAAAAGAAATAATGTTTGTCAGGTTCATTACTCAAATTACATTTATGCACTTACGCAAAAGATGATAGAATACTTCTGTATGTGGTTTGCGCTTGCAAGGAGAATAGAAGAGGACAGCACATAAACAATTGCCACAGTTATACTAAGCAGCCTCTCCTAAATCCTCTCTTTTTATTCATTTTGCTATCAGGTATATCAGCGGAAAGTACACACACGATGTCTGTGGAAAGTTCCAACGAGGTTAGAGATAGACATTTCAGCACAGTCAGTCTAGCAGTATAAGCACATCTCTTTAGGGTCTTCTTATCTTTGGTGACCAGCTGGGAGCCTCTCTGCAAACTCTGCAAACATTTTTTCACACAAAACCCAACAAACTCGACATAGCAATTATTAAATGTCAAATAAAACATTAAAATAAATGTTTTACGAGCAATTATTCCTTCAATGTTTCAGCCCTTAAAATGAATGTTAACATAACCACCAATTATTTAGGTATTTCCAAATATGTTGGAGATGTTTACACTCAGGTGTATAAATCAAACTCATGCATCAGTGATTTAATGTGGTGGACCTGGTGGGTGTCTGGGTGGACCAGGTGGGTGTCCGGGTGGACCAGGTGGTTTCCCAGGTGGACCTGGTGGGTGTCCTGGTGGACCAGGCGGTTTCCCAGGTGGACCTGGTGGGTGTCCGGGTGGACCAGGTGGGTGTCCGGGTGGACCACGTGGTTTCCCAGGTGGACCTGGTGGGTGTCCTGGTGGACCAGGTGGTTTCCCAGGTGGTTTCCCAGGTGGACCTGGTGGGTGTCCAGGTGGGTGTCCGGGTGGACCAGGTGGATGTCCGGGTGGACCAGGTGGTTTCCCAGGTGGACCTGGTGGGTGTCCGGGTGGACCTGGTGGGTGTCCGGGTGGACCAGGTGGTTTCCCAGGTGGACCTGGTGGGTGTCCGGGTGGACCTGGTGGGTGTCCGGGTGGACCACGTGGTTTCCCAGGTGGACCTGGTGGGTGTCCTGGTGGACCAGGTGGTTTCCCAGGTGGTTTCCCAGGTGGACCTGGTGGGTGTCCAGGTGGGTGTCCGGGTGGACCAGGTGGTTTCCCAGGTGGACCTGGTGGGTGTCCGGGTGGACCTGGTGGGTGTCCGGGTGGACCAGGTGGTTTCCCAGGTGGACCTGGTGGGTGTCCGGGTGGACCAGGTGGTTTCCCAGGTGGTTTCCCAGGTGGACCTGGTGGGTGTCCAGGTGGACCTGGTGGGTGTCCAGGTGGACCAGGTGGGTGTCCGGGTGGACCAGGTGGTTTCCCAGGTGGACCTGGTGGGTGTCCGGGTGGACCTGGTGGGTGTGCAGGTGGACCTGGTGGGTGTCCAGGTGGACCAGGTGGGTGTCCGGGTGGACCAGGTGGTTTCCCAGGTGGACCTGGTGGGTGTCCGGGTGGACCTGGTGGGTGTGCAGGTGGACCTGGTGGGTGTCTGGGTGGACCAGGTGGGTGTCCGGGTGGACCTGGTGGGTGCCCTGGTGGACCATGTGGTTTCCCAGGTGGACCTGGTGGGTGTCCTGGTGGACCAGGTGGTTTCCCAGGTGGACCTGGTGGGTGTCCGGGTGGACCAGGTGGTTTCCCAGGTGGACCTGGTGGGTGACCGGGTGGACCTGGTGGTTTCCCAGGTGGACCTGGTGGGTGTCCGGGTGGACCTGGCGGGTGCCCTGGTGGACCAGGTGGTTTGCCAGGTGGACCTGGTGGGTGTCCGGGTGGACCAGGTGGTTTCCCAGGTGGACCTGGTGGGTGTCCGGGTGGACCTGGTGGTTTCCCAGGTGGTCCTGGTGGGTGTCCGGGTGGACCAGGTGGTTTCCCAGGTGGACCTGGTGGGTGTCCGGGTGGACCAGGTGGTTTCCCAGGTGGACCTGGTGGGTGTCCGGGTGGACCTGGTGGTTTCCCAGGTGGACCTGGTGGGTGTCCGGGTGGACCAGGTGGTTTTCCAGGTGGACCTGGTGGGTGTCCGGGTGGACCTGGTGGGTGTCCAGGTGGACCACGTGGTTTCCCGGGTGGACCGGGTGGATGCCCGGGTGGGCCTGACGGGTGCCCAGGTGGACCTGGTGGGTGTCCGGGTGGACCTGGTGGGTGCCCGGGTGGACCAGGTGGGTGTCCGGGTGGACCCGGTGGTTTCCCAGGTGGACCTGGTGCATATCCGGGTGGACCAGGTGGGTATCCGGGTGGACCAGGTGGGTGTCCGGGTGGACCCGGGGGTTTCCCAGGTGGACCTGGTGGATGTCCGGGTGGACCAGGTGGGTATCCGGGTGGACCAGGTGGTTTACCAGGTGGACCTGGTGGACCCGGTGGTTTACCAGGTGGACCAGGTGGATATCCGTGTGGACCAGGTGGGTGTCCGGGTGGACCCGGTGGTTTCCCAGGTGGACCTGGTGCATATCCGGGTGGACCAGGTGGGTATCCGGGTGGACCAGGTGGGTGTCCGGGTGGACCCGGGGGTTTCCCAGGTGGACCTGGTGGATGTCCGGGTGGACCAGGTGGGTATCCGGGTGGACCTGGTGGTTTACCAGGTGGACCTGGTGGACCCGGTGGTTTACCAGGTGGACCAGGTGGATATCCGTGTGGACCAGGTGGGTGTCCGGGTGGACCCGGTGGTTTCCCAGGTGGGCCTGGTGGATATCCGGGTGGACCAGGTGGGTATCCGGGTGGACCTGGTGGGTGTCCGGGTGGACCCGGTGGTTTACCAGGTGGACCCGGTGGTTTACCAGGTGGACCAGGTGGATATCCGTGTGGACCAGGTGGGTATCCTGGTGGACCTGGTGGGTGTCCGGGTGGACCCGGTGGTTTACCAGGTGGACCCGGTGGTTTACCAGGTGGACCAGGTGGATATCCGTGTGGACCAGGTGGGTATCCTGGTGGACCTGGTGGTTTCCCAGGTGGACCTGGTGGATATCCGGGTGGACCTGGTGGGTGTCCCGGTGGACCAGGTGGTTTCCCAGGTGGACCAGGTGGGTGTCCGGGTGGACCTGGTGGGTGCCCGGGTGGACCAGATGGTTTCCCAGGTGGACCTGGTGGGTGTCCGGGTGGACCAGGTGGTTTCCCAGGCGGACCTGCTGGGTGTCCGGGTGGACCTGGTGGGTGTCCAGGTGGACCTGGAGGACCAGGTGGGTGTCCGGGTGGACCAGGTGGTTTCCCAGGTGGACCTGGTGGGTGTCCGGGTGGGTGTCCAGGTGGTTTCCCAGGCGGACCTGGTGGTTTTCCAGGTGGCTTCCCTGGTGGACCAGGTGGTTTCCCAGGCGGACCTGGTGGGTGTCCGGGTGGACCAGGTGGGTGTCCGGGTGGACCAGGTGGTTTCCCAGGTGGTTTCCCAGGTGGATCTGGTGGGTGCCCGGGTGGACCAGGTGGGTGCACGGGTGGACTATACTCATCTGGAGTAAAACCTGCTCTGGATGGCACCTGTCTCTTGATCTTAGCAGAAAGACAGCTGGTCCCTGTGATAAAGAGTTATATTCACATATTATTTACATGGTGAATTTTCACTTACTCTGTCACTTGCTAATTGAGAGTTTGATGACTTACCTAACATCACAAGGACCACAGCGAACGCCTTGAGAATGCTCATTGTGGCTGATGATGCCCTGAAAGACAGTGAAAAGGGAAGGTAAATTAAAGTCCATCATGTGAACATGATGGGTGAGCTGGCTCCTTGGACACTGTCAGATTGTTGAGGCCCAGGTTCCATGCCTTGCCACGAGGCACCTGGACTGCGACCGGGAACAAGAGTCATAGCTCCCTGCTAATATGAATGTCGTCATTGGACAGATTTATTTGTTTATTTATTTATTTATTTTGTCATTGACCAACATGGTACCAGCATCAAACATGCACTTCAAAGTCCACGGCCACACAGAGCCTCGCCGTGCAAAAGCCTTGAACTTCACAAACCATTTGTTAACAAAGGTTTGCACTGAAGAACACAGTGGACACTCAATATTTTCACAGTTCCTCACTTATCTGGAGATTATTTTTGGAAATTTTAAATATTTTTTTCTGCGACCATCCCCCGTTTTGGGGGAAAATGCTAATTGTTAGTGTATCACCAATTTTGTGTTAATCAGTGACCAAAATTCAGGTTGATTCTACCTTTCTTGCTATTTCCATCTCTTCAGCAGGAGACCATACCAAAAGCTTCCGAAATTTACCCTCTTCTCACAAAATCTGGAGAAAAATAGCTCACACTCACACTGAAGGACAAATTCATCAAGAAGAACAGAGACTTTGATCATCATTTTTTCGCTTCTGTGACTCTATCATCGGAACCGTGGTTCCTTTCTGTGACGGCATTTTGAAATGTCCTTTGAAATACAGTCATCAAAATAATTGATGTTATTGAAAAACAAGTGCTCTGAGAGGGACCTAAACCAAACAAAAAATGTTCACTGCCACGAATGTGTTTTCTTGTTTTTTAGATTCCAAAGGTTTTATTTAACACACTGTTAAGCTGTTAAGAGTGTCTCATAAGTACTCATAAGTACACAATAAAATATAATTCAAATATAATTTGGCACATTCTTGTGTGTGTGTGTGTGTGTGTGTGTGTGTTTACTTTAATACGGTTTTAAAACATATTTTTCTTCCACTGTCTTCGTAATTCTAGTCAGCTTTTATTTCGGCACTTTGTTTGAAATGTTTTCCGTTCTTTTATTTTCAAATGCTTTCCAATGTTGTACTTGCGCTGTAACAGTGAAGTTGCATTTCCCATCAGTCCAAGAGTACTAAAAGCATTTTTAACGCAGCATTATGGCAATTTGAAATCTTTGATACAAATTCAAAACTACAATTTGTTTTAATATCCAAATATGGTTTACATAAAGGAAACACTTTCAGGTTAAACCGAGAGCCTTCTTTCGTGGGTCGGCAACACGCGGCTCTTTAGCGACACGTAGTGGCTCCCTGGAGCTTCATAAAAAATGTATGAAAATGGAAAAAGATTTTGATAGTAGGCCAATATAGCTCAAATAGATATAGATACATGTTGCAACTCCGAAAAAGGAGAGCTGTGGTGTTGGTTTTTTAAAACACTTTATTTATGCTTTTAACGGCCTCCACAAACACAGGCACGTCTGCGTCCGACTCTGTGCCTTCTCTCTTCTCGTTCAACTCGAGAGGCGTTCAAAGACAGCCTCAGAAAAATGGAAATTCCAGATCACTTCACTGACACTAAGAAAAACGAAAATAATGCTCCAAAACAAACAAAAAAGGAAATCACAAAATAAATTCTATGGGGGCGTTTGTGAACACACAACAAAGGAATAAATAACATAAAAAATTCTGAGACAGTCCAGTCTCCTACATGCATACAGCATGTGTTTCCTTTTGTAAGTTTTATAGAAGGCTTTAATTTTTTTGCGGCTCCAGACATATATATATATATATATATATATATTTTTTTTTTTTGGTCCTATATGGCTCTTTCAACATTTTGGGTTGCCGACCCTGCTTTAGATGATGCAATTAATTCAACTTAATTATTATTTGGAATTACGACATCCAAACACAACAGGTTTGCTTTTACTTAACAAACATGACTTGAAGGTAACATTTTTCGGTTACAGCAATCGGAATATTAAAAAAATGTTTCAAGCATTCAGTATTTAAATTTATTGAGTGTTTACCTCTGAGAGGGGCTGGCAACGAAATTCAGCATGGACCTCGCCTACTGTCTCAGGACAGCTGGGATAGGCTCCAGCACGCCCGCGACCCTCGTGGGACTAAGCGGATGGATGGAGTCTTTCCTTTTTAGTGGACACACTGCAAACTCCACCTGCTCCACACTGCACACATACAGTCTTGATTCTTTTACCACTTCACTGAAAAATGTATTATAAAAATGAAATATGTTGAGAGCACGTATTTTGCATGTATGCACGTTTTGTCCAGATTTAATATGGCAATTTTGTCATATATCTGGTTTGGAAGTGTGTGGTCCAATGTAAAATGAGTCAAAATGCATATTTTCCCTTAATTGTACAAAGCGCAACACCAAACATGTCCAACATTAATGTTGTGTTCCCTGAAAACACATGAAGATGGCGATAGTACTCACCATGCACACTCAAGTTTGCTCTTGGAGACCCTCTCAGGCCTTGCGGTGTTGTCAGTCCTTCTACCGTGTCTCTTCTGTTGCCTCACAGTTAACAGAGGACTTAAATCACTCGTCCGGCTGCCATGAAGGAGGGGCCTTGTTAATTAGGCCGGGTCATTTAATTGATTTTATTTGGTTGTCGCACAATTAGAGTAGGTGGTTTCTATTTGGTCTGTATTGCCGAGTGGTATTTCTTCTTCATTTGCCAAGATGTAATTGATCAGTTAATTGTGTCACTTTGAAGTGAATTCAACACATGAAAGGTCACTGCCACTGGAATCTTATGTGCAGGTACGTGGAGTCCTAAAATGTCTTCAAACAGCTATTTTTTTTCATTCTTTTTTTTAATTATCCAGCCTAGCTGGGTGGTGTACCTGATGAAGGCTATTATGGCTTTGCAAAGTGGACAAACGGGTTTGTCTCCTCTTCGTCAGTAAGTATCAATTATGATACCTTGGCTTATTACCTGAAATAATAATACGTTGTGGTCAAAATTATCCAATTTCACAAAATCAAGTTGTCACTTATTTACGATATACAGCTGGAATGAGAACACAGCTATTCACTTGTACGTATTTCCTTACGTTGCACTCACACTGTCCGTTTAGAAATAAAAATCAGCAAACAACATTTTACTTCAGCATAGAGTCAATGAGAATTGAAAGATGTTACGTTGTAAGATAGAACTGATAAAATGACAATTGTGCAAATGATCACAAGAGTCTGAAAGCAATGCGGTAGTAAAGACCAACAACCAGGATTTGTGCCGCCACAGCAGGGTTGGAAAGTGCACGCAGGGTTTGCACCGCAAGAGCAGGTTCAAGGGGCAGCCCCAAGACGTCCTTCACCGGAACAGGTTTGAAAGGCGACCGCAGCCTGTGTCACCAGAGCAAATTCAGAGGGCAGCCACCACTGGGGCTAGCTGACATTGGCCATCATGTAAAATGGCCAATCAGGCGCCCAAGTAAGTGTCTGTCGAGTAGGGTTCTGGGGTGGACACTCGGTGATCATCAACAGAGAAACATGTCAAGAAACTGACAAGGGCTTGAGAAACGACTGGAGAAGTGACCAGGAAAACCAAAATCTGTGTCAGAAACTGAATCAGAAAGGAGGTTGACCAAATCACATTGAAAATATTTTGGAATATTATAAGGCAAGGAATTCTGTTGTACTCTGAATGAGTTTGGTAATCTACAACAGGGGTGCCATTTATGTCGATTGCGATTGACCGAGAGCTTGCAGACTGGTCTCAAGTCGATCGCGAGCGGTGAAGATGGGAAAAAACCCCAACCCAAAACATTTGTCTGTGTGTATCCTTGTTATTAATATGATATATTTTTGTGTTAGTACGCACTGCACCCTTAGCATCTTATCAGTCTCACTTTCACAAAAAGTATTTCAACAATAAAATAAAATAAAAAAGCAGGTCAACTTTGACCTATGGTGGCGCGTGACCTGCATCACTGGAAGCGGTTAGCGGTCAGCAGTCTGGAATTGCAGCTCGCGATCAGAGCTGTTGCGCTATATGTTTTATAGTTATTATTATTCTCATTCTGAGTTCGTTTCATGTACAATTGTCCAAGGGCATGGACAAAGAATGGCAATCTGGAGTACTGGGAGAAGCATTTTAAAACCATACACATGAGCCACGATCATTAACACACTTAGTGCGTCCTGTGCCTCCCTGTCAGGTCACTACTAAGGTAGGATTGTGATTTGCTTTTCACAAACTTACTGATAGGTTGATTATTTTTAGTTATCATACATTCGCTTATTATTAATGTTATTATTAATGTTATATCGATATTGATTGATTGATTGATTGATTATGCTCGCAAAGAAGAACGCTTATGCCTGCAATCATTAATTGACTATGCCTGCAATGAAGAACACTTACGTTTTCAATAAAGATATAATGCTTCTTAATCACTATATATTATTAATCATAATGTACTCACATTTAAAATCCTTTTTATCCATTATATACTCACATTTATACTCAAGAATGCTTAGTGCACTGTGTGGAAGTTTAGGGACGCAACCACCTTTTCGAGGAAGTGGTTGGGATGAGATAAGTTTTAAGACTAAACAGGAGCAAGGTTCGACAGTGGATGGAGCCATCACCACCAGCTGCAACGTGATGTTTTTGGAACAATTGCACACATGTACGTAATTTACACTCACATACACACACATAGTCAAACAAGTTCAGTGTGTCTTCAACCTTTAGGTTGGACACACCTATGTAGTAGATTTCCCAATAAATGAGAGAACGAGGAGAAGCGTTAAGTTTCAGTTCTCGGCACCCCCCCCC
Source organism: Hippocampus mohnikei (assembly GCA_026261675.1). Classification (NCBI taxonomy): domain Eukaryota; kingdom Metazoa; phylum Chordata; class Actinopteri; order Syngnathiformes; family Syngnathidae; genus Hippocampus; species Hippocampus mohnikei. The sequence goes on along the minus strand of JAKGUB010000331.1, from coordinate 533,864 downwards.
CCCCCCATTTATTGGGAAATCTACTATATAGGTGTGTTTTCGATGTGATTTGGTTTACCTCCTTTCTGATTCAGTTTCTGACACATATTTTGGTTTTCCTGGTCACTTCTCCAGTCGTTTCTCAAGCCCTTGTCAGTTTTTGACATGTTTCTCTGTTGATGATCACTTAGTGTAGACGCGGCTTGACGAGACGAAAACATGGGACAGCCGCATAACAAGCGCTGCCTGAAGGTGAAACATGGGACAGCCGCAAGACCAGCGCTGCCTCAAGGGGAAAAGGGTGTCGGCCGCAGACGTGCTCCGCCAGGCACATGGTGGAATAGGGATTAATTTGTACCTGCGGAGTCCAGGTGGTCGGGTCATTCTGTCACATTTCGGCGTGGTAGTGGACCCCAAAAAGCAGGCATGCAGGGAGGAGCAGGGTGGATTTGACAAATTGTATTAAAACAGAGAAAACAAAATCCAAAACAAACAAAGACTAAAGTATCAAACAAAAACCATCACAGAAGCTCAAAACTAATTGCTCAATGTATGTAGCAGCACAGAGAGACTGTCTTCCGAGACAAGTTTCTCCTATGGGAGACCTAATAAAAAGTCAAATCAAATCAAAAACGTGACAGAATGACCCACAAACTGGACTCCGCAGGTATAAAGGACTGGTTCCAATTCCACCATGTGCCTGGCGGAGCACGTCTGCGGCCGACACCCTTTTCAGGCAGCGCTGGTCTTGCGGCTTTCCCGTGTTCCCCCTTCAGGCAGCGCTGGTTATGCGGCTGTCCCATGTTTTCGTTTTGTCAAGCCACGTCTACAGCAGCGCTGGTTATGCTTCTGTCCCATGTTTTCGTCTCGTCAAGCCAGGTCTACAGTAGGCCGAGCCCCGTCCGCGTCCACGTTGAGCCGAGCCTCGTCATGTGTCTGTTTGAACGGAGTCACATTCACGTCCACGACGAGCCGTGCCACATCCACGCCCACGCCAGGCCGAGCCCCGTTCACGTCCGGCTGTCCCATGTCCCCGTTATGTCGAGCTCCGTTCCTGTTCCCGGCGAGGCTAGGGTTGCCGCCGCTTTTGTTCCTGTTCTCCGGCGAGGCAAGGGTTGCCTTCGCTTTTAGTTCCCGTTCCCCGGCGAGGCAAGCCTTTGGACGACTTTGGGACGTCTGGGATCTGTCCCTTGAGGAAGGCGTACTGTCATGATTTGGTTTGGGACCAATAGGTGGCACTGTAGGGCTCCCCCTGCAGCTGCACACCTGTTCATATTCAAGTTTTTAAAAAATGTAGTGGAATTTCAAAAAATTATTTTCGAGTAGTCCAATTACTTCACATAGATTGGGGAATTTCATGGGGAATGTGATTGGACAAGATTTTTTTTTCCTGGTAGTCAGGAGGATATGCCAACTGATGTGCAGAGTGAGTAGGCCAGGGACCAGTTGATCTGGGCCATCACCCCAGGAGAACTGCGCTTTGCATGCTGCCACACTGGTGAATTTAAGCCAAGAGAAACTAGCATGGGTGGATGAGTTGACTGAGATTATCCGCACTAGCACACTACAATCACCACGTAGCAATGCTCTTTCTCGCTGGGCCTCTCCAGTGTGTTGGGGGTGAAACCTGATTCCAGACAGTCTGAGACCAAGACAAGACCAAGACATTTGGAAAGTGTCTGGGACAAACTCAAGATCTTCAAAATGTGGTCTTGAGTGTTACAACCTGATACAATAACAATAATAACAATAATAATAATAATAATGTGTTGGAAATCACCGAAGGCTTAACGCTGTTATCCTTTTGTAAAGCCACAATGTCCTTTATCATCATATATTTCTTTTATTTTTCTTATCACATTTACCAGACTGATTTCACAGAGGCCAGTTATGACAGCCTTGCTCATATTAAAAAGTCAACGTGGCAAACAATCAAGGATGTTATAAAAATGTGTTGAGGACAGATGCCTGTTGCAGTCTCGTCACACTGACTGTGGTAAATGATAAATTACAGTAGAGATGTCAAACTCATTGTTGTCGTGTGCCACGTCGCAGTTATGATTTCCATCGGAGGGTTTATGACTGTAAACATAAGTAAATGTAGACTCACATCATGTTATATACTGCTGGTGTCAGGCCGAGTCACTTTTCAGGAGACCCCACAAATGGCATGTTTGTTCAACCATAAACATTGCATTGTCAAAGACAGCAACCATTTTCAGCACTTTATATTGGTAAATAATTTGTACAAATACCGATAATACCCACGGGTGTGGGATTAAAAATAGAATAGATTATTTTAAAACCTATTTACCAAATTGTGACTTATGAGGTTTTGGCCCAATGCCAGCAATATAAACAATAAATAAATAAATAAATAAATTCATTAATTCATTCATTCATTCATCATCTAAACTGCTTGATCCTCACTAGGGTTGCAGGGGGTGCTGGAGCCTATCCCAACGGTCTCCGGGCAGTAGGCGGGGGACACCCTGGATCGGTTGCCAGCCAATTGCAGGGCACACAGAGACGAACAACCATTCACGCCCACACTCATACCTAGGGACAATTTAGAGTGCTCAATCAGCCTGCCATGCATGTCTTTGGAATGTGGGAGGAAACCGGAGCACCCGGAGAAAACCCACGCAAGCCCGGGGAGAACATACAAACTCCACACAGGGAGGCCGGAGCTGGAATTGAACCGCGTACCTCTGCACTGTGAAGTCGACGTGCCAACCACTGGACTACCGGGCCGCCCACAATAAATTAATGAATAACTCTAAGATTTTTAATTAAGAGGCCAGAAGTTTGTTCAAATATTATTGTCTAAGTATGAGGGACAAATATAAACTCTGGTAGTTGATTAATTACAGCATGGAAGAATGAAGAAGAAATGTCGCATGGCAAGACCAGCCAAAAAGAAACCAGCATTTGAACCTGCGCAAGAACAAAAGGAAAATAAATTAAATGCCTCACCTAATGATGGCATGACCTTCCCAATGGGCGTACAGGATAAGTTGCCTCTTTCATTTACAGCTGCAAGGCAACATTGAAAACATCAGAGCAGGATCGGCACCGTCCGGTGACTTGCGGTGCGTTTCATGACTGGTGAGGCACTACTTCACTGGAGTCCGATTTCCAAATATGAAGCCACAATAGATTTGCTTCAAAATCAGTTTTGATCTTATTTAAAATATGTCTCAATTATGGTCAAAATTTTTCTCTTCTCAGTGCCAAATCCTGTCTTTCTGCGTGCATGCAGGCAGCCAAGCCCCATTACCCTCCCTGTCATGATTATTTACTAGCAATGCACTAGTTATCATTGCTATAGTTATGTTTATTGTAGTGAAAGTGTCACCAGACAGGCTTTGCTACAGCATTCTACAGTATATACATGTAATACAGGATTCTCAAGTTCAGCCGAGCTCCGTCTATTCAGCCTAGAACATGTATACACACACACAAGTTTATAAGTGTTTCATTTTTTTCTTCCTCTTAAAGGTATACCCATTTACAGCACTTTTGTCCTCTTTCAGTAAAATGGTCCACAGATAGGCTTTTAAAAATTTACAGCACATTTTAATAGCCAAAAGACGATGCTCAGATTCTACTTCAGTCTATAAAATAAATAAATACTGTAACATTGTTGATTGCTATTAAAGCGCTTTCAACTTTCGTTTTCATCTAAATTCATTTTCGACTTCTCCTTCCTCACTGACCACAAAGTTACCCCAGTGCCCAGCATTTTGTTCTGTCATGTAGAAAAATATATGTGATTCTATGCATTTCAGGGATTTGGGGAGCCATAACCTCAAATTTCTTTCTCTTCTGGTTTTGCCGTGACGCCGTGGGGAGTGTTCCTTATTTCCAGATCTGAAAACTAGCACCACTACCGTCATCACCATTCAGAGAAGATGAGATGCTCACAGAGGAGTCTTGTTTATTCAGCCACAGTGGATCTGATGCAAACTACAAATGGTGAAGTCTAGTGAAGATGAGATGTTCACAGAGTGGTCCCAGTCACCCTGCAACAGTGCACCAGGGAAGCCCCATAGTCATTCATTATACAGTAAAACTGAGGTTGGGGAAGCTAAAGACCAGAAGGCTATAGGAAAATCAATTGAAATCGGTTACATGAAGACAAATACCCTGTGAGAATAAGAGGATTAGAAAATAGATGGATGGCTGGATGGGTGAGATTGGAACATGGGCACAGCCCTCTGGGAAGGTAGACAAAGAAAACTACCTGTCCTACCGTGTCAAGACTGTGATACGATGTTCAAGAGGACTAAACTCTGGAGACATAAGAAGTCATGTAGAGAACGGAAAGAGGAAGACAGAAATGCAAAAAAGCGAGAGTCCAGAAATCTTACTGATTCCAGTCAGAGAACTATCCAGTGTAGTACAAACAACCATTCATTCTCTATGACAGGATCTTGTAGCTTATCAGACCAGAGGTGATGAGATGATTTGTGCATATAGACTGCATTATTTGCAAAAAAGGGCATGTCAAAAGTTTTGAAGACGTGTGTGATCCAGCAAGTTTTGGGGCTGTTGCTTGATGATATCTGATGTCAAGACTGAGAAAAAGGCAAAAAGGTTGAAGGAGTTGCGAGACAGCAGCTGGTCCACTTCCATGACTAATGCTCATAGCACAATTGAGCAATGGAGGCAAAGAAGACAACGTACCTGTGACAGAATTTGGAGTCTGTCTCCAGAACTACCTGAGGAAAGCTGAGGATGGGACAAAGGCAGAGTTAACAGAGCATGGGAGTGCTACAGCATACAAGAAGTTAGTTGAGAGTCTTCTCGCACAAATAAGCCTGTTCAATAGGGGAAGGGGAAGCATCTCGTTTAATTTAACCCTCGAGACATATTTAAAAGCAGACAGTGGCCCTGTGAATATGGAGAGTCTATCACCCGTGGAAATACAACTGAGCAACCGACGGACACATTCGGTGATACTACGAGGAAAGAGTGTCATGGTTTTGATCTGTTTTTGTTTTGTTTTCCTGCAGGGAGGCGGGGGGGGGGGGGGTTTAGGGCGCTCCCTCTGGTCCCACTTTTTTAATAGAGGGACCACCACCCCGGTCTGCCAATCCAGAGGTACTCTCCCTGATGACCACGCGATGCTGCAGAGGCATGTCAACCAGGACAGCCCCACAGCATCCAGAGCCTTGAGGAACTCCGGGCGGATCTCATCCACCCCTGGGGCCTTGCCGCCGAGGAGCTTTTTAACCACATTGGTGACTTCAACCACAGAGATAGGAGAGCCCACCTCAGGCTCCTCAGACTCTGCTTCGATGTACTCTGCCCACCGGTTCACAACGTCCCGAGTCAAAGTCAGCAGCACCCCATCCCCACTGTACACAGTGTTAGTGGTGCACTGCTTCCCCCTCCTGAGACGTCGGACCAGAATTTCCTCGAAGCCGACTCTGACAGTTCCAAGTGTTAGAATTTTTGAGATTCTCATGTTCAGATTCCATGGTTTCATTGTTTATGTTGTCTTGTTGTTATTGCACATTTTGTTTCACTTAACAGGACTTCCGTGACAATTTGTTGAAAGTGATTTTCTGTTTATTAATTAACTTGCCGATTCGGAGCACTTTGTTTTATTTAGTTTTGCAGTGGCTCTGTGTTGACAGAAACTTTTTGTTGTACTTTGTCGGTCTTGCATTTTTGTTAATAAAACTTTTGTTTGACATTTATCCTTGTCTACATTTGTGGGATCCCATCCTTACCATTTTGCACGCAAAGCTGACAAAGAGAGGGAAAAAGGTCCCATCCTACTTCTTGAGCGAGCTCAAGCTTCTCTTGATCTCCTGATTGAAAAATGGAGGGAAGTCGGCATTTTGAGGAGAACCCATTTCTGTTTGTGAGGTGCAGAAGCAGTGAATTGTGAGTCATTTCATATTGCATCAACAACTTTAAAGTTGAGTCATTGAAGATGTGTCTGATGTAGTCATTAGATCTTTACTTTCACTCCAGAATGTTTTAGGGTTTTTAAAAATGATTAAGAACAATGTTCCCTCTAATTTTTCATATGTCTGGGCAAACAGACAACCTCCCTGAGCACACAAAGAACCACTGTGAGCAACATCAGAAGCGCTCGCTGTGGCCACACACTAGTATCACACCTGGGATCATAGAACGTTCATGGCTTATTAAAAGGATCAAATTACGACAGCAATTTCCATAAGTTAACTTTTAATATAACTAATTTGGCCCACTTAAAGTAAAAAAGACAAAACTCATTGATTGTTTGTGATAGTCCAACTTTGGCTTTGATCGGTGAGGTCCAGTTTTGACCTGGATGAGGGTCTTGCTCTGGAAGAAATGAGACATACATACCTTTCAAACGTAACATTTTGTTCACGCTAAAACATTCACATTTTCACAAATGGTACTTACCGGTAAATTTTACCTTATTTTTCACGTATGTCATTCTCACTTCTCAGATGGTTGAACACTTGAGTCTTCGTATAATTCCAACAGCATTCAAATGACTTTTCTGCTGAATGTGTCACTTGAGGTAATCCAGTTTCGATTTAGTCCATATTTTCCATCAGAAAATTAACTTACAAATTTAGCTTCCCGGCTGGTTTTGCAGAGAAGACCTTTCTCACTCGAAAAAGTAACGATCTCACCAGGTTTCACCGCATGTTCTTCAATTTCATTCGTTGATTAATGTGCACTGTCCCAATGAAATAAGAAAAAAAATTTGCACATACTCCGACAGCCATTCCAACCTAAAAGAACCGCTGTTCATTTTTATTTCGGTTTGGGGAGTCGGCGTACCGCATTCACTGCCCGCTCGTTTTGCCATGGTAAGGGGTTAGCATTAGCGTCAGTAGGTTTTCTTGTGAGCTGAGAGTGTGCGACCAGTGCGCAGATACGCAGTTTATAGGGAACATTGATGAAGAGATTCCCTATCATAGTCAGGTTTGGCATTCTTTAAGTTTTAATAGTGTTTCTCAATTTTCTATACACTTCCCAATCGGCAGGAGTGCTTGTTTTACGGAATTTAGACCAAGCTTTATCTGGTTCTATCAAATGAACTATGATCTTTGCAGTAATTCACGGATGCTTATCTACTACCATCATAAAGAGACTCGGAAAAAAAAAAACATGCATTTTGAACATTTTGAATCAAACTAAATATTTCATCCATCCATCTTCTACCGCTTATCCGGGGCCGGGTCGCGGGGGCAGCAGCTTAAGCAGGGAAGCCCAGACTTCCCTCTCCCTAGCTACTTCTTCTAGCTCTCCCCGGGGGATCCCGAGGCGTTCCCAGGCCAACTGGGTGACATAGTCTCTCCAGCGTGTCCTGGGTCGTCCTCGGGGTCTCCGCCCGGTGGGACATGCCCGGAACACCTCACTAGGGAGGCGCTCAGGAGGCATCCGAATCAGATGCCCCAGCCACCTCATCTGGCTCCTCTCAATGTGGAGGAGAAGTGGCTCTACTTTGAGCCCGTCCCAGATGACCGAGCTTCTCACCTTATCTCTAAGGGAGAGCCCGGACACCCTGCGGAGAAAACTCATTTCGGCCGCTTGTATCCGGGATCTCGTTCTTTCGGTCACGACCCATAGCTCGTGACCATAGATGAGGGCTGGAACGTAGATCGACTGGTAAATTGAGAGCTTCGCCCTTTGGCTCAGCTCCTTCTTTACCACGGCAGACTGATGCAACGTCCGCATCACAGCAGATGCTGCACCGATCCGCCTGTCGATCTCTCTCTCCCTTCTGCCCTCACTCGTGAACAAGACCCCAAGATACTTAAACTCCTCCACTTGGGGCAAGATCTCCTCCCCGACCCGGAGAGGGCACTCCACCCTTTTCCGACTGAGGACCATGGTTTCAGATTTGGAGGTGCTGATCCTCATCCCGACCGCTTCATACTCGGCTGCGAAACGCTCCAGTGAGAGCTGGAGAGCCCTGCTTGAAGGAGCCAGCAGTACCACATCATCTGCAAAAAGCAGAGATGCAATACTGAGGCCACCAAAACGTACCCCCTCAACGCTTCGGCTGCGCCTAGAAATTCTGTCCATAAAAGTTATGAACAGAATCGGCGACAAAGGGCAGCCTTGGCATAGTCCCACTCTCACCGGAAACGATTCCGACTTACTGCTGGCAATGCGAACCAAACTCTGACATCGGTGGTATAGCGACCGAACAGCCCGTATCAGGGGGTTCGGTACCCCATACCCACGAAGCACCCCCCACAGAACTCCCCGAGGGACACGGTCAAACGCCTTCTCCAAGTCCACAAAACACATGTAGACTGGTTGGTCGAATTCCCACATACCCTCGAATACCCTGCTACGGGTGTAGAGCTGATCCACTGTTCCACGGCCGGGCCGAAAACCACACTGCTCCTCCTCAATCCGAGGCTCGATTTCTTGATGGACCCTCCTCTCCAGCACCCCTGAATAGACCTTACCAGGGAGGCTGAGGAGTGTGATCCCTCTGTAGTTGGAACACACCCTCTGGTCCCCCTTTTTAAAAAGAGGGACCACCACCACGGTCTGCCAATCCAGAGGCACTCTCCCTGATGACCACGCGATGTTGCAGAGGCGTGACAACCAGGACAGCCCCGCAACATCCAGAGCCTTGAGGAACTCCGGGCGGATCTCGTCCACCCCTGGGGCCTTGCCACCGAGGAGCTTTTTAACCACATCGGTGACTTTGACCACAGAGATAGGAGAGCCCACCTCAGAGTCCCCAGACTCTGCTTCCTCCAAGGAAGGCGTGCTGGTGGAGTTGAGGAGGTCTTGAAGTACTCCGCCCACCGGCTCACAACGCCCCGAGCCGAGGTCAACAGCGCCCCATCCCCACTGTACACAGTGTTAGTGGTGCACTGTTTCCACCTCCTGAGACGTCGGATGGTGGACCAGAATTTCCTTGAAGCCGTCCGGAAGTCGGCTTCCATGGCCTCACCGAACTCCTCCCACGTCCTAGTTTTTGCCTCGGCGACCACCGAAGCCGCATTCCGCTTGGCCAGTCGATACCCGTCAGCTGCCTCCGGGGTCCCACAGGCCATAAAGGCCCGATAGGACTCCTTCTTCAGCTTGACGGCATCCCTTACTGCTGGTGTCCACCAGCGAGTACGGGGGTTGCCGCCACGACAGGCACCAACTACCTTACAGCCGCAACTCAGATTGGCCGCCTCAACAATAGAGGCACGGAACGTGGTCCATTCGGACTCAATGTCCCACGCCTTCCCCGGAACATGGGAAAAGCTCTGTCGGAGGTGGGAGTTGAAACTCCTTCTGAAAGGGGATTCCGCCAGACGCTCCCAACAAACCCTCACAATACGTTTGGGTCTGCCAGGACGGACCGGCATCTTCCCCCACCATCGGAGCCTACTCACCACCAGGTGGTGATCAGTTGACAGCTCTGCCCCTCTCTTCACCCGAGTGTCCAAAACATGGGGCCGCAAATCCGATGATACAACCACGAAGTCAATCATCGAACTGCGGCCAAGGGTGTCCTGGTGCCAAGTGCACATATGGACACCCTTATGTTTGAACAAGGTGTTCGTTATGGACAATCCGTGACAAGCACAGAAGTCCAATAACAAAACACCACTCGAGTTCTGATCGGGGGGGCCGTTCCTCCCAATCACGCCCCTCCAGGTCTCACTGTCATTGCCCACATGAGCATTGAAGTCCCCCAGCAGAACGAGGGAGTCACCAGCAGGAGTACTCTCTAGCACACCCTCCAAGGACTCCAAAAAGGGTGGGTACGCTGAACTGCTGTTGGGTGCCTATGCACAAACAACAGTCAGGACCCGTCCCCCCACCCAAAGGCGGAGGGAGGCTACCCTCTCATCTATCGGTGTGAACCCCAATGTACAGGCACTGAGCCGGGGGCAATGAGTATGCCCACACCTGCTCTGCGCCTCTCATCGTGGGCAACTCCAGAGTGGAATAGAGTCCAACCCCTCTCAAGAGAACTGGTACCAGAACCCAGGCCGTGTGTGGAGGTAAGTCCGACTATATCCAGTCGAAACTTTTCAACCTCACACACCAGCTCAGGCTCCTTCCCTGTAAGAGAGGTGACATTCCATGTTCCCAGAGCTAGCTTCCGCAGCCGGGGATCGGACCGCCAGGGTCCCCGCCTTTGGCTGCCGCCCAGCTCACATTGCACCCGACCCCTTTGGCCCCTCCCATGGGTGGTGAGCCCATGAGAAGGGGGACCCACGTTGCCTCTTCGGGCTGAGACCGGCCGGGCCCCATGGGTGCAGCCCGGCCACCAGGCGCACGCCAACGAGCCCCACCCCCAGGCCTGGCTCCAGAGGGAGGCCCCGGTGACCCACGTCCGGGCAAGGGAAACTAGGTTCCATTTATTTTGTCCATCATAAGGGGTTCTTGAACCGTGCTTTGTCTGGTCCCTCACCTAAGACCTGTTTGCCATGGGTGACCCTGCCAGGGGATTAAAGCCCCAGGCAACTTAGCTCCTAGGATCATTGGGACGCACAAACCCCTCCACCACGGTAAGGTGACGGCTCACGGAGGGGACTAAATATTTCCCAATTTAAATTCAGAATATCAGAAATAAAAGTATTGTGATCTATTTTCTTGTCTTGCCTAATTCTAATGAATTTAGGTGGAGATCTTGGAAATTTAATTCTAAATCTTCAATAAACTGTAAAATGATCACTCCGACATTCAGATAAAACTACCGTATTTACGATTCTGGTAGGATGTGACACAAGAATCCAGTCGAGTAAAGTCGGGAATGAAGGTGTAATTCTATTAGGATCCTTAATTAACTGGGTGGATTCAAATTTGAGAAAGACATTTTATCCCCACAAGACGCTCCATCAGGCCAATCCTAATTAAAGTCACACAATATAATAAGTTAGTTCTTACAATCTATTGAGATAATTGTTGCAAGCAAACAATTACCGTAAACTCCAGACTATAAGCCGCTACTTTTTTCCCAAACTTTCAACCCTGCAGTGATGCGGCCAATATGTGTAATTTTTCTAACGGCCGCCAGGGGCGCTCACGTAGAAAAGGTAAGATTAAGACCGGTCTTTATGACACTGTTTAATTCCGACACTGAGGACGGTGACGATGGCTTCAGTTCACAGGAGGAAGATGAAGACGGCTCACCGTGATTTTCTTTCTTTGTAAATATGTTTACATGTTTTAATGTGGGCACATGCGGCTTATATACAGATGCGGCTTGTGTATGTACAAAATTGGTTTTCCTCTAAAAATGTAGTGGGTGCGGCTTATAATCAGGTGCGCTCTATTGTGCGGAAATTACGGTAGATGAATCAACAGTTGCTGTAGGCCAGTTGCCTGCAGTGATGTTTGGGGTAAGGTAGGCACCAGCCTTGAATTTGAGCTCCATCTAGTGGGCACTGCTCGAGGTAAACATAGCTGCATAACTTCATCCATTAAGTGAGTTTGTTTTGTTGACTTGCTGAACAATAACCAGAGTCCTTCCACTGTTTAAAAAAAAAAATCGATACTCAGGCATGCATTTTGCAAACTGTGAGAGCACAAGGTTTAATTCATGTGCATAACAGTTGGTAAACGGGGCCTCTGGAACCTTTTCTTTTATTTGAGCCAGCACCCCATTAAGATCTGATGCCATCGCAGACACTCCATCATATGTCTGGGTGACCAGTCGTACTTTTCCAAAACTCCCAAAAATTACTCAGCCATAGTAGCAGCACGTCTATCATCACTCACATCATCAAATCCCCAAAATGACTCCTTAATCTGACAGGCTACTTCACCCGAGTCACTTGTACTTGTAACATAAAATTACAGATATCTGTCTCATCTGCTTCTACTGCGACAAATGGGGCTGCATTAATCTCTTTCTTAATGTCATTTGTGATCACATCACCAACTGCTTCATTTAAATCATCCTGTATTCTGTTTGATAAGACAGAAAACATTGTGGATGTCACCAGGTGTCTCATTACCTTTTCATCTTTCTCTGCAAACACATGCAATAATTCCACTCTCCTGACAACAGGGGAGGCACAGCCTCACTTGCCTCCCCTGAGTGCCTCCCCTGACTGCACGTCACTGCTGTCAGCGGTCTACACACATTACGTATCGTGATACATATGTTTTCGTGAAGAATAATTTGAACAAAAATACATTCAAAATAATTTGGTTCAACACGGGGTACAACTAGCTCAGAGACAAGACTGGATATGGCAACATATGTGACCACACCAACACCTCTGCAACATCTATCATCTCTATATAACACATAATTAGGGAGTTTTGTATGATATTTTGCTATTTCACCAAGTTTCTGAAATGGTCATGATTGGCGGTTTATGAATGCCAAGTTCCGAATAATGTTTCGGATCCCAGAAACGTAGACACCAAACAAGACACCGAAAAAAATATCTATTGACAAAGTATGAAAGGAAATCGCTGGTCAATAAGAACCAGGAAAAAAACAACACAATAACAAAACGTTCTACAGTCCATTTTTCACACCCCCTGCTCATGTCTGTGACAGCCCCAAGGAAATATGGGGTCTGTGAAACAGTCTCTGTGTCAGTTACTTTTCTGATGGACTTACTGTGGCACATTCTTTCCCAGTGACCCACCTTTTTGCAGTTGTTGCTTGTAGATTTCATAGGTGGACATTTACTTTGGTCTTTGTGCTTTATTTTTCTACATCTTCCACATTTTGGCTCTGTGTGCTCCCTACTCACTCGCTTTTTAATTTTCCACTGCTGCTTTCCTCCAAATGCAATTTTAGGGTGAGACCTCTGCATCGCTGCGTGCGCTTCCCCCTGTGAGTGCACTTGTCTCGTCACCTCCTCGGACTGGCACACAGACTAAACAGTTTGGGCTAGTGTGAGCTGTGACTGTAGCTGGAGTTTACCAGACATCTCTTCATCTGTGTTTCCCACTACTATGCGATCTCTGATGTGTTCCTCTCTGTGCATCCCAAAGTCACAATGTTCCGACAGTTCATACAGAGCTCTGATAAACATTTGGACTTTCTCACCGCTGTAGTCTCTGGTGTGGCCCGGTAGTCCAGTGGTTAGCACGTCGACTTCACAGTGCAGAGGTACCGGGTTCGATTCCAGCTCCGGCCTCCCTGTGTGGAGTTTGCATGTTCTCCCCGGGCCTGCGTGGGTTTTCTCCGGGTACTCCGGTTTCCTCCCACATTCCAAAAACATGCATGGCAGGCTGATTGATCACTCTAAATTGTCCCGAGGTGTGAGTGTGGGCGTGCATGATTGTTCGTCTCTGTGTGCCCTGCAATTGGCTGGCAACCGATTCGGGGTGTCCCCCGCCTACTGCCCGAAGACACCTGGGATAGGCTCCAGCACCCCCTGCGACCCTAGTGAGGATCAAGCGGTTCGGAAGATGAATGAATGAATGTACTCTCTGGTGGAAAAACGATCGCTCATGGATAAACATTCCTTTTTGGGCTGAAATAATTGTTGTATTTCCCAACACATCGTCGAATTTCACTTTGTTCGCTTCGTCCACAAAAGTGAATGCTCTGAAAAGATTCTATGCCTCTGGGCCCATAGCAAATATCAGAGAGCTTACTTGCACCTTGCTATCCTCATTACTCAATTCTTTTGCCACCCAAAAACTTTGAAACTGCTGCTTCCGATCAGCCCAATCCATCGGGCAGTCTCACGGAAAGTTTCCTGGGGTTTCAAATTTGCCATGATCCAAAGCTGCATGACCATCAACAACTTCTGACACCATGTAATTTAATGTCTGCACAAGAATTTGCACTTATCAGAAAAAGCTTTACTTGTCGCTCGGAAACAGTAATAATAATAATAATAATAATATTAATAGTAGTATAATAATGTTCATACTGTACATTTTTTTAGAAGGAGTTTATTCATTTGTCATTTAAATACATTCATACAGAGCTTTTCCCATGTTCCGGGGGAGGCGGGGGACATTGAGTCCGAGTGGACCATGTTCCGCGCCTCTATTGTTGAGGCGGCCAATCTGAGTTGTGGCCGTAAGGTGGTTGGTGCCTGTCGTGGCGGCAACCCCCGTACTCGCTGGTGGACACCAGCAGTAAGGGATGCCGTCAAGCTGAAGAAGGAGTCCTATCGGGCCTTTATGGCCTGTGGGACCCCAGAGGCAGCTGACGGGTATCGACTGGCCAAAGACACTCAAAAAACTTTTGTTCCTCAATAAATATTCATAAACTGATCACTCTTTTGTCTTTTATTTCACATGATTTAACAAAAAAAATTCTACGTAACTTAACAATCTGAATTGTAACTCAAATTTGCTATATTTTACATACCAACTCAGTTTAGCATTTACACAAACAAGAAATTTCTTTACCTGCAATGATTTTATCACTACTGCAGGGGTCACTATTGGGTGACCAACACAGGGTCAACACAGTTTGTGAAGTGGGTCAATACACTCCTTGAGGTATCATCGTCCCATCACTACCTCTCTGAGCTCATCCGCCCCTACACACCTGCCCGGCGCCTCAGGTCTGCGGACCATACATTATTAGAAGTACCAAGAACTAAATTGAGGCTCAGAGGGGATCGAGCCTTTTCTGTTGCTGGTCCCTCTCTCTGGAATGACCTCCCACTGAACATTGGGCAAGCTTCCTCGCTGCCCATATTCAAAACCCCCCTCAAAACTCACTTGTATTCTTTGGCATTTGACTCAGCATGACTTAGATTTGTTCTTGGTTTTGCTGTTCGGTGCTTTCTACCGTCTTTATTACTGATTTGCTTTACTGTTTGTTGTATATGTTAAATTGCTCCATGTACAGCACTTTGTATGCAGTGATCGCTGTTTGAAAATGCTCTATATATACAGTTGAGTTGACTACATTATTTTAGACCTTGAAATAATAAACCCTGAAGTAATGGCTGTAACTATGGACTCTCTCTCTCTCTCTCTCTCTCTCTCTCTCTCAACCCTACGCTACGGTACGAGGTAACTTTCTGAACCGGTTTATCCACACAAATCCAATCTTGTCCATATTGAAAGTTTGCTGGGGAAGATATTCCTCGGCCTTGATGAGATTTTCAAACTCAACTTTAAACTTGAAACTTTTCGGCAGCTTCCTTGTCTGAACTGGCTGCCGCCCCATGATGAATCATGGAGCGTATCCCACCTCTTTTTATCAACTTTACGAACCATTCACTGCTTCTTTAAAATCAAACTCTTCAGGAGCAATACTAGGATCCTATTTTAATTTTTTTTTTTAAATCAAATCTCCATTCAATTGTCCTGCTTTGCCAAACCTAAGACTATGACCTGAAGACTACCATGCTCGTTGTTTCTCATTTATGAAAATAAGCAAACGTTTCTCCACTTCATCTAATATTTGTGGCCTTTGTTTGCCAAACATACGGGATCCTTTAGCCCAGGGGTGTCAAACGTGCGGCCGCGGGCCGGATCCGGCCCGCAAAGGGGTTTAATCCAGCCCACGAGATGATTATGTAAAACAGTACAGTAATCCCTCGTTTTTCGCGGTGAATGGGGACCAAAACCACCCGTGATAAACGAAAATCCACCAATTAACATAAATATTTTTTTTAAATTGCCCCGCGTGGGCCTTTGCGCTTGAGCAGAGCACGTACACACACACACACACACACACACACACACACACACACACACACACAGGCCAGCAATCCCAGCAGACGTGTTTATGATTAGTCAATTAAGGTTGTTTGGACGATTAAGGATGGAGTGACCTGCTTTTGTTCTTACAAGTCTCTCTCTCTCTCTCTTTCTCTCAGCAACACACATACACTCACCTGCGTGCCCATGCGTGCACCACACACACACGTGCCCCACGTGGACCTTCCGCGCTTGAGCAGAGTGCGCACACACTAGCACGCATAGTAAACAACACGTAGACACTGATTTTTGCGGACTTAAAAAAAAAAAATATGAATGTTTGAAAAAATCCGCCATGCACCGAAGCCGCGATAAACGAAACGCGAAATAGCAAGAGATCACTCTATTGTCAAAAATATGGCCCATGGGCCGGAACCAGCTCGCAAGGAGGTTCAATCAGGCCCGCAGGATAATTTAAAAGTGAAAAAAAATGCATAAAAGACACAGAATTAATATTTTTAATAAGGTGCAATTCATTGAGTATCTGCTAGGGTACACTGTTTGGATCAGAGAAGAAGACAACAGCAGCCTCAGTCCGTCACTGAGACAGACCCATGACCGCAGACGCTATCAATAGCACTCTCACATTTACACATTTAATAGCACTCTCCTTAGTTTGTAAGGTGTAGGAAGGGATTACATTTAGATTTTATATGCACGTGTAAATGGTTTAAAACTTTGTTTCTTTATAAATCTCGTTTAATCTTAAAGTGCATTCCTATATTTTACCTTTAACAATTACTTGTTAAAGTTTGTCCAATCAGAGGGATCAGTTGCAATGCATATATGTGAATGATAAAAGTAAATTGCACATTTGTCAAAGGAAATGTAAGGTGCTTCATGAAATGTTTTGTAAAAGATATGTTCATTAAATTTCAACATTCTCCTCATGTTCTTGTGCTTCTTTATACCAAAACAAAGGAAAGACATATTGTTTTGGTTATTTC
This sequence comes from Hippocampus mohnikei, assembly GCA_026261675.1. Lineage (NCBI taxonomy): Eukaryota > Metazoa > Chordata > Actinopteri > Syngnathiformes > Syngnathidae > Hippocampus > Hippocampus mohnikei. The sequence continues at coordinate 517,308 of JAKGUB010000331.1, read as the reverse complement.
TAGCAAAGTATGGTATCATTTTAATGGTCCGTCCCACTTGACATCTACCGAGGCCGTATGTGGCCCACCATGTGAAATGAGTTTGACACCCCTGCTTTCGCCACATCAGTGACATTAAGATGATCTGTCTTTTTTAGGATGCTGCTGATCGTTGATTTCGGCATCTCGAACTCCTTAGCCACCACAGACACGTGTACACCTGATTCAAATTTCGCTGTCAAATCTTTCTTAAATTCGATAGTTTAGCGCCCTATTTTCCTCTTTTTTCACCAGCTTTACTACTTCCATTTGCTTTCTTTGGCAAGAAGACCAGAGTTTTATCGGGAAACCAAAACTGGGGATCTGGAGGGCCGAGAGAAGCATTTTAAAACGGTACACATGAGCTACGATATTGACACACTGCAAAAGTGCGTCCCATGCCTTCGCGTCAGGTCTTGACAAAGGTAGGAACCGATTTCCTTTTCACAAAGCCACAAACTCTTGTGTCTACTTTATTTTTATTTTTCGTTCATCCTCGGGGCTGTGAGAGCCGTTGCTAATCATGGCATGCGTGCGTAAAAGCATGCGTATGCACGCGTGTGTGCGGTAACGGGTCGATCGTGGGAATTGGTTGATCGAAGAGAAGATCTTTGTTCAAAAATGGTTGGGCACCCCTGTTGGACAACAATTACTGCGACTAGTCACTTAAAATTGGTGCAATGGTTATCTGAACCAATTGCACAACAATCACAGTGCTGTATTGCACCACTGATAACTTTGTCTTTGCTCAATGTCTGTGCAAATTGTCACACAGCTGTCATTGGTTAGTAGTACCACACAATGGTACCCTTACATTAAAAAAAGTATTTCTGGACTTGTATGTCATATCTTTGCTTGTTGTTGTTGCTTGTTATTGTAATACTCGGAGAGCTCATCCACAAATTCCTTATTTTACATATTTGGGCAATAAAGATGATTCTGAGGTCACATTCACGTCACGTTGAGGTCACATTCAAGCAACTCAGTTGTGCAGAAAAAAAAATCATCTTTATTTTTTGAATCCAACACAGGTGGCAAAGATGGGGCGGTATCTTGCAATTACGCAGGAATGACCACACGATGATCATTATGATTAGGGCTCAATGCTTAGTAGTGATGGCAAAATGAAGCCCCATAAAGCAGTGAAGCCCTGCAGGGAACTGCTTCACACACGATTCGGGGCTTCAAGATGAATCATTTCCTCGACTACGCCATCATGTGGACAGGAAAATGTATAACATGCTTGGTGCATGCAATAAAATGGTGGGGTGTAAATCATGCTCTGAACACAATAATATGTATTTGAGGAGTGTTTTTACATGAATTGTTCGGTTTTACTTTGTCTATGTTTGTGCCTATGCAACAAGTGAAAATAAAGTGCGTATTCGTTTTTATTTAAAAACAATATTTTATCTAAAGTTTTTGGACTCAGGCGGTTTCTTTTTTGCAGAGAATTTCACCTGGTTTTGAACAAACTCTTTCATATGAAGGGGAATCCATAGCGTTTCTATGCCGCTTTTATTTCGAACCACAGTCGAACCGATCGCATCATTTCCCAAATCAGTCACGTGGTACACCCCCTTCGCCTGGGCTTCAAACGTCACCACTTACGTCATCAACACGCGCTTCGGCTCCCCATTCATGAACCACTCATCTAGATTACTCGGCACACGCTTCAGCGATTCGACCCGTGGAGCACATCACTAATGCTTAGTGACAAGATTTATTGGTGGCTGTGTCTTTAACCACAAATAGGTTGTCTGAATGAGCAAGGTGGTGGTTTACGTGGGTCGTTTTCATCCGGAGTAACTGGGGTTGGCAAGGTAGGTCTTGTTGGGGGACCATGATGGTAGTCCAAGTTTGAAAGTTCGTGTTCCAGAATATTTTTTGCATCAGGAGGAAGTGATGGTCCAAGCCGTGTTCCAGGTTGCAGGATGCTGGTCCAGGTTGGAAGAGTCGTGGGGCAGGTTGAAAATGTAGTGTTCACGTGGGTATTTTTTTTATCCAGGACAACAGATGGCTGCTATTGGCCGGGTGGCTAATTATGATATGAAATAAAATGTGGTCCTAGTGATGGTATAGCCTGGCAAGGCTAGCAAGGTGGGCCATTTTCATCCATGGTAACAGGGGGGCCTTCTTTGTTACATGGTGATCTTTCACTGACTCTTTGTTGCCTGATAGTTGATAGTTTGATGATTTACCGAAGAGCACAAGGGCAAACAGTGAACGCCTTGAGAATGCTCATTGTCGCTGATGATATCCTAAAAGACAGTGAAAAAGGACGGTAAATGTACATCGAGAGAAAGTCCATCAGGAGAACGTGGTGGGAGAGTTGGCTGCTTGGACACTGTCAGTTTGTTGAGACCCATGCCTTGCCATGAGGCACCTGGACCGCCCTTGGGAAGAAGGCTGATTAATCTTCACCAATCTTAATGTTGTCGTCCTTGGACGGAATTCTCAGATTTACAGAAACCACTACTTTTCAGGAAGTCTTTTTTTTTTTGTTAAGTCGCTAATTGCTCATTCATTATTCTGTCATTGAGGAATATGGTGCCAGCACCGACCATGCACTTCAAAGTCCACGGTCACACAGAGCCTCACCGTGCAAAAGCCTTAAACTTCACAAACCATTTGTGAACAAAGGTGTAAATCTTTGTAGAACTCGGTGGACGCCCAGCATTTCCACGGTTCCTCACTTATTTGGAAATTAGTTTTTTTCACCCATCCATCCATTCATTTTCCAATCTGCGTATCCTCACAAGGGTAGCGGGGGGTGCTGGAGTCTATCCCAGCTCTCTTCGGGCAGTTGGCGTGGGACACCCTGAACCGGTTGCCAGTCAATCGCAGGGCACACAGAGACGAACACCCATCCGATCTCACACTCACACTGAGGGACAATTTAGAGTGTTCCATTAACCTGCCACGCATGTTTTTGGAATGTGGGAGGAAATGTGAGTGCACGGGGAGAACATGCAAACTCCACACAGGGAGGGAGGCCGGAGCCAGAATCGAACCCTGTACCTCTGCAATAATTTTTTTACAGATTCAAAATACTTTCTTCATGAGACCATCCCCCATGTGCTGTGGAAAATGCTTACTAGTAGTATATCACCAATTTTCATGAATGTTTTGGGTTAACCAGTGGACATCAAATCTTGATTCTACCTTTTTATCTGTTTCCGGTCTTTAGTAATCAGCAAGAGAACATAGCACAATTTTTTTAAATTCACCTGCTTTTCACAAACTTTGGAGAAAAATTGCTTCTTTCTGTTTTGCTTTTTTTGAAAACAAGCATGTCAAGAAGAACACAGACTTTGGTGCTTACTTCCATGACGCCAATGTCTGAACAGAAGTAACATTTCGAAATTGCTTTTGATCGCAAAATAATTTATTGATAAACAAGCAGTGTGAGTGGCTCCTCAAAGAAACCCCAAAAAATTACTCAATGTCACAAATGGGTTTTGTTGGGTTTTTTTTTTTCAGATTCCGAAAATGTGATTGATCATTATTTTATGCTGTGCCTCATGATAGTGGTTAACGCATTAATGCCTTAAAACATAATTAGGCACTTATGTATAATACAATACAATACAATACAATACATGCTGATTTATATAGCGCTTTCACAACAGCGGTAGCTGTAACAAAGCGCTTAACAAAGCAGTTAACATAAAGTAAAATAATAAATACAACACACAACATAAAAACACGAACAAAAAGTAAAATAATGAACACAACACATAACATAAAACACGGACAGTCGTGCAGTCCTAACCACTTTTCCCCTCATACGCTTTGTTGTTAAAGCAGTTTGAGATGAAAGAGGAGAGAATCAAAGTGTCCTTTCACCAGTGGATCAGAGACGTCATGCTCAAAATGTGCACACGTCGGCTACAAGCTAAGTTTCAAAGTCAACAAGAAGCTGTAGCATCCATTGACGAAAAAGAGATTGGTTCACTTCTCCTGTCCCATGTAAATCCATTCCAATTCCAAGCGGTGACTCTCAGTTCCAAATACGCATCGGCGCAGAAGCCGACGCTCCTCTCTCCTCATCCTCAACTTCAGCAGTTATCCATCCAGCCGCACCAACGCAGACTGTGCAACAGCGCCGACGTCTCCACTGAACAAAACGGAGGCTGTGAAAATGCTGCCCATTACAGGCGCAAAAAACACAAGCGCCCCGAGGCTGTCCAGCACCGACAGCGCCGACATTCCTCCAAATCAAAATCTGTGCTGGTACAGGCGTGCTGCCGAGAAGGCGCCACCACCAAGCACAGATTCTTGTCCTTTGACGAATGTCGTGGCCAAAAAACGCTAAAACCATCCACATCAGGTCCACACGACGAAACAACAAACATGTGACAAAACAAAAAGACAAAAACTACAAAAAAGAACAAAAAAAGCAAGGCTCTTGAAGAGCACTTGCCGACGGCTGCCAGAGTAATAATAAATCTTCACTGAACAAAGATGGAAAACAATGACCAAACTCCTCAAGAAAGTTTGTGTGTGTGTGTGTGTGTGTGTGTGTGTGTGTGTGTGTGTGTGTGTGTGTGTGTGTGTGTGTGTGTGTGTGCGTGCGTGTTGTAACTTTCCTTTGATTTGTGACTTTTTAAATTTTATGGGGAAATTGCTGTCCAAAATACAAGCGGTATGTACGTTTTGTTTTGTTTGTTTATGAAGAACCATCAATAATTTCCACAGCGTGAGTACTTTGGCCTACTCTTGTGCAGGTCATGTATCTGGACGTATGGAGAGACTTTTAGTCCACCCCCCCCCCCCCCCCAAGTGCTGAACTCAACTGTGCTTACTTCGGGCTTGCCAATGATTCATTGCAATGTTGTTTTTTTGTGCAATTGTCAGGATAATGAGGCTGACAAAGTGAAGCATGTCACCACAGCAAGCTTTGTCACTGGGAGAGATAAATGTTTTACACCGACTCAAAGACATTAAGATGGAACACTTGGATCCATAAGTTTTAATGTTAGCCATTTGGGCTGGAAAAAAATCATTGAACACTAAGATTTTAATACGTTTTTGTTTGGAGTATGCCCTAGTGTGAATGCTTTTAAGTCCAAGTTGCTTCGTTTCCAGTGCCTATGATTGAGCTCAATATTTTTCCTAAAATACAATTTTAAAAATGTTTTTCTTCCACTGTCATTTTAATTTCATTATTTCTGTACCTTGTTTTACATGTCCTCAGTTTGAATTAATGTCATACACATTCATTAAAAATATTCAATCAGAGACGAGCAACTGGTGGCCTGTGGGCACAGGCGGCAGACTCTTTGAGTGGCCTGTTGATTAACTCAAAAAAAAAAAATACTACCTCAATAATATATTGAGCTGGAATATAATTTTTTTTTAAATTGCACGGATGCAGTTTTTGTCATAAGTTTGGTTTGGAAGTGTGTGGTCCTATGTAACCTAAGTCAAAATGAGTATTTTTCCCTGAAGGGTACAAACGCAACACCAAACATGTCCAACATTAATGTTGTGTTCCTGAAAACACTTCAGGATGGCGATAGTACTCACCACACACACTCAGGTTTGCTCTTAGAACCCCTCTCAGGCCTTGTGTGGTTGACAGTCCTGCTTCCGTCTCTCTTCTGTCGCCTCACAGTTGTTATCTGAGAGCTTAAATCACTTGTCCGGCCTCCATTAAGGTGAGGCCCTTGTGCATTCAGGTGGATCATTTAATTGACTTTCTTCTGTTGTCACACAATGACAGGATGTGGTTTCTATGGTGGATATTGCTAAGCAGTATTTCTTCGTCATGTTGCAAAGTTGTAATTGATCAATTAATTGTGTCACTTTGAAATGAATAGAGCACATGAAAGGTGCCACTGGAATGTTATGTGCAGGTACATGGAGTTCTATTATATCTTCAAACAGCTGATACATATTTTGGCTTTGTTTTTTGTCTTTTTTTTTAATCCATTGAGGAACGAGGAGCTGGGTGTGGTCCGGTATGTGATGAAGGCTATTGTGGCTTTGCAGAGAGGACAAACCGGTTTGTCTCCTAAGTCAGTAAGTACTTGAAATAATCATGTGACATGGTTATAATTTCAGAAAATTAAGTAATGATTTATTTCCATTATGCGGTTGGAAATAAAACACAGCTTTTCACTTGTTTCATATTTTGTTTCATATTTTGTTGCACCTATACTTAAGTGAAAATGAGAATTAGAATTACAATCACCGTTTTTGGCCATATTTCATACACAAGGAATTCATCACCAGTAGGTGGAGGAACTTTCACACTGTAGTAAACAAAATGTACATTTTGGACACATTAGGTATGGAGAGCCAATGAGAAATGTAAAGTGTCTTGGAGTCTGATAGAACTGATAAAATGACGATTGTGCAAATGATCAGTGCAAGCAACGATGAGCATGCAAACACTTTGTTTTTTCTTCTTTCTACCTCCCAATTTTGCTTATGTAGACTGTAAATTTCCCCAGTGTGGGACAAATAAAGGATATCTCAATTAATTAATCCTAAAGCAATTAAAAGTGACCAGCAGTGCAGTAGTTGACACCAACAACACTTATGCAAATAACGCAGCATGATGAAGTTACAATGAAAACGGCAACAATGTCAAAACATGTCCTAAAACACAATTGTATCCAATGGCTTTCAGCTCAACATGAGAATCGGCAGTCTTCGTGCAGGGGTGGCCAAACTAGGTCCTCATGGGCCGCTGCCCTGCACATTTTCATTCTCCTCCAACACACGTCAATCTCTTTTTCTTTATTGGATGCTACAGCTTCTTGTTGCTTTCAAGTTTAGCTTGTAGCAGACGTGTGCACATTGCAGCATGACGTCTTTGATCCACTGGTGAAAAGGACACTTTGCTTCGCTCCTCTTTCATCAATAACTGCTTCAGACAACAAAGTGTATGCAGGAAAGTGGTTAAGAGTGCACGGTTGTCTGTGTCTCATGTGTTGTTTTGTATTATCTTGTCTTTTTTTTGTGAACTTTTCTTTTGATGGCGGCGCGGACACCCGCAGCGGCTCCTCTTGTTTCATGTTGAGAGGGAAGAAATTTCATCTGTGCTGTATGTTACACATACTGTACATTTGACAATAAAAAATTATCCAATCCAATCCAATTTTCACATTTTTCCAGAGCTAGCTGAAGAGCTGATCATTTGAATCAGGTGTGTTGCAGCAGGGAGCAATGGAAAGCAGGCAGGACGGTGGCCCTTGAGTAGCGGTCCCAAACCTTTTTTGCCCGACGGACCGTTTTAATGTCAGACAATATTTTCAGGGACCAGCCTTAAAGGCACGGCGGATAAATACAACAAAATAATATGATATGCATGAAAACTGTGTGGGGTTTTTTCCAAAGATAATAATAAGCACGAATCATGACACGAGGAACCGCCAATCTGTCCGGAACACCCTCTGGTCGCTTTTGTAATGTTTAAACGTGCCTTAAAAAAAATAAAAATAAAAAGATATGCCGTAAATACAGCCGTATTTGCAAAGATTTCTTGTTTTCACTCTATTATTGTCTGACTCTTTTTTTTTATTGCATGGACAGCACTTTGGAGGCAACAGTGTTTGTTTTACAATCTTCCACAGCACTAGACACTTTAAAGCGCTCAAAGACTTTTGACATAATTGTACACCTCAAGTTGTACTACAATTACTGCTACTAGTCACTTAAAAATGGTGCGATGATTATTTGCACCAACTTCAGAACCTTCATCGTATTGCATTGCACCACTGATCACTTTATCTCTGCTTGATGACTCTGCAAATTGTGGCACAGCTATCATTGGCTGGTACTACTGCACAATGGTCCCTTACATTAAAGAAAGTCTTTCTAGACTTGTACTGTATGTCATATCTTTACTTATTGTAGTTGTTTGTTATTGCAATACTAGGATAGCTCATGCACAAATTCCTTATTTTACATGTTTGGACAATAAAGATGATTCTGATTCAGATTTAAAATGCTCTACAAATAAAGTTGAGTTGACTTCGGTCGGTGGAAGATGTACATATGGATGACGATTCTTTATATGGAAGGAGGTGGTTGCAATCTGATGCCATAACCACCAAGCATGATCATGTCTGTGAATATGAAGGGCAGAATGTCTGAGTTGAGGTCTCATTCAAGCAACTAGGTCATGCAGAAGAAAAATCATTTTTATTATTTGAATCCAACACAGTTGGCAAAGATGAGGTGGGGCGGGGAGTTCTTGCAATTACGCATCAACGACCACACGACGATCATTACGATGAGGGCTCAATGCTTAAAAACATGATTACTTTTGTAATAAAACAACTCCCTTTCTATGGTTGAGCCTTAACATGTCCAGGGAGCTCAGCTGGTGGACTGGATGTTGGTGGTCCAGGTGGCTGTGGCTGAATGAGCAAGGTGGTGGTTTACATGAGTCGTTTTCATCCGAAGGAACTGGGGTTGGTGAGGTTGGTTTTGGTGGGGACCAAGGTGGTAGTCCAAGTTTGAAAGGTCATGTTCTAGAATATTCTTTGCATCAGGAGGAAGAGATGGTCCGGGCGGTGTTCCAGGTTGGAGGGTGCTGGTCCAGGTTGGGAGAGTCGCGTGGCAGGTTGACAATTTAGTCTTCAGGTGGGTATTTTTCATCCAGGACAACAGGTGGCTGCTATTTGCCGGGTGGCTAATTATGATTTGAAATAAAATGTGGTCCGAGTGATGGTATAGCCAGGCAAGGCTGGCATTTTCATACATGGTAACAGGTGGCCCCCTGATGATCCAGGTTGTTAAGATGATGGATCATAAAATGTTGGATCAGCTGGTGGTGGCAATGGCCCAGGCAATGAACATGATGGTGGCCCAGGTGGCTAGGATGGTGGTGGCTAATATGGTGGTGGTCCAGGTGGCCAAGGTGATGGTTCCTTAGGTGGCCACGGTGCTGGTGGCGAAGGTGGTCCTTGCCCAAAAGGCCAATATGGGTAATGTAGTGGTGGCCCGGGAGGACCTGGTGGTCCGGGTGGTCCTGATGCACTAGGTGGACCTGGTGGTCCAGATGGTCCTGCTGGTCCAGTTGGTCCTGTTGCCCCATCTGCCCCAGGTGGGCCTGGTGGCCCATCTAGTCCAGGTGGTCCGGGTGGCCCATTTGGCCCTGGTGGACCATCTGGTCCTGGTGGTCCTGGGTGGCCATCTGGCCCTTGTGGACCACCTGGACCAGGTGGTCCTGGTGGACCATGTGGTCCAGTTGGTCCTGGTGGACCAGGTGGACCAGGCAGACCTGGTGGCCCTTTCTTAAAGAATGGAAACCCAGGTGGTCCCCCAGATGGTCCCCCAGGTGGACCAGGTGGTGAGCTAGCTTGTCATGGAAGTGACTGATCATCGTCATCTGTATCGGCTGGCAGTTGTCTCTTTATCTTTGCAGAAAGACAGCTGGTTCCTGTGAAAAAGAATTGACATCTTTGTTACATAGTGACTTTTCATTTCCTATGTTACTTGGGAGATGAGAGTTTGATGACTTACCAAACAGCACAAGGGCAACAGTGAACACCTTGAGAATACTCATTGTGGCTGATGATGTTCTAAAAAACAGTGAAAAGTCCATCAGGTGAACAAGGTGAGAGAGCTGGCTGCTTGGACACTGTTTGTTGGTTTGCCCCGAGGTACCAGGACTGCCCTTGAGAAGAAGGCTGATAACTCCCTGTCAATCTTAATGTTGTCGCCGTTGGACGGAATTCTTTTATTGAGTGAAAATTGCTGTCATTGACTGCAATGTTTGTTTGTTTGTTTGTTTGTTTATTGTTTATTGAGCATATATATACACACAGTAACAGATAGCCAAAAGCATTTCAAAGTCCACAGTCACACAGAGTCTGCCGAACTGGCACACTGTTTGAGCAGCTCTTTGATTATTTAAAAAAAAAACCACTCAATAATATTACAACTTAGGGTGAGTTGATAATTGTGGAAAAAATGCACAAAATGTATTCTTAAACCTAATGTTGGTTTCCTGTTGAGCCATTGTGTGCTGTCCTTGATTGGTAATTTTTATGCATGAGAGCCCTTTGCACTGGAATTTAAAAAAATGAAAAAATCACAGTGTCTGGTTAATTTTTGCTTGTTGTATTGTTTAAAGATGGATCTTTTCTAACTGCACTGAGAAGTGTATTCTGAAAAATGAAATACATTGAGAGCACGTATTTTGCATGTATTTTGCACATATGCACGTGTTTTGTCCGGATTTAAACTGCCGTTTTTATCATACGTCTGGTTTGGGAGTGTGTGGTCCAATGTGACCTGAGTCCAAATGCATATTTTTCTCTTGATTGTTCACAGCGTCACCCCAAATATGTCCAACATTAATATTGTGTTCCCTGAAAACCCTTCAAAATAGCGAAAGCACTCACCACGCACACTCAAGTTTGCTCCTAGATCCCCTCTCAGTCCTTGTGTTGTTGTCAGTCCTACTTCCGTCTCTCTTCTGTCGTTTCACAGGCGGTACTGGAGGGCTTAAATCGCTTGTCTGGCCACCATTTAGGTGGGGCCCTTGTTAATAAGGGTGGGTCATTTAATTGATGTTCTATTGTTTTCACACAATTACCTTCTGTGGTTTCTGTTAGGTGGGTTTTGCCGAGCATTTTTTTAAATCCGTCCCTAGCAACAAGGAGCTGGGTGTTGTACGTCATGAAGGCTATTTTGTGGCTTTTCAAAGAGGACAAACCCGTCCATCTCTCCATTATCAACATCCCTTGTCCTGATCAGGCTCACAGAGAGGTGCTGGAGCTTATCCCAGTTGACTTCGGGCAGAAGGTGGTCGACACTCTGAATTGGTCGCCAGTTTGTCGCAGGGCACAGATAGAGAGAAACAACCATTCACACGCACATGAGTGTCACTGAGTAGTAACCGATCCCACGCTGCCCGCACACAAGTCAGGCGTGTGTATCACAACACCATCAGCGACTATCATGGTACATTAGATGAAATAATTATGTGTCGTGGGCAAATTATACAATTTCATATAATCAATTATTCACAACATGCAGCTGGAAATAAAGTACACCTTTGAACTTGTTCGATATTGCATTATGTTACACTCATAAATATGTGAAAAACAAAATCAGAATGATCAATTATTTGCCATTTTTAAATACACAAGGAATTTATCACCAGAAGATGGAGCCACTCTTACATTACAGCAAACACATTTCTGGCATAAACATGAACGTTTTGAGAGTCAATGAGAAATGTAAGGTGTCCTGCAGTATGATAGAACTGATAAAATGACAATTGTGTAAATGATCCAGAGTTCCAAAGTAATTAAAAGTGACCAGCAGTGCGGTCGTAAAGTTCAACAACAGTTTCACAAATAACGCAGTGTGACGAAGTTACAATGAATACGGCAACAATGTCATGACACAGAAGTGCAACATTTGAAGAAATGGACAAAATGTCTCTCAGGAAATAATCGTCAACTCTATAGGAAGTTAATGGCAAGAGGGATGAAGCTGTTGGAATGTCTGCTTGTTTGAATGTGCATAGTTGGATAGCCCCTAGCGCTCCCCAAGGGCAGAAACTGGAAGAGGTGGTGAACGGGTCACGGAGGGTCCAGGAGAAGTCCATATTCCTGTGTTATTTGTTTAACCAGGTGAAGCAATTGAGAACAGTTTATCTTTCACAATGCTCACCTGGAGAAAATGTAGCATTCAGAGTCTTGCCCAAGGTCACATTTGCAGTTGTGATTCCATTCATTCCGTTGCTGGATGACCCACTCGATAAACTTAACTAAAGACCTTTCTTAATTCTTGCAGCATACTAGCACTCTAGAGCAGATACCAGAATCAGAATCAGAATGATATATTTGGGGGGTTGGGTGCCGGGGGGAGAATATGATCTCTCTATCCCAGGTGGATTCCACTTTAACATATGCATTCATCATTGAGAAAAAAAATTGAATAAAAAACTTTGGGGGGCTGAGATGGAAAAATACAAGGTTATGTGATGTTGTGTTCAGAGGTTAACAAAGTTTTGAGAAATAGGTTGTATAATACTGCTTACGCGTGTGAAATCATGTGCTGATCGTTTCAAGGAGAGAGAAACCGTGATAACCACAACTTGTGCAAAACAAGTGGTGTGAACGTGAAAAGGGGAGACGGATATGCTGCGACAACAACAAGAAAGTGTGAGAAGGAGAAGCTGTGCAAGCCTTATTTGTTAAAATAACAGACGGAATGGCGCCAGGGGGGCTGAGATGGCCACTCACCCCTCCCTTCGCACACTCCGAGTTTTGGGTAAAAGGAGTACGCTCGCTACCCTGAGTAGAGTCTGCTGCGGGTTGCGTATGGACGCCCAGCTTGTATTAAAGCTCACTCTATCCAGGGTGTTGGCTCTCCATCCTGAAGGCGCAAGGTAAGAGTTGAATTATATTCTAGGAGCTTGATACGCTGTTATTGGCTTGAAGATTTGACATTATTACGGTGGGCTAATAAAGCGCTATTGTTAGTAGCAGTATGATGTGTTGTTAATTGAGTGACTGTTTGGCATATTCTGTGGCACTAGTAAACGATCCAGTTATTGGTAGCAGAATTGTCTCTTGTGTCTTCATTTCTGAGTGCCTATCTCCAACGATCCTTTCCTAAATTTGATACAGAGCCAGGCGAGGTATCAGAAATGTTTTAAAACATTTTTGGCGTTGTCGGCAGGATCGCGGAGAATACATTCAGAAATGTCTTGTTTTAAGAATAGAGCTGTGAAAGAGGCGGAAGTGGCCTCAGAGGAAGAGTGTGTCCCTGGATGGGAAAGTAATGGTTTTAAAGAAATCGGAAGCCTGTTGCAGCGGACCGGGGACGCCTGGGCCGTGGACAGGAGCGATTGCTGCCGCAAGTCCACCTGTGGTAAAGGACATGTTGAACAGAGAGGTGGTAAGAGAAAAGGCTCCCTTAAGGGGAGTGCGAGAAATGTTGTGGATCTGTGCTGAGGCATGGAAAGAGAGAGTTGGAGCACTTGACAAGGCTCGCAACTCTGAAATGATGAGGGATAAAGAACTCGCTCAGACTAAGTTAAAATTGAGTGAGACAGAAAAGGAATTGGACAAAGTACAAATTATGTTAGAAAAAGCTGTGGCGCACATCTCACAGCAGACGCGTGCAAAGGAAAATAAAAGGCCGCGCAAAGCTGACCCAAGACAAGTTCGCTTCTTTCACTTTGGCGTTGCCAAAAGATTGGGAGCCAGATGGGGTGGAGTGGAGACCTTTGGGGAGATGGCGATGGAGAAATATTGCACGGCGGAGAAATGAAACCGCAACCGCTGTACCCAAATCTTGACCAATTAAAGATTGAGCCTATCACCCGCAGGCGGGAAGAAAGGCATATCATACCGCCAATTTTTCAAGAAGAGCGTGACGGAAATGATGTGGTGGTGGTTGATGCGGAGGGGCATCCCATTCTAAGGAAAATAGAACAGCCACAGCCGCCGCCACAGATGACTGTGACAATGGAGGATTTCTCTCAGGAAGAAATCGCTCACTTGACATCAAAATACAGACAGAAAGCGGGAGAACAAATCGATGCCTGGATAAGGCGAATGTATGAGGAAGGAGCTGATTCTATAAAGATTGACTCTGGTGATTATGCACGACTTGGGGGCTTAAGCAGCGACTCACGAATGAATGCCGAATACCGTGCACTCGGAAGAGAGGTGAAGGAAGGGGAGTCGTTTACGATGTTTGCATTGTATGCCATGGCGGCTCAGGCGGTATACCCCACTTGGCATGACTGGCCTGAAATAAAAGGCCAATGGTTGACTATGCGTGATGCAATCCACGGATGGGAAGATTGTGCACGCGAGAATCAATATCGCGGGCCGGGCATGCTTTTATTGATGACGCTGTTGTGCCTAAGGTAGTGCGTAACGCATTGATCCGAGATGCTCCTCCTCATTACAGATCAGCAATACTTACCATCTTGCTGGGGGCTGTGGAACACAGTTTCAGCGACGTAAAAACACGTCTGCTGGAACTAGCAACGCTGGGAGATTGGGGAGAAACTGCTCGCCAACCTCGCTCTGAATCACGAAATGAGAATAGGCCCGAGAGGGATAGCCGAGGGCCACGCCCCAGACCCACGGAAGGAGGAAATAGGAAAGAAATGTGGAAGGCGCTGATTGTAGCGGGGGTGCCGTCAGAAGAAATTGACGGCTTGCCCAATAGTGTCTTGGCAGCTAAATGCAAACAGCGAGGATTAAAGGTTAGTTGTTTGAGTCTCGGAGTAAATGGAAACGGGACAATTGGAAAAGAAGTGAGGTCGGAGATATCAGAATTGGCCACTCTCTTAAAAGAGATGATAAGGCCTGTGACAAAGCCGACGGCCCCACCCCTCGAGGAAGAGGAAGAGAGGGAGTTGGATACAGAAGATGATGAGGACATGCCGATAGATGTCAGAGGTCCCAGTTATGTGACAGCAGTAAAAAAGGGCAAGATAAATAATAAGAGAAAAGGAAAAAACAAGGATAGGAGATCACGAAATTTCGATCTCCTCCGCTAGGATGGAGGTCAAACTCACGCAGTCAACCAGAATCAAATTAAAGACCGTTGGTGCATAGGGGATATAAGACCCCATGTACAGCTCGAAATTTATTGGAACAATTCGGTCCAACGAGTAATGGCATTGGTTGACACGGGAGCGGAGGCCTCATTGATACATGGAAACCCTGACAAAATGAAGGGTGAAAAAGTCCCGCTAAGGGGACTCGGGGGACAAATTGTTAATGGGAAAGCAGTGACCCTCCCATTGAAAATCGGAAAAATGCCAATTCGTAAATTTGAAGTAGTGGTCACTCCTATTCCTGAATGGATAATTGGAATGGACATTCGGGCTGGAATGACATTGTACTTGGACAAAGGTAAATTCCAATTCGGAACAGGGATTGATATGAGAACAATTTTGGTAGGGAAGGTAAAAATGACACCATTTCCCATACCTGAAGCGACAGAAACTGTCTGCCAAAAATTCCACGGGTAGCGTGTTGTATCAGGGAGAAGAAAAATGGGTCAATGTACCCGTCAGTCGATGTTATTTGCGAGAAAACTAATCATATTTTCTTTGTCAATAGTGTTAACCATATGTTTTACAGCTTGGTGGGTGTGAATGCTGAGGTGGGACTTGCTGTTTGGTGGAACTCCAACCAGGGGACGGCGAATTGGTGGCTATCTGGCACCGTGAAATTGGAGGTGTCGTCTGCTGGGTCATCTGCCTCCTTGTCCTCGATGCCATGGTCCAACCCTCCTGAGAGATGACGGAAGGTCATCTTTGCCGGAAGAGCCGAACCATACAATACAATACAATACAATACATGCTGATTTATATAGCGCTTTCACAACAGCGGCAGCTGTAACAAAGCGCTTAACAAAGCAGTTAACATAAAGTAAAATAATAAACACACAACATAAAACACAAACAAAAAGTAAAATAATGAACACAACACATGACATAAAACACGGACAGTCGTGCAGTCCTAACCACTTTTCCCTCATACGCTTTGTTGTTAAAGCAGTTTGAGATGAAAGAGGAGAGAATCAAAGTGTCCTTTCACCAGTGGATCAGAGACGTCATGTTCAAAATGTGCACACGTCGGCTACAAGCTAAGTTTCAAAGTCAACAAGAAGCTGTAGCATCCATTGACGAAAAAAGAGATTGGTTCACTTCTCCTGTCCCATGTAAATCCATTCCAATTCCAAGCGGTGACTCTCAGTTCCAAATACGAACCATGGGGATAGAGCGATGGGATGACTACCCTGTGAACATCACCTGCGACCACCCAATGATAATGTGCGAGTTCAAGATTCCTGAGGTAATACAAGGGAGTTTGGTGACTGTCACGGCTTTCTCAGAAACGTCGTGTAAACTGGACACAACGGTGTTCGGTTTGGAAGACGGCGACGGCGTAGATTGGTACGCCATAGAAAACGCCACTTGTAACCCTGACTACCAAGGAAAGTCATGGACGGTAACAGCAGAGGAGAACTTTCTTATCGGTGACGGGACACCAGTTCCGGGAGGTCTGCCTTTTAGGTACCCAATAAAGGTGACCTCAAAAACATCAACAACACCAACAATAACTCAAACACATTTGATCCCCATCATCGATACTTGCACACACCTGGCCCAAGCGACTGTGAAAACGAAAGTATATTGGACAATATATTTTCCCCCCATTCCCACATGTGATCGACGAAAGAGAGAATGGTATGACACCCTGTTGGGTGGAACTGGGACGCTGTTGGGCATGGCTAACACTGCTGACAATGAAATAACGCGAACAATGTTATCTAACACTGGTGAACATGCCTCTAGGGCTCTGCATCAGATAGGCATATGGATGCCACAATCAATCGTGGGGCAAAAAGAAAACGCAGAGCTCTGGAGCACAGTCTTTAATTGGGAACTAAGAATGTGGAATGAAACTTATAATGTGTTCAATGATTTGACGCACCTCACGAATTGGGCAGTATGTAGTCTACAACATATACATGCATTAGTCCAAAAGGATATGTTCCAGAGAATAGTGACATCAAATAATTATAAAGAATGGAGAAGGATTTGAATATATCTGACGCCTTATGGCTACGACTACATTCAGAATTTACAGATTGTAACACAGATAAATGTGCTGGGTATTGGACCCAATACGACGTGACAACGACAAAGGTGGTATGTAAATACCAAGTATTGCCTGTCATTACAACGAGCGGTTATTGGTTTCTGCATATTGATGGAGAGTGGTTTGAACCAAAAACCAATGAGACCTTTAACACAGATTTATGTGACAAGACTGATCAAGGGATGGCTTGCTGTTTACAACGAATGTTTTCAAACCCGTGTTTAAGAGGTTATGAATCCTGATCATGAAGGATCCCTCAAAGGGTACAGTCCCATCCAACTATCGGCCAATAACCTGTCTCTCCACAACATGGAAGCTCATGTCAGGCATCATTGCGGCTAAGATAAGTGGACACATGGATCAATACATGAGCGAAGCGCAGAAGGGCATTGGTAGAGAAGAAAGAGGCCGCATTTAGAAGTGGATATCGGGCACTGTACAAACACGCCCGAAACCAATTGACAAAGGAAATTAACATCGCTAAGAGAAGCTATGCAGAGAGGCTGAAAAACCAGTTCTCTGCTAACGACTCTGCATCTGTGTGGAATGGCCTGAAAGCAATCACAAACTATAGAATGCCATCCCCCCAAACAGTGAACAATAAGGGTCTTGCTGATGAAGTAAACACGTTTTTCTGCCGATTTGAAAAGGACACCCCATTTCCCACACTCACCTACCTCTACCAGATACTACTCTATCTACCCCCCCCCCACCCTCTTTTTCTCCACTACAGATTCACGAACAGGACGTGAGACGGCTCTTCAAGCAGCAGAAGATCAAGAAAGCTGCAGGGCCCGACAAAGTGTCCCCCTCCTGCCTGAAAGTCTGCGCTGACCAGCTGGCTCCGGTCTTCACACAAATCTTCAACAGATCCCTGGAGCTGTGTGAGATCCCATCCTGCTTCAAACAGTCTACCATCATCCCAGTTCCCAAGAAATCGGCAACATCGGAACTGACCGACTACAGGCCTGTCGCTCTGACGTCTGTGGTAATGAAGTCCTTTGAACGCCTTGTGTTGAACCACCTAAAGAACGTCACCGGACCCCTGCTGGACCCTCTTCAGTTTGCCTACTGGGCAAACAGGTCTGTGGAGGACGCAGTCAACATAGGTCTGCACTACATCCTCGAGCACCTCGACAGCACAGGGACCCACGCAAGGATCCTGTTTGTGGATTTCAGCTCTGCGTTCAACACCATCATCCCGGAACTCCTCACCCCCAAACTTCTCCACCTCGGTGTGTCCCCTACGATCTGCCAGTGGATCCTCAGCTTCCTGACGGGACGGACACAACAGGTGAGACTGGGAGCAACAACATCATCAACACGCACCACTAGTACTGGAGCCCCACAGGTATGTGTCTTCTCTCCACTGCTCTTCTCTCTCTACACAAACGATTGCACCTCAACAAGTCCAGCTGTCAAACTCATAAAGTTCGCAGACGACACCACGGTCATCGGTCTCATCAAAGACGGCGACGAGTCTGCGTACCGACAACAAGTGGAGCAGCTGGAGCTTTGGTGCAGCCGACACAACCTCGGGCTGAACAGGCTCAAGACTGTAGAGATGATCGTGGACTTCAGGAAACATCCTTCTCCACAGTTGCCCCTCACACTATCCAAATGCCCTGTGTCAACCGTCGAGACCTTCAAGTTCCTGGGAATCAAAGTCTCCCAGGACATGAAGTGGGAAGTCAACGCCATCTCCATCCTGAAAAGGGCCCAGCAGAGGATGTACTTCCTATGGCTGCTGAGGAAGCATGGCCTGCCACAGGAGGTGCTACATCAGTTCTACACGGCAGTCATCGAATCAATCCTGGTTTGGGGCCGCCACAAAGAAGGACAAAATCAGACTTCAACGGACAATTAGGACGGCGGAAAAAATCATTGGCACCGCCCTACCCACTCTTGAGGACTTGCACACTGCAAGAATCAAGACAAGGGCATGGAAAATCCTCCTGATCCCCCGCACCCTGCCCACCACCTTTTCCAGCTACTCCCCTCAGGCAGGCGCTACAGATCCATGCGCACCAAATCCAGCAGACACTTAAACAGCTTCTTCCCTCTAGCCATTAACTCCCTAAACAGTCACTGACGTAGTCACTCTTCTTGTACAACAAATATTGTTACTGGTCACTCTAAAATGGTTCAATGATTTTCTGCACCAACTGTACAAACTGTAATAGTATTGTATTCTACCACTGATCACTTTAGCTCTGCTTGAAACTACGGTTCACTTACATTACGAAATGTCCTTCCATACCTATTTGTCATTTTCTTGTTTATGATTATACTAATGCAGCGTGTTATACCGGAGACAAATTCCTTGTGTGTTCTACATACTTGGCCAATAAAGATGATTCTGATGGACGACAATGCTCCAGCTCATCGAGGTCACATCATCAGGGAACAGCTGTTGGAGACTGGTGTACCTCAAATGGAATGGCCTACACTTGAATGATATTGAAAACCACCGGGATCAGCTGAGTCACCGTGCAGAGGCTCGAAACTTTGCACCCCAGGATCTCAATGACCTGGGATGCAGAGTGGGATGCCATGCCTCACCAGACAATAAGTTGTCTTGTGAACAGTATGACACGTCATCGTCAATCTGTAATTGATGCTCAAGGGCACATGAGGAATTATCGAAACGTTGACATTTTTTGTTGTGGTGTCCCCACCATTGTTGTTAACTTTTGATTCAGTGAAGTGTTTGAGATGAGAAAATTACTCATGTATCCGTCTACTTAAATGTCCTACTTTCATGATATGAGACTGTAGCAGGAACTTTTTATGTTTTCCATACATTTCACATGAAAGTGAAATATCCCCAACATTTTGGGTGAGTGCGTGTGTGTATGTGTGTATGTGTATACATACACAATGATATTTCGCTTTCAGGTGAAATTTATGGAAAGTAGGACATTTAAGGAGAAGAAAAAAAACAATCACCATTGTGTGTGTACACACACACGCACACACACACGCACACACACACACACCAGAGGAACCGAGGAGCTCAGAAGGGATCGGCAGTTCCCCGTCTTCAACCACAGTTTTACTGTCTGGCTTTCAACTCAGTATGAGACTCGGCATTGTCTTTGCGTTTTATGTTGTCTGCTGTACTTGATTGTTGATAAGGCAGCAGGCGGTGGCAATTTGATGTCAAACCCAGAAAGCATGATCGCATCTATGAACACAAACGGCCGGATGTCTGAATTGAGGTCACATTCAAGCAACTACATTGTGCAGAAGAAAAAAATATCTTTATTTTTTAAATTGAATGCAGGTGGCAAGGAGAGGAATCTTGCAATTACTCATCAACTGCCACACAATGATTATTACTATTCGGACTGAATGCTTTTCTTTTCTTTCGGAATAAAAACAACTCTCTTTGGTCTGGGGTGACATGTCCAGTGAGCCCAGGGCGTGGACTGGATGTTGGTCCCACTCCTGGTCCAGGTGGGTCTGTTTCTGACCAGTAACAGGTTGTCTGGGTGAGCAAGGTGTTGGTCCAGTTAGGTCATTATCATCCGGAGTAACTGCGGTTGGCGAGGCAGGTCTTGGTGGCGACCTAGATGGTGGTTCAGGTTTGAAAAGGTCGTGTTCCAAATTTATTTATTTTAATCCGGAGTAAAAGATGGTCCAGGTTAGCAGTGTGCTTGTCCAGGTGGGTTGTTTTTATCTGGAGTATTTGGCAAGGGTTGTTCTGGTGGTGATGCAGTGGGGGAAGTCATTTACCCCATTAAGAATTTGGTGTCCAGGTGGGTGGTTTTTCTAAAAAAAAACGGGTGGCTGCACTGGTGGCTCATATTTGCGAATTATGACATGAAAGAAAATTTGGATCAGGTCGTGGTGGCAGTGGCCCATGTGGCTAATATTGTGGTGGACCAGGTGGCCAAGATGGATATGGACCAGGTGGCCAAGGTCGTATGCCAAGGTGGTCGTTGCCCATGGTTAAAGGGAGGCCAATATGGATAATTTATTGGTGGCCCAGGAGGACCTGGTGGTCCAGGTGGTCCTGTTGCACTAGGTGGTCCTGGTGGTCCAGGTGGTCCAGATGGACCTGGTGGTCCAGGTGGTCCATTTGGTCCTGGTGGCCCACCTGGTCCAGGTGGTCCTGGTGGCCCATTGAGCCCAGGTGGTCCTGGGGGCCCATATAGTCCAGGTGGTCCAGGTGGCCCATTTGGCCCTGGTGGACCATCTGGTCCAGGTGGTCCTGGGTGGCCATCTGGCCCTGGTGGACCACCTGGTCCAGGTGGTCCTGGTGGACCATCTGGCCCTGGTGGGCCAAATGGTCCGGTTGGTCCTGGTGGACCAGGTGGCCCTGGTGGCCCAGGTGGTCCTCTTCTAAATGGCCTAAAACCTGCATTTGATGGCACTTGTCTCTTTATTTTAGCAGAAAGACTGCTGGTTCCTGTGAAAAAATTGTTGACATCTTTGTTACATGGGGACGTTTCACTGACTCTGTTACTTGATCGTTGAGAGTTTGATGACTTACCAAATAGAACAAGGGCAACAGTGAGCACCTTGAGAATGGTCATTGTGACTGATGACGTCCTAAAAGACAGTGAAAAGGGACGGTAAACGACATCGAGAGAAGGTCCATCGGGTGAACATGAAAGGAGAACTGCTTGGACACTGTCAGTTTGGTGAGGCCCGGGTGCCATGCCATGCCACGAGAGACCAGGACTGTGACTGGGAAGAAGAGTCATAACTCCCTACCAATGTTAATGTCCCCATTGGACGCAATTCTCATATTTACTTATACCACTACTTTTCAGGAAATAATTTCTTTTTCTGTCATTGACGAACATGGTGCCAGCACCAAACATGCACTTCAAAGTCCACGATCACACAGAGCCTCGCCATGCAAAAGCCTTTGTCTTCACAAACTATTTGTTAACAAGGGTTTGCACTGCAGAACACAGTGGATGTCCAGCATTTTCGCGGCCCCTCACTTATTTGGAGATTATTTGTTTCAAATTTCAGAGACTTTTTTCTTGGGACCATCCCCATTTTGAAGTGGAAAATACTTATTGGCAGTATTGTATTGGCAGTATTGTCACCAACTTTTCAAGAATGTTTCGGGTTAACCAATGGACATTAAAAGGTTGATTCTCCCTTTCTAGCGGGTTTTGTTCTAAGGTAATCAGCAGGAGAACACAGCAAAATTTTACAAATGTCATCCTTTTCTCACAAACTTTGGAGAAAAATAGCTTTTTGTAAAAAAAACATGTCAAAAAGAACAGACTTCGATGCTAATATTTTTGCTTCACTGACTTGAACATCTGAACAGTGTCTCCATTCGAAAACAACTTTCCTTAACTTAGAAACAGTGACCAAACTCCTCTAGAAAGTGTGTGTGTGTGTGTGTGTGTGTGTGTGTGTGTGTGTGTGTGTGTGTGTGTGTGTGTGTGTGAGAGACACGAAGCAATTGTCTCATAACAATGTTTCTAGTAATATTGCTTCTAACATTCCTTTGATATGTGGCTTTTCAAATTATATTTTTGCTGTAAAAAAGTCAAAGGGAATGTAAGTTTTGTTTTTTGTTTGTTTATGAACCACCATCCATAGTCTCAACAGTGTGAGAACTTTGGCCGACTCTTGCGCATGTCATGCATTCGCAACTACGGACAGACTTTTAGTTTTTTTCCCCCCCAAGGTCTGAACTCTAATCAAACCCTGCACCTCTGCACTGCTGAGGGGGCCGACGCGCAAACCAGTTGACCAATGGGCCGCCCTGATTAATTTTAATAAATAAATAAATTACAATCATATTTTGAGATACTGTATTTGTGAAAAAATGCATGACATGGATTCTTACACTGTATACTGGTTTGCTTTTCACCCGTTTCGTGCCATCATTGAACGGTAATTTGTATACATGATTATTTTATACATCCCTTTGTGCTGGAATATAACAAAAATAATAATTGAAAAAAATCATATTACATGGTTAATTTTTTATTGTTCAAACGTTCTTGAAGGATGGATATTTGACCACTTCACTGAGAAATGTATTATGAAATATGTTGAGAGAACATATTTTGCAGGTATGCACCTTTTGTCCGAAATTTAAAAAAACATTTTGTCATATGATTAGTTTGGAAGTGTGTGATCCAATGTAACTTGCGTCAAAATGCATATTTTCCCCTTGAGTGTACAAAGCGCAAAACCAAACATGTCCAACATTAATGTTGTGCTCCCTGAAAACACTTCAGGATGGCGATAGTACTCACCACACACACTCAAGTTTGCTCTTGGAAACCCTCTCAGGCCTTGTGTGGTTGACAGTCCTGGTTCCGTCTGTCTTCTGTCGCCTCACAGTTGTTGCCAGTGAGCTTAAATCACTTGTCCGGCCACCATAAAGGTGGTGCCCTTGTTAAGGTTAATTATTTAATTTATTCTCTTTTGTTTTCACACCATTACAGTAAGTGGTTTCTATTCAGTGGGTATTGCCAAGCGGTATTTCTTTGATATGATGCCAAGCTGTAAGGCATCAGTTAATTGAATGATTTTTAAATGAGTAGAGCACACAAAAGGTCAGCACCGCTGGAATCTTATGCGCAGGTACATGGAGTCGTAACGTCTTCAAACAGCTGGAAACACGTTTATTTTATTTTTTTTAAATCAGTTAAGCAACAAGGAGCTGTGTGGTGTCATTGATGAAGGGTATTGTGGCCTTGCAAAGAGAACAAACCAGTTTGTCTGCTCTGAAGTAGTCAGTTGACTATGTTGCCATGCAGCTGCAAATGAAAGAGGCAACTTGCGCTGTATGCCCATCGGAAAGGTCACACCGTCACGAGGTGAGGCTTGAATAGATATTTCCTTTTGTTTTTACGCAAGTTCAAATGCTGGTTTCTTTTAGGCTGGTCTTGCCGTGCGACATTTGTTCTTCATACTTGCATGGTTTAATTAATCAATTAGCAGAGTTGACATTTGTCCCCTCATACTTGCAGAATGTAATTGTCAAACTAAAGGTCCGTAGGCCAGATGTGGACTGCCACATCACTATAAGTGCCGCTTCATTTTTATAAACATTTTGAGATATTGCAAGAATTTTTATGTCACACATTCCCATTGTAAAATACATGTTTTTATATTTGAACAAACTACTGGCCTCTTATTTAAAAATCTCATTAGTTTCTCGTTAATTTATTGTGTATATTGATGGTATTGACACCTCATGAGTCACAGTTTGTTAAATAGGTTTTAAAAAATCTATATATTCGTCATTCTACACGTGTGGGTGTTGTTTGTGCAAATTGTTGACCAATCTAAAGTGATGAAAATGGTTGCTGTCTTTGAGGATGCAATGTTTATGGTTGAACAAACATGCCATTTGTGGGGTCTCTTGAAAAGTGACTGGAGGAAGTTTTCGGTCCAACAACAGCAGTATATCACATCATGCGATTCTTCATTTACTTCTGTTCAAAGTCATAAACCTTCCGATGGAAACCATAACTGCAAGGTGGCCCACGACTACAATGAGTTTGACACCTTTGCTGCCATTTATGTTTTACCAGAATCAGTGTGAAGAGAATGCAATATCAACTGCCATCAGCAGATTTTTCAACACCCTTGTCTGTTTGCCACGTTGACTTTTTCTCGTGAGTGAAGCTTAAATGTGATCAGAAAAATAAAAGAAATGAATTGAAATAAAGGACATTGTGGCTTTGTAAAAGGACAAAGCCATTCGTCTTCTGGTAATTTCCAACACATTGGACGAGATTGTCTGGGGTGCTGCGAGAAAATATTTAAAATGTATGTATTATTGTATCATGTTGGAACACTCAAGACCACATTTTGAAGATCTTGAGTTTGTCCCTGACACCATTTGGCTTGGTCTTGTCTTAGTTTCAGACTCTCTGGAATCGGGTTTCACCCGCAGTAATGCTGATGTGGCCAGATTGGCCACGACACGCCCAACACACTGGACGGACCCAGTCATAATGGTGCAAACTGCACTGTGCATGCACAGCACAGTTCTCCTGGGGTGATGGCCTGGACCAACTGGTCCCTGGCCGACTCACTTTGCACATTAGTTGGCATATGGGCAAATACACACCTTGATAAGTTATTTACCAAGTAAGGTGCTGAAAATGGTTGCTGTCTTTGAGGATGTTTATGGTTGAACAAACATGCCATTTGTGGGGTCTCTTGAAAAGTGACTGGAGAAAGTTTTCGGCCAAACACCAGCAGTATATATACCTGCACTGCACTGCACTGATGAACATCCAGGCTATGGACATAGAGAGGTTGACCTCCTACAAGTACCTCGGTCTTCTTCTGAACAATAAACTGGACTGGTCTACTAACATGGACGCCCTGATTAGGAAAGGACAGACTCTTCCTACTCAGGGACCGAGGTCTTTTGGGTTTCAGGGGTCACTCCTTAAGACATTCTATAACTCGGTGGTGGCTTCGGCCATCCATTATGGCATTGTCTGCTGGTCAGGCAGCATCTCGGCCCGGGACAGAAAGAGACTGGAGCGACTGGTCAGGAGGGCCAGTTCTGTCCTGGGCTGCTCCCTGGACACTCTGGAGGAGGTGGGCAACAGGAGGATGCTAGCTAAGCTAAAAGCTATGATGATGGACAGTCCCTCCCACCCCCTCCAGCCCGCCCTGACAGCACTGGGTAGCTCCTTCGGCCAGAGACTGTTACACCTACGCTGCAAGAAGGAGAGATACCGCTGCTCGTTCCTACCGACTGCTGTCAGGCTGCTGAAAAATAACTAAAATGATGTGGAAAACAATTGTACATAGCACCTTTTGTCCGAAAGCCACCTTATCTATGTCTATATTTCTATTGCACTTAATTGAACGGTGTACATTGAAACTGTAACATTTATTTTGTGAATGCGAACACTTTGTCTTTCTTCTTTCTACCCAATCTTGCTGCTGTAGACTGTAAATGTCCCCAATGTGGGACAAATAAAGGATATCTTATATAACATCATGCGATTCTTCATTTACTTCTGTTCAAAGTCATAAACCTTCCGACGGAAACCATGACTGCGAGGTGGCCCACGACAGCAATGAGTTTGACACCTCTGCTGTCATTTATTTTTCACCAGAATCAGTGAGAAGAAAATGCACCAGGCATCTGCCATCAGCAGATTTTTCGAACACCCTTGTCTGTTTGCCACGTTGACTTTTTCTCGTGAGCAAGGCCGGCGTAACTGGCCTCAGTGAAATCAGCCTGGGAAATGTCCATCCATCCATTTTCTGTTCCGCTTTATCCTCACAAGGGCCGCGGGGGGTGCCGGAGCCTATACCAGCCATCTCTGGGCAGTAGGCTGGGGACACCCTGGATTGGTTGCCAGCCAATTGCAGGGCACACAGAGACAAACAAACATCCGCGCTCACAGTCACACCTAGGGACAATTTAGAGTGTTTACTAAGCCTGCCATGCATGTTTTTGGAATGTGGGAGGAAACCGGAGTGCCCGGAGAAAACCCACGCAGGCATGAGGAGAACATGCAAACTCCACACATTGAGGCCGGAGCTGGAATTGAAACTGGTACCTCTGCACTGTGAGGTCGACACGCTAACCACTGGACTACTGGGCGGCCTGGTAAATGTGATCAGAAAAATAAAAGAAGTACATTTTGATGAAGGACAGTGTGGCTTTGCAAAAAGGACAAAGCCGTTTCTCTTTGGGGATTTCCAACTCATTGGATGAGATTATCAGGGGTGCTGCCAGAAAATATTGAACATTCATTCATTCATTCATCTTCCGAACCGCTTGATCCTCACTAGGGTCGCGGGGGGTGCTGGAGCCTATCCCAGCTGTCTCCGGGCAGTAGGCGGGGGACACCCTGAATCGGTTGCCAGCCAATCGCAGGGCACACAGAGACGAACAACCATCCACGCCCACACTCATACCTAGGGACAATTTAGAGTGCTCAATCAGCCTACCATGCATGTCTTTGGAATGCGGGAGGAAACCGAGCACCGGAGAAAACCCACGCAAGCCCGGGGAGAACATGCAAACTCCACACAGGGAGGCCGGAGCTGGAATCGAACCTGGTACCTCTGCACTGTGAGGTCGACACGCTAACCACTGGACTACTGGGCGGCCTGGTAAATGTGATCAGAAAAATACAATAAGTACATTTTGATGAAGGACAGTGTGGCTTTGCAAAAAGGACAAAGCCGTTTCTCTTCGGGGATTTCCAACTCATTGGATGAGATTATCAGGGGTGCTGCCAGAAAATATTGAACATGTATTTCAAAATTATTATTATTGTTGTTATATTATTATTGTATCATGCTGTAACATTCAAGACCACATTTTGAAGATCTTGTGTTTGTCCGATACACTATTTCTAAATGTCTTGGTCTTGTCTTGGTTTCAGACTCTCTGGAATCAGGTTTCCTTCAAGACCGGTTAAGACACACAGTGATGCTGATGTGGCCAGATTGGCCACACACTCAAAACACTGGAGGACCCCAGCGAGAAAGGACACTGCTGCATGGTCACTGTGGGGTGCTAGCGCGGATAAACTCAGTCAACTCATCCGCCCATGCTGGTGTTGAGCCCCAGGTGTCATGATTCGTTTTGGGACCAACAGGTGGCACTGCAGGGCTCTCCCTGAGCTGCACACCTGTTGGTCGTTTAGCAATTAGTAGTATAAAAGGACTCCCTCCCGACCACTCAGGGTTGGGTCATTGTTGCTGTTGTTTGCTACTGTCATGTTTGTTTGTTTGCTGCCATCAGGTTTGTCATGTTTCGGTTACTGTTATGTTTTATCTTCAGTCATGAATTTTGTTTGCTACTTTGGACTGTTTGTTTTGGATTTAGTTTTCTGTGTTACATTAAATACAATTCGTCAAGTACACCCTGCTCCTCCCTCGTGCCTGCTTCTTGGGGTCCACCACTACCACGCAACGTGACAGAATGACCCGACCAACTGGACCCCGCAGGTACAAAGGACTGGTTCCATTCCATCATGTGCCTGGCGGAGCACGTCAGCGGCCGACACCCTTTTCCCCCTTCAGGCAGCGCTGGTGATGCCGCTGTCCTGTTTTCGTCTTGTCAAGCCGCGTCTACGGTGGGCCGAGCCCCGTCCACGTTGAGCTGAGGCTCGTCACGTGTCTGTTCGAGCTGAGTCACATTCACGTCGACGACGAGCCGTGCCACGTCTACGCCCACGTCAGGACGAGCCCCTGTTTACGTCCAGCTGTCCCATGTCCCTCGCTATGTCGAGCTCCGTCCATGTCAGGCCACGCCCAGCCGAAGGTCGCCGTCGCTTCATGTTCCTGTTCCTTGGCGAGGCGAAGGTCGCCGTCGCGTTATGTTCCTGTTCCTTGGCGAGGCGAAGGTCGCCGTCGCTTTTGTTCCTGTTCCCTGGCGAGGCGAAGGTCGCCGTCTCTTCATGTTCCTTTTCCTTGGCGAGGCAAAGGTCGCCGTCGCGTTATGTTCCTGTTCCTTGGCGAGGCGAAGGTCGCCGTCGCTTTTGTTCCCATTCCCCGGCGAGGCAAGCCTTTTGGACAACTTTGGGACGTCTGGGATCCGTCCCTTGAGGGAGGGGTACTGTCATGATTTGGTTTGGGACCAACAGGTGGCACTGCAGGGCTCTCCCTGAGCTGCACACCTGTTGGTCGTTTAGCAATTAGTAGTATAAAAGGACTCCCTCCAGACCACTCAGGGTCGGGTCATTGTTGCTGTTGTTTGCTACTGTCATGTTTGTTTGTTTGCTTCCATCAGGTTTGTCATGTTTCGGTTACTGTTATGTTTTTATCTTCAGTCATGATTTTTGTTTGCTACTTTGGACTATGTTTGTTTTGGATTTAGTTTTCTGTGTTACATTAAATACAATTCGTCAAGTACACCCTGATCCTCCCTCATGCCTGCTTCTTGGGGTCCACCACCACCACGCAACGTGACACCAGGTGGTCCAGTTTGTGGATGAGCTGCTGCGGAATGATGGTGTTGAATGCTGAGCTGAAGTCGATGAACAGCATTCTGACATGTGAGTTCTTGGTCTCCAGGTGGGTGAGGGCTGAGTGGAGGGCGGTGGAGATGGCGTCTGCAGTCGATCTGTTCTGCCGATATGCAAACTGGTAGGGGTCCAGGGTGGGGGGGAGGGCAGACTTTATGTGCTGCATGACTAACCGCTCGAAGCACTTCATGAGAATGGGGGTGAGTGCGACCGGGCGGTAGTCATTGTAGCTGGAGGGCAACGACTTCTTTGGGACCGGGATGATGGTGGTGGCCTTGAGACAAGTGGGGACAACAGCCTGGCTCAATGAGGTGTTAAAGATGTCTGTGAAAACATATGTGAGCTCCTCAGCACAGTCTCTCAGGACGCGACCAGGAATGTTGTAAGGACCTGCCGCTTTCCGTGCGTTTGTTCTCCTGAGGGAACGCCTCACACTATCCTGGGAAAGTGTCAGCACCTGGTCGCCAGGAGGGTGTGGGGTCTTCTGTGCTGGGGTGTTGTTGTCTGTCTCAAAACGGGCGAAGAAGTCGTTCAGGTTGTTCAGCAGCGAGATGGAGCTGTCGCAGGTGTGCGGAGAGGGCTTGTAGTCCGTGATGGTCTGGATCCTTCTCTACAGGTTTCTGGTGTCTCTGCTGTCCTTGAACTGGTCTGTAATCCTCCTTGAGTATTGTACTCTCCGTGCACTTCCTTATGTAGGACGTGACGGTCTCCGTGTACTCGTTGAGGTCAGTCGTTGCGTGTTTGAACACACTCCAGTCTGTGGTGAAGAAGAAGTGCTTCTGTGGAACCCTCAGGCCACACTCATACTTGCTTCCTCACTGGTTTGATGACTTTCACCAGTGGCCTGTATGCTGGCATTAGCATCACAGTGGTGTGGTCTGAGGCACCAAGGTGGGGCAGGGGGAGGGCTTTGTAGGATCCTCTGACTGTGGTGTAGACGTTGTCCAGAATATTTTTGCCTCTTGTGGGAAAGTTGATGTGGCCATGTAGTTGTGGAAGCACGCTCTTGGGCATGATTGAAGTCTCCAGCCAAGATGAGAAAGGTGTTGGGGTGGGCTGTCTGCTGCTCACTGATGTGCTGATAGAGTTCAGAGAGAGCCATACTCCTGCTGTTGGTTGAGCCAGGGGGAATGTATATTGCTACCAGCAATATGGCACTAAATTCCCTCGGCAGGTAGAATGGCCGGCATTTGATAATCATAAACTCCAAGGTTGGTGAGCAGCGCTTGCAAACCACAACAGCGTCTCGGCACCAGGCATCATTGATGTAAACACAGAGTCCCCCACCGCGAGTCTTCCCCCCTCGACGAGCTCTCTGTCTGCTCGGCAGCACGTTAGCCCAGCTAGCCGAATAGCCCAGTCCGGTACACTGTCGTTGAGCCATGTCTCCATGAAAACAAAAACGCAGCAGTCACTCACGGTTTTGGAAGATGTCCGAAGTAAGCGGATATAGTCCAGTTTGTTGTCCAGCGAGCGTATGTTGGCCAGCGTGATTGTCGGGATAGCCCAGGGCTGGGCAATCCCAGTCCTGGAGGGCCGCTGTCCTGCATGTTTCCAGCTCTCCTGTTGCAACACACCTGATTCAAATGACCAGATCATCAGCAAGCTTGACGGAAGCCTGATATTGAACCTGTTCATTTGAATCAGGTGTGTTGCAACAGGGAGAGCTGGAAAACATGCAGGATAGCGGCCCTCCAGGACTGGGATTGCCCACCCCTGGGATAGCCGGTCGATGAGGGCTAGCTGCTAGCCTAGCCCGGATACCTCCGCGCTTCCCCCTCTTCTGCTTCCTTAGATTCCGTCGGTGGCGCTTCCACCGTGGGCTGTTTGCAGGAGTGGGGGTCGGTGATTGAGCAGGCCTCCGCAGCAGACCGCAGTTAAGCAGTTTGTTCGCCTTTGTTGGATTATTGTCCGTTTTTTTAGCTCTGCCGATGGCGAGCAGAAACTCGCGAGGGTATGAAAACAAGGAACATAAACAACACGAAGAACACTGATTTGCCGGGGGAGAGCGAGAAGCCGCTGCAGGTAGCCGCACCGCCATGGCTTCCTGTGTATGCCAAATGCATAGCTTAGAGTCAGTCTACTCTTCCCTCATTCTGCCCTCGAACGTTCTTACTCCTGCTCCCTTTCTGGCCTCTCCAGACGATCTGACCCAGGGGTGTCAAACTCATTTCACATGGTGGGCCACATACGGCCTCGGTAGATGTCAAGTGGGCCGGACCATTAAAATTATACCATACTTTGCTATAAATAACCAAAACAATATGTCTTTCCTTTGTTTTGATATAAAGAAGCAAAAGAACATTAGGAAAATGTTGACATTTAATGAACATATCTTTTACAAAACATTTCATGAAGCACCTTACATTTCCTTTGACAAATGTGCAATTTACTTTTATCATTCACATATATGCATTGCAACTGATCCCACTGATTGTACAAACTTTAACAAGTAATTGGTATTGAAAAATATAGGAATGCACTTTAAGATTAAACGAGATTTATAAAGAAACAAAGTTTTAAACCATTTACACGTGCATATAAAATCTAAATGTAATCCCTGCCTACACATTACAAACTAAGGAGAGTGCTATTAAATGTGTAAATGTGAGAGTGCTATTGATAGCGTCTGCTGTCATGGGTCTGTCTCAGTGACGGACTGAGGCTGCTGTTGTCCTCTTCTCTGATCAAAACAGTGTCCCCTAGCAGATACTCAATAAATTGCACCTTATGTGTGTGTGGTGCACGCATGGCCACGCAGGTGAGTGTATGTGAGAGAGAGAGAGAGAGAGAGAGAGAGAGAGAGAGAGAGAGAGAGAGAGAGAGAGAGAGAGAGAGACATATAAGAACAAAAGCAGGTCTCTCCATCCTTAATTGTCTAAACAACCTTAATTGACTAATAATAAACACGTCTGCTGCACGCCAGCGCTGCTGTGTGTGTGTGTGTGTGTGTGTGTGTGTGTGTGTGTGTGTGTGTGTGTGTGTGTGTTTAGTGCGCTCTGCTCAAGTGCAAAGGCCCACGTGGGGCATTTAAAAAATATATTTATCTTAAGTGGTTGCTACTTCGTGGATTTTCGTTTATCGCGGGTGTTTTGGTCCCCATTCACTGCGAAAAACGAGGGATTACTGTACCGTTTTACATATTCATCTCGTGGGCCGGATTAAACCCCTTTGCGGGCCGGATCCGGCCCGCGGGCCGCACGTTTGACACCCCTGATCTGACCCCACAAAATTGTGAATTATTTCCAAGGATTGTTTTCAACGGCGATCAATCTTTATCATTTATATGTCATTTTTATGTCTTTCAATATTCTTTTATTTTCAATATTTTTACATTTATCAAAGTGTAAAGTGCCCTAAGAAAACTTCTGTTGTCATTCGGAATGAATGAAAAGAGAGCGGGCCAAGGGTGTTGAACAAGGAGCCTGGATTGAGGAATCATGATGCAGGTGTGAATTGTGAGGATGGAGAAGCAAGGAGCTGAGGCAATAAGTGAAAAGCAAGGGGTGACCAAAAAGTTTACCTAACTAACTGTTAGTACGGATGGTGGTATGCAAAGTAATCACAAAGCAAAGATAGGGTTGAGTATTTGACAGATAAACAAGGACCAGTGAATTTGCCACTGGAAGCGATGAGAGGGCCATGCAATAGAGTTGAGATTGGAGGCTGTTCAAGGGAACACCGGTGACAGAGCGGATGGCTGCATGGAATAATACAATAGTTGCACTTAAGATGACACTACAACAGGAATTCTTGCCCTCAGACCAAGACTTTTGGAAGTTAAAACCCAGTCAAGACCAAGCGCCAGAGAAGCCAGAACTGTGACAAGACCAAGACGAGACATTAATTTGAAAAAAATATCAAGGTTGAACAGTTAAAGAGCATTCTCACTTTAATTTTAGTAAAGGCCAGAGGAGTAACAGCTGCAAGCTCTGTATTGTTTTTGTTGACATTCTTCTTCTTATGATTATTATTATTACAGTATTATTATTATCAACCGCCGTAGTGATTGACTGATGAGCATGTTTGCCTCCCTGGAGAGGTGCGAGTTTCGATTCCAGGCCCTGGCCTTCCTTTGTGGAGTCTACATGTTCTATTCGTGGGTTTTCTCCAGGTCCTCCTGGTTCCTCCCACATTCCAAAAACACACGGTAGGTTAATCAAACACTCTAAATTGTCCCTCGGTGTGATTGTGAGTGCAAATGGTTGTTTGTCTTTATGTGTCCTGTTGGCAATCAGGGTGTACCCAACCCACCAACTGACCAAAGACAGTGTCAGGTCTAGCAGGCAACCAGACCCCGAAGACAAACTTGAAAACACAAGAGAGACTAGGAGTCAAGCAGAGTTGTCTTTTAACATGTGCACAAGGAGAGTGAATGAGTGTAATCCATTACAATCTCCTAACAGTTCTGGAAACACTTCACTGGTCTCCCCACTTTTATTGTCCGAGGGAGTGTCTGAATACAGAAACTTCTAAAGGGATGGGGAAACACACAATGTATTCCTAGATAATTGGAGGAATCATGTTGAGGGTTGGTTTGTGATAGCAGCTGTGGATGTGTCATGGGCGCACCGTCCTGAGGCTGGTGTCTTATCTTCAAGGCTGAGAAGAGAAATAAGCTGGTCTCGTCAGGATGATACACTACTTTGATTGCACACCCTGTCCGTGAATGAAGTCCTTGCAGGGTCACACTAGTAATTTGATTATACATCAGCGGTGGGCAATTCCAGTCATGGAGGGCCACTATCATTTTTACATTGTCTGATAGACCGCAGCGTTGATTTGTCTGCAGAAGTATAAAACATGGTTTTTCGATATGTCACAAACAAGGTGGGGAAAATGAAGTACACCATACGCATGCGCATGTTTTATTTCGTATTGCACGGCCGCAGAAAATGCCATGTGAATGCAAAAGGGGGCTGCACTGGGGTGAACACGCTTCTCTTTATTCAGCAGCTTTATATGTGTGAATACTCCACAAAATTTACACCGGTATAAGATATATTGCACCAAAATACATCGGTGCAGCACTGATGCAAATGTGTGCCATGTGAACACAGACAAGTGAGGCTCAGGGCTTCCTCCTTTATTCAAGCTATTTCCTGAGTCACTCCCCTGAACGCTTCCGACGGGTTGGCTTCTTCACCGGGTTGAGACAACTGAATTGGGGAAAAGCGATCATGCAAAGACAACCCAAAAGAAGCTAATGCTGGATGCTTGCTTGGCTCAGTCAAATACGGTAGCGAAATGCGAATGTGAACGGAGCTGCGTAAGATTCCAGAAAAATCTGGAAGTGCACAAAGAGACATTTTAGAGTCTGAAGTGCGCATGGGGGCTTGAGTCAGAGAAATTAAGAGGAGAATTGACATACTGGAAGAGAGACTGACCACAACGGAAAACAGAGTGAGTTTCACAGAAGACAAGGGAATGCAACATAAAAGACGGCGAGCTTACCTTGCTGAGAAAGGAAGCTATCGTACCAGCGAAACAAAGACGAGTTGGAAAATAGAATACGCAGAAAGAACATCAGACTGTACGGAATTGAACAGAGCTGAAAAGGAAAAGAGATCATTTCGTTCATGACTGACTTTTTCAATTTGTCTATTGTTTTGCCTGAAGAGTTGGACATTCGGCTTGAAAGAGCTCACAGAGCTTTGGCAAGAAAGGCAAAGTCACCCGTGCCACTGAGATCAATAATAATTAATTTTGGGGATTTCAGTGTCAAACAAGTGCTTCAGCAGGTATTTAAGCATCGGAATGTGGAGTTTCAAGGGAAGAAAGTTGTGGAGCTACGAACTTGTGACACCTATGAGCGAAACACTCGTGACCTAATTACAGAGATTGACCCAGACAATTTTATATGCATTGCAACGTCAGCGTGGATGTCGAACCCCACTCCCATTGATGCATTTGACTAATCTATATTCTATGTCGGGCGGCCCGGTAGTCCAGTGGTTAGCACGTCGGCTTCACAGTGCAGAGGTACCGGGTTCGATTCCAGCTCCGGCCTCCCTATGTGGAGTTTGCATGTTCTCCCCGGGCTTGCGTGGGTTTTCACCGGGTGCTCCGGTTTCCTCCCACATTCCAAAGACATGCATGGCAGGCTGATTGAGCGCTCTAAATCTGTCCCTAGGTGTGAGTGTGAGCGTGGATGGTTGTTCGTCTCTGTGTGCCCTGCGATTGGCTGGCAACCGATTCAGGGTGTCCCCCGCCTACTGCCTGGAGACAGCTGGGATAGGCTCCAGCACCCCCCGCGACCCTAGTGAGGATCAAGCGGTTCGGAAGATGAATGAATGAATTTATTCTATGTCAAACAAGGATGGATGAACATCTTCTTATCAAAAGGAGCAACAAAACCTGTGCACGCTCTGCCGTGCTCTGCTTCTGCGAAACTTGCCACCCCTGTTTTCCTGTTGGATGGCGAATCGCAATGTGGCTGCATCTGACTCACAAGGCCATTACTTTAACAAAGAGAAAAAGTCACTCCAATATTAATTTTTCTTCCTCATCATTGTTCTCTTCTCCAAACTGTGTTCCTAAAGGAACAATTAAGGAACCCAGTCAACTTTGCAGATCCTGTCCTCATCGAGAATTTTTTTTGTGTCCACATGAGCTCATCTTTTCTTAGACACTGAAATATATATGTACAGGCTTTGCACACTGTAACCGTTTATGTCACTGTCCTCACCCCCGAATCGTAATCGTAACGCACCTCTCTGTCCAGTGACATCAACCACAGTGGTGACACACAGATGAATTAAAGGGATGTAGTTCCTTATTTAACTGGGGCTTCATTCCATCCCATTTTAGCAACAAACACTTCTCGATGGCACTCACGCTTATAACTGAGTGCACCTGCTCCACACACACTTTTCCCCAAGTACCGCTGCTTTCTCTTCCGGGTCTTCACCCACCAGTCTCGACGTCCCGCATGCCGGTAAAACAATTAAACCTAGACATTTTTATTAATTTATAAAACTCATCCGGATGCCTGGACAGGAATGAACGAGTGGATGAGCTTTTGGTGGTGGCGGTGTTACAGTGTGGGCAGGTGTGTCCAGTCGATACAGAACTGCCTTCCACTTTGTAAATGGTATAGTCATAATCCCATACTACCTGAATAACATTATTCATCCCGTGATTGTGCCCCGACATGAACAAGACGCTAATTTAGTCTTCATGGACGACAATGCTCCAGCTCATTGAGGTCACATCATCAGGGAACAGCTGTTGGAGACTGGTGTACCTCAAATGGAATGGCCTGCACTTGCTCCAGACTTGAATCATATTGAAAACCACCGGGATCAGCTGAGTAACCGTGCAGAGGCTCGAAACTCTGCACCCCAGGATCTCAATGACCTGGGATGCAGAGTGGGATGCCATGCCTCACCAGACAATAAGTGCTCTTGTGAACAGTATGACACGTCATCGGCAAGCTGTAATTGATGCTCCAGGGCACATGACGAATTATTGAGACATTGACATTTTTTGTTGTAGTGTCCCCACCATTGTTGTTAACTTTTGATTCAGTGAAGTGTTTGAGATGAGAAAATCACTCGTGCATCCGTCTACTTAAATGTCCTACTTTCATGAAATGAGACTGTAGCAGGAACTTTTTGTTTTCCATAAATTTCGCATGAAAGTGAAATATATGTGTGTGTGTGTGTGTGCACGTGTGTATGTGTGTGTGCGTGTGTGTGTGTTTATACATACACAGTGATATTTCGCTTTCAGGTGAAATTTATGGAAAGTGGGACATTTAAGGAAGAAAAAAACAATCACCATTGTCTGTGTATACACACACACACACACACACACACACACACACACATGCACATCAGAGGAACCGAGGAGCTCAGAAGGGATCGCCGTTTCCACATGTCTAAAAACACATTTTTACTGTCTGGCTTTCAACTCAGCATGAGACTCTGCATTGTCTTTGCGTTTTATGTTGTCTGCTGTATTTGTTTTGTTTGTTTTCACTGTCTTGCTATTGTATGACTAATTTTGCATGTAGATCACTTTGTATGCAACAATGGCTGTTTTAAAGTGCTCGCTAAATAAAGTTGAGTTGCATTTGGTAAGTGGAAGATGTATGTTTGGCTGATGATTGTTGATAAGGCAGCAGGCGGTGGCAGTTTGATGTCAAACCCAGCAAGCATGCTCGCGTCTATGAACACAAACGGCCGGATGTCTGAATTGAGGTCACATTCAAGCAACTACATTGTGCAGAAGAAAAAATATCTTTATTATTTAAATTGAATGCTGGTGGCAAGGAGAGGATTCTTGCAATTACTCATCAACGGCCACACAATGATTAATAGTATTCGGACTGAATGCTTTTCTTTTCTTTCGGAATAAAAACAACTCTCTTTGGTCTGGGGTGACATGTCCAGTGAGCCCAGGGTGTGGACCGGATGTTGGTTCCACTGCTGGTCCAGGTGGGTGTGTTTCTGACCAGTAACAGGTTGTCTGGGTGAGCAAGGTGTTGGTCCAGTTAGGTCATTATCATCCGGAGTAACTGCGGTTGGCGAGGCAGGTCTTGGTGGCGACCTAGATGGTGGTTCAGGTTTGAAAAGGTTGTGTTCCAAATTTATTTATTTTAATCCAGAGGAAAAGATGGTGCAGGTTGGCAGTGTGCTTGTCCAGGTGGGTTGTTTTTATCTGGAGTATTTGGCAAGGGTCGTTCTGGTGGTGATGCAGTGGGGACAAGTCATTTACCCCATTAAGAATTTGGTGTCCAGGTGGGTGGTTTTTATCAAAGAAAACGGGTGGCTGCACTGGTAGCTCATATTTGCGAATTATGACATGAAAGAAAATTTGGATCAGGTCGTGGTGGCAGTGGCCCATGTGGCTAATATTGTGGTGGACCAGGTGGCCAAGATGGATATGGACCAGGTGGCCAAGGTCGTGGTGGCCAAGGTGGTCGTTGCCCATGGTTAAAGGGAGGCCAATATGGATAATTTATTGGTGGCCCAGGAGGACCTGGTGGTCAAGGTGGTCCTAGTGCACTTGGTGGTCCTGGTGGTCCAGGTGGTCCAGATGGACCTGGTGGTCCAGGTGGTCCATTTGGTCCTGGTGGCCCACCTGGTCCAGGTGGTCCTGGTGGCCCAGGTGGTCCTGGGGGCCCATCTAGTCCAGGTGGTCCAGGTGGCCCATTTGGCCCTGGTGGACCATCTGGTCCAGGTGGTCCTGGGTGGCCATCTGGCCCTGGTGGACCACCTGGTCCAGGTGGTCCTGGTGGACCATCTGGCCCTGGTGGGCCAAATGGTCCGGTTGGCCCTGGTGGCCCAGGTGGTCCTCTTCTAAATGGCCTAAAACCTGCATTTGATGGCACTTGTCTCTTTATTTTAGCAGAAAGACTACTGGCTCCTGTGAAAAAATTGTTCACATCTTTGTTACATGGGGACGTTTCACTGACTCTGTTACTTGACCGTTGAGAATTTGATGACTTACCAAATAGAACAAGGGCAACAGTGTCACGTTGCGTGGTGGTGGTGGACCCCAAAGAGCAGGCAGGAGAGAGGAGCAAGGTGTACTTGACAAATTGTATTTAATAAAACAGAAAACTAAGTCCAAAACAAAGTCCAAAGTATCAAACAAAAATCATGACGAAGATAAAACATAACAGTAACCGAAACATGACAAACCTGATGGCAGCAAACAAACAAACATGACTGTAGCCAACTGCAACAATGACCCGACACTGAATGCTCGGGAGGGAGTCCTCTTATACTAATAATTGCTAAACGACCAACAGGTGTGCAGCTCAGGGAGAGCCCTGCAGTGCCACCTGTTGGTCCCAAATCGAATCATGACAGTACCCCTCCCTCAAGGGATGGATCCCAGACGTCCCAAAGTTGTCCAAAATGCTGCCTCGCCGGGGAACGGGAACTAAAAGCGATGGCAACCCTTGCCTCGCCGAAGAACAGGAACAAAAGCGACGGCGACCTTCGCCTCGCCGGGGAACAGGAACAAAAGCGACGGCGACCTTCGCCTCGCCAGGGAACAGGAACAAAAGCGACGGCAACCCTTGCCTCGCTGGTGAACAGGAGCGGAGCGATGGTAACCCTTGCCTCGCCGAACGGAACTAAAAGCGACGGCGACCTTCGCCTCGCCGGAGAACAGGAACAAAAGCGACAGCGACCTTTTGGCTGGGCTTGGCCTGACGTGGACGGAGCTCGACGTAGCGGGGGACATGAGACAGCCGGACGTGAACAGGGGCTCGTCCTGACGTGGGCGTAGACGTGGCACGGCTCGTCGTCGACGTGAATGTGACTCAGCTCAAACAGACACATGACGAGCCTCGGCTCAACATGGACGCGGACGGGGCTCGGCCCACCGTAGACGCGGCATGACAAGACGAAAACAGGACAGCTGCATCACCAGCACTGCCTGAAGGGGAAAACTGTGTCGGCCGCAGACGTGCTCCGCCAGGCACATGGTGGAAAAGGGACCAGTCCTTTGTACCTGCGGGATCCAGGTGGTCGGGTCATTCTGTCACGTTGCGTGGTGGTGGTGGACCCCAAAGAGCAGGCAGGAGAGAGGAGCAAGGTGTACTTGACGAATTGTATTTAATAAAACAGAAAACTAAGTCCAAAACAAAGTCCAAAGTATCAAACAAAAATCATGACGAAGATAAAACATAACAATAACCGAAACATGACAAACCTGATGGCAGCAAACAAACAAACATGACAGTAGCCAACTGCAACAATGACCCGACACTGAATGCTCGGGAGGGAGTCCTCTTATACTACTAATTGCTAAACGACCAACAGGTGTGCAGCTCAGGGAGGGCCCTGCAGTGCCACCTGTTGGTCCCAAATCGAATCATGACAAACAGTGAGTACCTTGAGAATGCTCATTGTGGCTGATGATGTCCTAAAAAGACAGTGAAAAGGGACGGTAAACGTACATCGAGAGAGGGTCCATCGGGTGATCATGAAGAGAGAACTGGCTACTTGGGCACTGTCAGTTTGGTGTGGCCCAGGTCCCATGCCATACCACAAGACACCTGGACTGTGACTGGGAAGAAGAGTCATAACTCCCTTCCAATCTTAATGTCGCCATTAGACGGAATTCTCATATCTACTTAC
Source organism: Hippocampus mohnikei (assembly GCA_026261675.1). Taxonomy (NCBI): domain Eukaryota; kingdom Metazoa; phylum Chordata; class Actinopteri; order Syngnathiformes; family Syngnathidae; genus Hippocampus; species Hippocampus mohnikei. The sequence goes on along the minus strand of JAKGUB010000331.1, from coordinate 477,627 downwards.
ACCACTATGTTTCAAGAAATAATTTTTTTCTGGCATTGACGAACATGGTGCCAGCACCAAACATGCACTTCAAAGTCCACGATCACGCAGAGCCTCGCCGTGCAAAAGCCTTTGTCTTCACAATCTATTTGTGAACAAAGGTTTGCACTGCAGAACACAGTGGATATCCAGCATTTTTAGGTCTCCTCACTTATTTGGAGAATATTTGTTTCAAATTTCAGATACTTTTTTCGTGGGACCATCCCCATTTTGAAGTTGAAAATACTTATTGGCAGTATATCACCAATTTTTCAAGAATGTTTTGGGTTAACCAGTGGACAATAAAAGGTTGATTCTCCCTTTTTAGCGGTTTTTGTTCTTAAGTAATCAGCAGGAAACACAGCAAAATTTTACAAATTTCATCCACTTCTCACAAACTTTGGAGAAAAATTGCTTTTTGTAAAAACAAACGTCAAAAAGAACAGACTTCAATGCTAATATTTTTGCTTCACTGACTCGAACATCTGAAGAGTGTCCACATTTGAAAACAACTTTTCTTAACTTAGGAACAATGACCAAACTCCTCATGTGTGTGTGTGTGTGTGTGTGTGTGTGTGTGTGTGTGTGTGTGTGTGTGTGTGTGTGTGTGTGTGTGTGTGTGTGTGAGTCACGAAGCAATTGTCACAAAACAGCAATGGGCTTCTAGTAAGATCGCTTGTAACATTCCTTTGATTTGTGACTTTTTAAATTCTATTTGTGCTGTAAAAAAGTCACAGGGAATGTAAGTTTTGTTTTTGGTTTGTTGATGAACCACCATCCATCGTCTCAACAGCGTGAGAACTTTGACCTACTCTTGTGTGTTTCATGTTTCCCCAAGTCCGGAGAGACTTTTAGTTTTTCCCCCGAGGTCTGGACTCTACTGTGCTTACTTCCGGCCTGCCAAAGATGAATTGCAACGTTGCTTTTTTGTGCAATCGTCAGGATAATGAGGCTGACAACGTGGAGCATACCACCACAGTAACCTTTGTCACGAGAAATATCATTTTATGAAACAAACATGTCAAAAAGAACAGACCTCAGTGCTAATATTTTTGCTTCACAGACTCGAAATCTGAACAGTGTCTCCATTCGAAAACAACTTTTCTTAACTTAGAAAGAGTGACCAAACTCCTCGAAAAAGTGTGTGTGTGAGACACGAAGCAATTGTCACAAAACAATATTTCTAGTAATATTACTTGTAAGATTCCTTTGATATGTGACTTTTTAAATTCTATTTTTGCTGTAAAAAAGTCAAAGGGAATGTAAGTTTTGTTTTTTGTTTGTTTATGAACCACCATCCATAGTCTCAACAGCGTGAGAACTTTGGCCGACCGACTCTTGTGCATGTCATGCATCCGCAACTACGGACAGACTTTTAGTTTTTTCCCCCCCAAGGTTTGAACTCCAATCGAACCTTGCACCTCTGCACGCAAACCAGTTGACCATTGGGCCGCCCTGATAAATTAAAATCAATAAATAAATTACAATAATATGTTGAGATATTTGTGAAAAAATGCATGACATGGATCCTTACACTGAATTCTGGTTTGCTTTTCACCCATTTCATGCCATCATTGAATGGTAATTTTTACACATGTTTATTTTATATATCCCTTTGTGCTGGAATAAAAAAAAAAGAAATAAAACAACTTAAAAAATCATATTACATGATTAATTTTTGATTATTAAAATGTTCTTGAAGGATGGATTTTACACTGACAAATGTATTATGAAATATGTTGAGGGAACATATTTTGCAGGTATGCACCTTTTGTCCGAAATTAAAAAGAATGTTGTCATATGTTTGGTTGGAAGTGTGTGATCCAATGTTACCTGAGTCAAAATGAATATTTATCCCTTGAGTGTACAAAGCACGACACCAAACATGTCCAACATTAATGTTTTGTTCCCTGAAAACACTTCAGGATGGCGATAGAACTACGTGGAGTCGGAACATGTCTTCAAACAGCTGGAAACATTAATTCATTCATCTTCCGAACCGCTTGATCCTCACTAGGGTCGCGGGGGGTGCTGGAGCCTATCCCAGCTGTCTCCGGGCAGTAGGCGGGGGACACCCTGAATCAGTTGCCAGCCAATCGCAGGGCACACAGAGACGAACAACCATCCACGCCCACATTCACACCTAGGGACAATTTAGAGTGCTCAATCAGCCTGCCATGCATGTCTTTGTAATGTGGGAGGAAATCGGAGCACCCGGAGAAAAACCACGCAAGCCCGGGGAGAACAAGCAGACTCTACACAGGGAGGCCGGAGCTGGATTCGAACCCGGTACCTCTGAACTGTGAAGCCGACGTGCTAACCACTGGACTACCGGGCCGCCAGCTGGAAACATGTTTATTTTATTTGTTTTAAATCAGCCAAGCAACAAGGAACTGCGGTGTCATTGATGAAAGGTACTGTGGCTTTGCAAAGAGAACAAACCAGTTTGTCTCCTCTGAAGTTGTCAGTTGCCTATGTTGCCTTGCAGCTGCAAATGAAAGAGGCAACTTGCGCTGTACGCCCATCGGAAAGGTCACACCATCACTAGGTGAGGCTTGAATAGATATTTCCTTTTGTTCTTACGCAGGTTCAAATGCTGGGTTTTTTTAGGCTGGTCTTACTGTGCGACATTTGGTCTTCATACTTGTATGGTTTAATTAATCAATTAGCGGAGTTGACATTTGTCCCTCATACTTGCAGAATGTAATTGACCGGTGTCAAACAAAAGGTCCGAAGGCCAGATGTGGACTGCCACATCACTATATGTGCCGCTTCATTTTTCAACATTTTGAGATATTGCAAGAATTTTTATGTCACACATTCCCATTGTAAAATAAATGTTTTTATATTTGAACAAACTGCTGGCCTCTTATTTAAAAATCTTATTAAAGTTTCTCATTAATTTATTGTTTATATTGTTGGCATTGACACCTCATGAGTCACAGTTTGGTAAAAAGGTTTTAAAAAAGCTATATATTTGTCATTCTTCACGTGAGGGGGTTATTTCTGCAAATTATTTACCAATTAAAGTGATGAAAATGGTTGCTGTCTTTGAGGATGCAATGTTTATGGTTGAACAAACATGCCATTTGTGGGGTCTCTTGAAAAGTGACTGGAGAAGGTTTTCGGCCCAACAACAGCAGTATATAACATCATGCGATTCTTCATTTACTTCTGTTCAAAGTCATAAACCTTCAGACAGAAACCATGACTGCGAGGTTGCCAACGACAGCAATGAGTTTGACACCTCTGCTGTCATTTATCTTTCACCAGAATCAGTGAGAAGAGAATGCACCAGGCATCTGCCATCAGCAGATTTTTCGAACACCCCTGTCTGTTTGCCACGTTGACTTTTTCTCGTGAGCAAGGCCGCAGTAACTGGCCTCAGTAAAATCAGCCTGGTAAATGTCAATCCATCCATTTTCTCTTCTGCTTTATCCTCACAAGGATCGCGGTGGGTGCCGGAGCCTATACCAGCCATCTCTGGGCAGTAGGCTGGGGACACCCTGGATTGGTTGCCAGCCAATTGCAGGGCACACGGAGACGAACAAACATCCGCGCTCACAGTCACACCTAAGGACAATTTAGAGTGTTTACTAAGCCTGCCATGCATGTTTTTGGAATGTGGGAGGAAACCGGAGTGCCCGGAGAAAACCCACGCAGGCATGAGGAGAACATGGAAGCTGGAATTGAAACTGGTACCTCTCTGCATTGTGAGGTCGACGCGCTAACCACTGAACCACCGGGTCGGCCTGGTAAATATGACGAACTGGAATTACAGTTGGCCACAAACAGTTTTGTGCGGAACTGCAGCGTTATTTTTATTACGGAGACCTGGCTTCACCCGCTGATCCCGACGCGGCAGTCGAGCTAGCAGGCCGCACGATTCACCGACAGGACAGAAACAGCGACTCCGGCAAGAGCAGAGGTGGGGGACTTCGTGTTTACATGCACAACGAGTGGTGTAGCAATAACAGGATCATCGACACGCACTGCTCACCTGACTTAGAGGTTCTGGCAGTTTTGTGCAGACCCTTTTATCTTCCGAGGAGTTCACGGTTGTTATTGTGCTCGCCGTTTATATCCCACCCGATGCTAACGTTAGCACGGCCCTTAGCTTCTTGGCCGCCAGTATAAACAAACTGCAGCTTGCTCACCCGGATGGAGTCTGTATTATCGCAGGTGATTTCAACCAAGCGTGCTTAAAGACTGTGCTTCCTAAATACACCCAGTATGTGAAGTTCGCCACTAGAGGTGACAATACGTTGGACCGTGTTTATTCCAACATTAAACAGGCTTACAGAGCAACTCCCCTCCCACATCTCGCTGGATCTGATCATCTCTGCCTTTCCCTCATCCCCACTTACACTCCTCTGCTGAAGAAGATGAAACCACAGAAAAAAACAATAAAAACTTGGCCTGAGGGAGCCCTCTCTCAGCTACAGGACTGCTTCTCAAGGACTGAATGGGATTTATTCTCCAACCACAACCTGCAGGAGTACACTGACACCGTACTCTCCTACATCAAAAACTGCATTGACACAGTCACAGTCAACAGAAAGGTCAGGGTTTCTCCAAACCAGAAACCCTGGATGAACAGAGAAGTCTATTCTCTTCTAAAGAACCGCAACACCGCCTTCAGGTCAGGGGACAGGGCCCTGTACAGCGCAGCCAGGTCAGACCTGAAAAGAGGCATCAGGGAGGCCAAAGCGGCCTATAAGAGGAAAATAGAGGACCACTTTGTTGCGAATGACCCCAGGAAGATGTGGCGGGGAATAAATCACATCACGAACTACAAAAGCTGAAACAAGGTGAATGCTCGGACTGATGCCTCGCTGGCAAAGGAACTTTAACAACTTCTTTGCCCGCTTTGAAGCAGCCAGAACCCCAGCAGTCACTCAACAAACACCTCCCCCCAGAACTTCCACACTGACACTTCTGGAGCACGAAGTGAGACGTGTGCTAAAATCTGTGGACCCCAGGAAGGCGGCTGGCCCGGACGGCGTACCGGGCAAGGTACTAAGGGCATGTGCGGACCAACTGGCTGGAGTTTTCACCAGAATTTCCAACCAGTCTCTGTCACAGGCCATCATCCCATCCTGCCTCAAAACCTCCACCATCATCCCCGTCCCCAAAAAATCATCAGCCGACAGTATAAATGACTACAGGCCTGTTGCACTTACGCCTGTAGTTATGAAATGCTTTGAAAGACTGATATCACAGCACATCAGAGCCTGCCTGCCTCCTACTCTAGACCCTTACCAGTTTGCCTACAGAGCAAACCGGTCCACCGAAGACGCTATAAACGTAGCACTTCACACCGCGCTGAGTCACCTGGAGCACCCGGGAAACTACGTGAGAATGCTCTTCCTGGACTTCAGCTCAGCCTTCAACCACATCATCCCGGATATCCTGGTCCAAAAATTGACTCACCTGGGCATCTCCACTTCCATCTGCCAGTGGGTTAAAAATTTCCTCACGGACCGCCCACAATCCGTCAAACTGGGCGCCCACTCCTCCTCCACCATCACACTCAGCACCGGTTCTCCTCAAGGATGTGTACTGAGCCCCCTGTTGTTCACTCTCTACACAATTGACTGCTCTCCGACCCATCTCTCAAACTCCACAATTAAGTTTGCGGATGATACGACCGTGGTCAGACTCATCTCAGGGGGGAATGAGTCTGACTATAGAGACGAGGTAAACCGACTGACAGCGTGGTGTTCAGCAAACAACCTGCCACTGAACACCACAAAAACAAAAGAGATCATACTGGACTTCAGGAAGAGACGAGCAGACCCAGCGCCGCTTTACATTCATAGAGAATGTGTGGAAAGGGTAAGCTCCACTCGGTTCCTGGGTGTGCAGCTCTCTGCGGACCTATCCTGGACGGCCAACACCATGGCGGTGGTGAAGAAAGCCCAGCAGCGACTCCACTTCCTGAGGGTGCTCAGGAGGAACAACCTGGAGGAGAAGCTGCTCGTGATGTTCTACAGAGCTACCATCGAGAGCACTCTAATGTATTGCATTACAGCATGGTACGCGAGGTGCTCAGCAGCAGACAGGAAAGCGCTGCAGAGGGTGATTAACATGGCCCAGAAGGTCACAGGCTGCTCTCTGCCCAGCCTTTAGGACATTGCCAGCTCACGGTACCTCAGCAGAGCTGCCAACATCATCAAGGATGCATCCCACCCCAGCAATCACCTGTTTGTTATGTTACCCTCAGGCCGGCGTTACAGATCACACAAAACCCGAACAAGCAGATTCAGAGACAGTTTTTTCCCCAGAGCTATTACTGCAATAAACAATCACAGAATATAATGAAACTACTGCATCTAAACCCATACTCACCTACCTCACTTGGGAAATTGTAAAGTAAGCTCTTATATTTGTGTGTATTTCTCAACACCCTATTGTATTACTTGACCTTGCTTTTCTGTGTTCACATAAAACTTTCCTCACACACTATCTGCCACACACATTCCATCGCAGCCAAAACACGCACCCACACACCACATCACACCAGTACCTTTCCATTGTTTTGACTGCGCATGCTCTACACAAAATAAATGCACTCTGCAGCGGCGAACCGACAGGAGATCTTGTGAGCCGAGGCACTGAAACATCGTGCCCTCCTGTTCTTCCCTGCTGCAGCAGTCTAAAACTTGATCTCAGTGTGCTGCCTGTTCTTTGCCCGGTCGGCCAGGCCTTTTAGACCCAACATTTCATTGGTGCCGAAACCGGGAATCTCGACTGGGCGACCGACCGCCGCTGGTCCGAGGACTCCAAGAATCTGTCGACAGCGTCTCCCCCTTGAAAGGAGAACGGGCCTCCTCCTCCGGCTCCGGTCGATCGCCCGGACGACGATTCCCACCGATCCAGGCTGACCTAGGCATCCAGGTATTGCATCTTAATTACTCGGAAAAAGGAATAACGCTAAAAGTAGGTTATAAATTGTTAAAAACTAAATTCGGAAGTAAAGGGAATAAGGGAGTGAGTGGGACCCAGCGCGCTGAAAGGGCGTTGGCCCTGAAATGAGAAATGAAATACAAATCCTATAGGTTACATAAAACTATCCGCACTAGCCAAGAAAGTATAAACTCCGGTTGATTGAAATACTTTGAAATAACTTTGATATGTCCGAAAGGTTATTAAAGTTTCTATGGTTCGGGTGTGCGGGTCGAGGAAATTAAACGTTTTCTAAGTACGTAATAACTTAGGCGCCGATAAAAGAGAGAAGGTTCACTCACTACTATTCCGCAAAATAAATAACATTAAACAATTTTTCACATTTGAAAACAATAGAAGAGTGAATGCGCATGCGATTGTGTGGGTGTGAAAGGCTGTGAGAGGCTGTGAAAGACTGCGAGTGTGAGTGATTGATTGCTGACCAAAAGACTAGTTGTAAAGTTTTTGGGCATTATTTTGGTATTTTATTTGAGGCATAATGGATCAGGCTCAGAGAAAACAGTTGGAAGCCGATCCAGATGTGAGATTTATGGAAGACGTTCAGTTGAAGGTTCTGAAGTTGCGAATATTGAACTTGAATAATTCGCTTCGGTTCGATAGTAATAGTGATTATTCAATTCGGCGCAGGTACGTAACATTGCGGTTTGAAAAAACATACCGGAGCAAGAGTGCGACTTCCTGTAAATTCCCGTGAATACTTTTGGTTGTTGCTAGACACCAACATGGATGCAAGGACATTCATTGACTCCTTGCGATTAAACATGTCGCAACGGGCGACAGTGCGTCAAGATGAAGAAAAACGTTCGTCAAAAACACGCGATTAGCTGGGATAGATGATGATGGACCGATACGGGTTGTGCAAGTAATTAATGATTATTGCGCCGAGGAAACCAAAACACCAAAAGTCCTCAGAAAAAACAAACAAACATAGAAAGCCATCTGATTCCTCCAAATTCACTTCTGAGGAACTAAAACTTTTGAAAGAGGGTAGATGTTTTCGTTGTGGCGCAAAGGCCACGTAAAGCGACTATGCAGACTTAGACAGAATGAAGGGGCGAAAAAGAAAAACAACAGACCTACAAGCGGCTTCGGGTCCTCAGATTTCAGGCAGTTTTAGGGGTCCTGCATTAAAAAGCGACGACACCTTTGTTTCTGCTTTGGCGGGCGAAGTGTCGGAATGTGGTGAAGTCCAACAAGGACCGGTCAAATCAAACTGCCCTGAGTCTGGAGGGGCCGAATTGACGATAATGAATGAATGCTTGTCGGTGGCAAATACCAAATCGATAATGCGACGTAATTATATATATTTATTCATGAAGCAGGATAAATTTAGTCTGACGGTGATGTTTATTGAACTATGTTTATCAAAATATGAGGGTTAAGCGAAAGGTAAATAAAATACATATGAGTAATGATGATAATTCTGTATTCTGTATAATAAAAGGAGAGAGACCGATAATCATACTAGTGATGAATGGCATTCTGTTGGAATTCTTATGTGACATTGGCACATGTAGAACGTTTCTTATTAGAGAAAATAGACACTAATGTGAAGTAAGCAGTATAATGAGTAGTCAGAAATTGTTTTCTGATCTGGGCATATTATTTGTGTTTTTGCTCTTATAGCCTGTAATATTTGATATATATGATGATGTTTGGCGGCCTCGATGAGGAGCCAGAATGTAGGAAGAGGAGAAAAAGGCGTTGAGGATTCCTCAGTCCCCAGAGAGAGGGGCTGGGAGGATGGGGTGCTCTTTTGAAAGTAGAAGTGTGAAGAGAATGATTGTTTTAGGTTCAAGTCAACTTGTATCCAGATGTGCTCTTTGCGTGCTGCAATTTCTCTCCTCTCAATCACAGGGGAGAGAAAAGCAGTCTTGACCGCTTTTCTGCATACACTTTGTTTTTGAAGCAGTTGTTGACGAAAGAGGAGAGGAACAGTCTCCGTTTCGACAGAGGATCAAAGATGTCATGCTGAAAATGTGCACCTGTCTGCAACGGGCTAAGTTTGAAAGAACTCAGAAGCTGAGATTTGTTCTCAGGTGGTGAGTACTGATGGTTCGAAATTGAAGATGAGCTAAGTAGACAATGTTGGATTGAGTATGTTGAAAGTAAGTTTTGCATGTGCGTGTAAAGATTGAAAGAAGTAGCGGAAATAAGTAAAGCGAACATAAGGTTTAAAGAATAATGTGTAAGAATAAGGCAAGAGTTTGGAAATAAAAATGGGAGAATGAACAATGCCAATTGGAATGCAATTAAGGCTATACAGTACTGCGTTGAGTGGACGGCTTGTCCATTGCTGTCCACATTTGAAAGGAAAATGATTGATAAAGTAACAAGAACAAAGTTATGGTAATCAAGGCAGCACGGTTCCTCATCCACCGCATGGAGGAGGGAGCGTTGAATTCCGTGCCACCCCACATAGACAAGGCAAGAGAATTAGGAGCGGATGGCCAGCCTGCGGGCAGGAGGCCTGCACTCACCGGACACATGAAGAATGGCTCTTTATTTTTCAACAATTGAGAAAACACTATTGTAATCTTTGAAGATATTGAATGAATTAAGAAAATATATACACAGCGTTTGTTAACCGAGGGCACTCTAATCACTGTGTGAGCTCTGCAGGGACCCTCCATGCAGGTTGTAAACCCCATGAAAAAGGGGGGGGGGGGTGCACAATCAAGCAATTCCGCAGCCCCCTCCCAATTCCACTGTGCGATGAGCTCCCTCAGTTTGCCTGAGACAAGTTATTGACAATTGATAATATTGGGAAAAATTCTCTCCACGTTTGTGAATTGGGTTTCTATTGAATACAGAAGTACAGTCTATTTTTTTTAACAATTTTATAGGCAAATATCAATTATCGCGGCAGTTTTTCTTTTTCTTTTTAAGAAACAAAAATAGAAAAAGAGGGGGAATAATAGTTAGCGCAGAAAATAATTGGAAAACAATTGAGAAGATTCTTTTACTCATGACTATGCTTCTGTTCACAGCAGAGGATATTTGAGATTCCATCTACATTGGTGCAATTGGAGTTCCTCGTGGCGTACTGGGTGGGTATAAATTGGTTAACCAGGTTGCTGACAGGATCAACTGCCTCCACTACAGTGTCCAGAAGCTTGCAAATTATACAAAGGAAGCCGTTTTGGCTATTGGAAGTAAAACAATTGACAGTCACCTCTCTGATGGCGCTCCGGGACCGCACAGCGGTGGATGTGCTCTTGGCTGAGGCCAATGGAGCGTGTGCGATATGTGGTGAACGGTGCTGTTCAACCACGCCCTGAGGGCCTCGCACACTGAACCGGACCATTCCGGCGTGACCACGCCCTTGTCGTCAGAGAAGTGGTAAGACCTTCGTGATGTTAATAAAAAATAAAAAAAATAAAATGCTCTGCTTACCCGGTTTATCACTACGATTAGTACGCCCACGACGTCTAAAGTGAATGGAATGTACCCTCTGCTGTTACTTATTGGATGGTAAAGGTTCTGATGTAGAAAAACGGCTCGGCGAATGTAGACATGATTTCACTTCAATATCGAAATGTGATAGATGATTTTAACCCTCTTTTCCTATATTGTTTCTATGAATATAACTCCGTTTACATATACAACATGAGTCCACTGAATAAAGTCCGACAGGAAGGTTCTGTGTGATGATATGAGTGTAAAAAACAAGGGGAATATTAGGTTGCTTGTTTTTAGTTAGCATAGAGCCCCCTTCCCGTTTCAGAACGAGCTCGAGAACTCTCTCCCGCCACAAACCTCTCCCCTCAGCATTCCTGCTCAAACTTACAATAGCCTCTCTCACCTGATTAGTGTATCTGTTTAGACTCTTGAATCAAAAAATTCAATGTGAAGTCTGTGTCTTCTCCTCCCTTGGAAAAGAAAAGAAAAAAGGGAGGGGGAGATAGGGAAGTTTTCTGTTCTACTTGTTTGTGAGCTAAGGTTCCACATGTGGATTTACACATTTTTGCCCAAAATATTTTTGAATATGTTTTTATTGATGTCTCTTCAAAATGAGAACTGTTTCCAAGTGCCCGTGATGATTCGAAAACTGTCGTGAATAAGCAAATTACTGAACATTAATTTAAAAAACACATTTTCTCTCCAACTCACATAATTGCCGCCAGATTAATGTAACTTTGAATTACATGATAAAGAGGTGGGAATGATGGAGAAAGACGAACTTAATCTTATCATGTTTTCAAGGTTCATTTCAGTACTGTATATGCTTGATTGACCTCGAACGGTATGTTCTCACAACTTGTACACAATGGAAGCATAGAGTCTGAGAGATTGAGAGACCGGAGCGGATGGTACCTGACCACATCATTAGTAGACACACTGGTGCCTGTTATCTTATAACTTGGAATGTACACATGTCTGGAGGTTGGTGCGAGTACCAGGAGAATGCTTTGTCTGAGGGGCGACCCAATTGGGCCGTCCAGAGGTGTGACATGTGAAGAAGGGAGTGTTTTTCTGATATATCACTTGTAATTTGCATACACAACCGGACGGTTCGGACATTGATGAGGACTCTGACTTAGACAGCGTTGTCTAGTCACACATGGACAAACACCCTAAGCCCCAAGGGACCCCCTCATTGCACACACTTACTGACAACACGAAGAATCCGAGCGGGTAAGGCCAGGCGAGCCCCTGCTTACGCCGCAGCCGGCGAGCTGCCTGTTACCTAAGGTTACGGGTAGGGCCTCTTCAGGTAACCACCGTGTAGGGAGTTTCGTTGTATAGGCTTTGTGTGAGCCTATTTTTCTTTTTTATCATTCTTTTTCTTTTAAACTTCTCATGAACATTTTCTTTATTTAGGTTGATTATTTTTGAGCGATCTGTGAAAACGATCCATTACGTTATTCATCTGCTTGTGTGTTTTACTACTATTAAATTTGACCCTATTCCTGTTTTTCAGACACAAGGTTCTCGACCCCAAGCGGGGTGGGAGGAGTGGAATTTTTCCCTATTGGAGGGTTTTCGCACTCCTGAAAAACAACCCTGTTGTTTTCGATTTATGATGTGTTAACTTGAATCCAAGGGAATTGTTTTCACTGATGTTTTCGAAATCCACAACAGGGGGGAAATGTAAAGTAAGCTCTTATATTTGTGTGTATTTCTCAACACCCTATTGTATTACTTGACCTTGCTTTTCTGTGTTCACATAAAACTTTCCTCACACACTATCTGCCACACACATTCCATCGCAGCCAAAACACGCACCCACACACCACATCACACCAGTACCTTTCCATTGTTTTGACTGCGCATGCTCTACACAAAATAAATGCACTCTGCAGCGCGAACCGACAGGAGATCTTGTGAGCCGAGGCACTGAAACATCGTGCCCTCCTGTTCTTCCCTGCTGCAGCAGTCTAAAACTTGATCTCAGTGTGCTGCCTGTTCTTTGCCCGGTCGGCCAGGCCTTTTAGACCCAACAGAAATAATGAGCAATATATAAGCCAGTCATTTCAAGTGCAATGTGTCCTGCGTGCGAGAAAAGCCTCAGTCCACACTACCACTACTGTTGCTGTTGTTGTGTGTTGTTTGAATATTGTATTTATAAAACCGTCATTTTATTTATTTATTGATTTTATTCTATTTTATTCTTTTTTTATTTATAAAATGCACTAAGGAGTAGCACCCAAATTTCATTGTATGCTATAGAGTGACAATAAAGGCGATTCTGATTCTGATTCTTATATTGAACATGTATTTCAAAATTATTATTATTACTGTTATTATTATTGTATCATGTTGTAACATTTAAGACCACATTTTGAAGATCTTGAGTTTGTCCTATACACATTTCCAAATGTCTTGGTCTTGTCTTGGTTTCAGACTCTCTGGAATCGGGTTTCCTTCAAGACCGGTTAAGGCCTGCAGTGATGCTGATGTGGCCAGTCTGGCCACACACCAAACACACTGGAGGGCCCCAGCAAGAAAGGGCACTGCTGCATGTTGACTGTGGTGCGCCAACGCGGATAAACTCGGTCAACTCATCCACCCATGCTGCTTTTTCTAGGCTTTAGTTCTCCACGTGGCTGCGTGGGTTTTCTCCAGGTCCTCCCGTTTCCTCCCACATTCCAAAAACACACACGGCAGGTTAATCAACCACTCTAAATTGTCCCTCTGTGTGATTGTGAGTGCAAATGGTTGTTTGTCTTTATGTGTCCTGCTGCAACCGGTTCAGGGTGTACCCCATCTACCAACTGACCAAAGACAGTGTCAGGTCTAGCGGGCAACCAGACCTCGAAGACAAACTTGAAAACACAAGAGAGACTAGGAGTCAAGCAGAGTTGTCTTTTAACTTGTGCACAAGGAGAGTGAATGAGTGTAATCCGTTACAATCTCCAAACAGTTCTGGAAACACTTCACTTGTCTCCCCACTTTTATTGTCCGAGGGAGTGTCTGAATACAGAAACTTCTAAAGGGGTGGGGAAACACACAATGTATTCCTAGATAATTGGAGGAATCATGTTGCGGGTTGGTTTGTGACAGCAGCTGTGGATGTGTCATGGGCGCGCCGTCCTGAGGCTGGTATCTTATCTTCAAGGCTGAGAAGAGAAAGAAGCTGGTCTCGTCAGGATGATATACTACTTTGATTGCACACCCTGTCCGTGAATGAAGTCCTTGCAGGGTCACACTAGTAATTTGATTATACATCAGTGGTGGGCAATTCCAGTCATGGAGGGCCACTATCATTTTTACATTGTCTGATAGATTGATTGGTTGATTTGTCTGGAGAAGTATAAACCATGGTTTTTCGATATGTCACAAACAAGGTGGGGAAATGGAACTACACTTTTCGCATGCGCATGTATTATTAACGTATTGCACGGCCGCAGAAATTGCCATGTGAACGCAAAAGGGGGCTGCACTGGGGTGAACATGCTTCTCTTCATTCAGCAGCTTTATACGTGTGAACACTCCACAAAATTTACACCGGTGTAAGATTGTCGCAACAAAATACATCGGTGCAGCACTGATGCAAATGTGTGCCGTGTGAACACACCTTAAGACCACAGACAAGTGAGGCCAAGGGCTTTGAAGTCTGTAATATGCTCATATTTGGTCATCCTGTATAACTTTCCCATGCCCGCAGTGTAGCTTGCGTCCTTGTAACAATCATCACCTAGAATTGGAATACTTTCTGCTGAAGACGCACAAACTTTGGAATGCGCCAAGCTGAGAATCGGTTTAGGAGAAACGAAAGTTATGATATCACACCTTGTGCCTCGATACCGCCCTTCTGATAGTATAAAAGTGATGTGAATCTCTTCCTGCTTCGCACTCGTGACCCGCAGCCATTGTCTGTAATTCCCGGTGCCCGGAATATTCTGTTATTAAAAGCTTTGAAGAAACTGTTCATCGATTCCAGCCTTTATTTGAAGAACCAACATTCTCCTCGTCCGAAAATCAACGAACACGCGGTGAAGAGGAGGCCGCTCTTCCCCCAACAGCTTCCTCCTTTTATTCATGCTATTTCCTGAGTCACTCCCCTGAACGCTTCCGACGGGTGGGCTTCTTCACCGGGTTGAGACAACTGAATTGGGGAAAAGCGATCATGCAAAAACAACCCAAAAGAAGCTAATGCTGGATGCTTGCTTGGCAAATACGGTAGCGAAATGCGAATGCCAACGGAGCTGCGTAAGATTCAAGAAAAATCTAGAAGTGCACAAAGAGACATTATAGAGTCTGAAGTAGAACTAAGATCGGTCCTAAAAAATCGAGCCCGACCCGAGCCCAATCACTTAACTTGATATGCAGGGCCGAGCCCGAAGCAAACCCGACATTTCACATTTTATTTGTCTCGGGAGTAGGAGTGGTGATTTCTGATAACAAAGCCTGTCTTTCGTAATGAAATCTAAGTTAAACAAGACTGTATAAAAATGTACATCTCTTATATTTCTGTTTCTGAAGAGGTTACATTGACCGACATTTTCCCATCATTGACGGATTTTTTTTAAGAGTGGATGGGGAATATTTAAGGCCGTCCGTCATTTTGACGGGTTGAAAATTGGTAAGTAAACCACAGCAGCTGTACGTCCTTAAGAATCTATCACGGCACTTAAAGAGAGAGAAGCAGAGAGACAAAGACGAACACTGATGGCACATAGACAGGAAGGAGTTCTTTGGATTGTCATTGGAAGAGTTTAGTACAGTACGTGTTGTGATGAGGCGACTTCTGTTTTTTTTTGCGAACCACGATCTCTCGTGGCCAAAACAATTCACGGCCTCGAGAAAAAAAAAAAAAAAAAAGTCAGCGAGAGAGAAACCCGACCCGAACCCAAAGCAATGATTGATCATTTTAGGCCCGACCCAACCCGAATTTCAGGTCGGGTCGGGCTCGGTTCGGGTTCGGCCCGATCTTACCTCTAGTCTGAAGTGCGCATGGGGCTTGAGTTAGAGAAATTAAGAGTAGAATTGACATACTGGAAGAGAGACTGACCACAACGGAAAACAGAGTGAGTTTCACAGAATACAAGGGAATGCAACAAAAAAGACGGCAAGCCTACCTTGCTGAGAAAGGAAGCTATCGTACCAGCGAAACAAGAGGAGTTGGAAAATAGAATACGCAGAAAGAACATCAGACTATACGGAATTGAACAGAGCTGAAAAGGAAAACAGATCATTTCGTTCATGACTGACTTTTTCAATTTGTCTATTGTGTTGGTTATTCGGCTTCAAAGAGCTCACAGAGCTTTGGCAAGAAAGGCAAAGTCACCCGTGCCACTGAGATCAATAATAATTAATTTGGGGGATTTCAGTGTCAAACAAGTGCTTCAGCAGGCATTTAAGCATCGGAATGTGGAGTTTCAAGGGAAGAAAGTTGTGGAGCTACGAACTTGTGACACCTATGAGCGAAACGCTCGTGACATAATTACAGAGATTGACTCGGAAAATGTTATATCCATTGCAACGTCAGCGTGGATGTCGAACCCCGCTCCCATTGATGCATTTGACTAATCTACATGTTCTGCCAAACAAGATGGATGAACTTCTTGTCAAAAGGACCAACAAAACCTATGCACGGACTGCCGTGCTCTTCTTGTGCGAAACTTGCCTCAGGGACCGCCACCCGTTTTCCTATTGGAAGGTGAGGCACAAAGTGGCTGCATCTGACTCACAAGGCCATAAATTTAACAAAGAGAAAAAGTCACTTCAATCTTTAGATTTCTTCCTCATCATTGGTCTCTTCTCCAACTTGTGTTCCTAAAGGAACAATTAAGGAACTAAGTCAACTTTGCAGATCCTGTCCTCATCGAGATTTTTTTTGTGTCCACATGAGCTCATCTTTTATTAGACACTGAAATATATATGTACAGGCTTTGCACACTGTAACCGTTTACGTCACTGTCCTTACCCCCGAATCGTAATCGTAATGCACCTCTCGGTTCAGTGACATCTGTTTCTGTATTGGTGTGTGTATAAGAAAGACACCGGACATCAGTGTTGTTTATCAGCCGCTGTATTCGAATCTGCGCCGTACAACCAAGCGCACGCCCTCCCCCGTGCTGCTGGGGCAAACCATTCCCAAAGAGGGGTGTTCACTCCCCGTAACATCTCCCCTTTAATAGATAATAACCAACCCATTATTAAACAATAGCGCAACCCAGAAAACATAACATTTACAACAAACAGGTGAATCACAGTCCCTTCCCAGGATGCCTACATAGCTCACAAGTCCAGTCTGTTAGGCGCTCTCACAAGTCTACCACTGGCCGTCCTGCGCCCTGGCACAAGTGCTTGTGGTGGTGAGTCGTCTTGAGGCTGGTGTCCCACAATGCGCTTGTGAGGTGTGACTTCCTGGGTGACTGTGTCAGAATCTTTCTTAACGTCATTCTCAACCGCCCCGCTTGGTGCAACTCTGGGCTGCACAGTGGGTGAACTGTTGTGCTGTTGCTCAGGCAGGGTTCCGCGACTCTCTCTGCTGGCCGTAGGTGCACACGGTTGCGACGGTAAAGTGTCCCTCTACATCCACCAGATACGACCTGGGGCCTACTTGTTGCAAGCAGACTCCTCTTCTCCAACTGCCTGTCCTGTCCCCGGCAGTGGCTTCATCCTGATATCTTCTCCGATACACAGCTCAGGCAGGTCTCTTGCCGATCGGTCATACCAGAGCTTGGCTGTCTGATGTTTCGCTGAGTCGGTCCGGGACCTCCGCGACCACACTTGGCTTTAAGAGAGTGTCAGCAACCGGGAGCGGAGTCCTCAGTCTGCGCGACATCAGTCTCTGAGCGGGGCTGCTCATCATGCCCTTCGTAGGCGTGTTTCTCCATTGTAAGATGGCTAACCATGGGTCAGTGCCTGCACTGGCTGCCTTCTTGCACAGGCTTTTTACTATCTTCACAGCTAACTCTGCCTTTCCATTCGATTTGGGGTATCTGGGAGAGGACATTACGTGGTCGAAGTCCCATTCTTTCGCGAACTTCCTGAATGTCTCGCAGTCAAACTGGGGCCCCGATCTGTAATCACACGGTCTGGCTGTCCATGACGAGCAAACTGGGCCTTGCACCTCAACACTGTGGTCCCTGCTGAAAGATCCGGAAGGAGCTCTATTTCCCAATAATCTGAATAATGGTCTACCATAATCAGAAAGTCTTTGCCGGCTTGGGTGAACAAGTCCATGCTTAGAATCTGCCATGGTCGTGTCGGGAGCGCATGGGACATCATTGTCTCCCGCTGCTGTTCATGTGCGTATTCGTTACAGGCTGAGCACTGGCTCACATAGTCCTTTATTTCACTGTGCATGTTGGGCCAGAACAGCGTGTCCCTGGCCTGCCTGTAGCAGGCGTCTCCACCTACATGGGTGGCATGTATGCGTTTCAACATTTCGGGCCTCAATGACCTTGGTACAATGACCCGCTGGCTTTTGAAAAGCACTCCATCCTGTGCGCTGATTTCGTCCCTCATTGACCAGTATTCTCTGATTGCCAAAGGAGTCTCTTCTCTGTTATCTGGCCAACCCCGGAGTACCACCTCTTGCAGCAGCTGAAGATTTTCATCCCCCTCAGTGTGCTCTTTTATTTGTTTCAGTCTCTGGCTAGTAACGTTCAGATACTCAGCCTGATTTATGTGTTCAGCCTCCTCCTGCGCTCTCTGTAGGCAACAGATTGTCGCTTTCTTATATTCCGAGTCAGAACCACGTAGTGCAGCTGTGGCCCTGCTCAAAGTGTCACTGATGAACATATCGGGCCCTGGCTTGTACACAACCTTGAGGTTATAGGCCTGTAGTGTGAGAAGCATGCTCTGTAGTCGTTTGGGTGCTGTGAGTAGGGGCTTGTTGAAAATAGATATGAGAGGCTTGTGGTCAGTTTCAGCTGTGATCTCTCCCCGCCCGTACAAATAGTAATGGAACCGTTGACAGGCAAACACTATGCTCAGACATTCCTTCTCAATTTGCGCGTAGTTCTGCTCTGTCTGAGTAAGTGCTCGCTGGCTTAAGCTCACCGGCTGGTTTCCTTGCAGCAGACAACACCCGAGTCCCTTCTGACTTGCGTCACTCTGAATTGTGACCGGCTCCGTTACATCGTAGTATCGCAAGACCGGGGCTGTAGTGATGAGCCGCTTGATCTCCTCGACCGCTGCGTCATGTTTAGGGAGCCAATGCCAGGGAACGTCCTTGTCCAGCAACCTCCGTAACGGCTCGCACACCTCTGAGAGGCGTGGCATGAATCTTGCGAGATAGGTCACAAACCCGATGAATCGCTGCACGGCCTTGGCATCTCCAGGGTGTGGCATGTCCTGGACCGCCCGAATTTTTCCCGGGTCTGCTCTGAGTCCTTCTGCTGTAAGAATGTGCCCATGAAACCTGACCTCTCTGACCCTGAACTGCAGTTTCTTTAAACTGAGTCGCAACTTCACCTCCCTGCACCTTTGCATGAGCGCAATGAGCTTTGCGTCATGGTCCTGTGTGGCTATCTCATCTGTCCTCCCACACCCAACAACCAATATGTCATCTGCTATAGGCTCCACTCCACTTAGTCCTGCGAGTAGTTCATGCTGTTTACGCTGGTAAATCTCTGGGGCCACAGACACACCAAATGGCAGCTTTAACCACCGCTTTCTGCCCCATGGCGTCCAAAAAGTAGTTGTATAGCTACTAGCCTCATCTAATCTGCACTGTAGAAAGGCATCTCGCGCATCTACTAGGGTAAAAATGCGGGCCCCAGGCAACTTGTATAATACATCCTCAAGTGTCGGCATAATGTAGTGAGATCTCTTTAGAGCCTGATTTAGTGACTTAGGGTCAATACAAATCCTCAACTTCTCTGGCTGGTTGACAATAACCATATTACTAATCCATTCAGTGGGCTCTGACACTGAAGTTAAATGGCCATCTCTTTCATATTTGTCTAACTGAGCCTTAACAGCATCTCTGAGAGCCACTGGGACGTTGCGTGGGGAAGCCTGTACTGGGGTCACTTTTATATCTAGCTCAAAATGAACATCCCCTGGGAGTGACTCAACAGGATCATTAAAAACATCGTTGTATGTACGCACGAGAGGCTGCCTGGTTAATGACTCTGAGCTGCTGTGTTCTACCCTCAGAAGCTCTTCAGGGATGGTGAACTGCATTAAACCCAAGCGCTCACTTGTTTCACCTGACAGTAGGGGTCTCTGTCCGCTTCTCACAATCTCAAACTTTAATTTATGGGCTTTTCCCCTCACTACACAGTCTGTCTGGAATATGCCAATAGATTGCATGGACTGGCCTGAATACAGTACCAACCTGGTCTGACTTGGTAATAGCTTTGCCTCCGGAGCAAGCCTCCTCATATCCTTTATGCTCATCACATCACATGTTGCCCCTGAGTCTAACTGGCATCTCTGAAAACCTCCATTAATTTGTATATTAGCAAACCATTTCTTTCCACGACCCTGCACAGCCCCTATGCTCTCTGCTGTGTATATGTGGGCCTCTGTGCTAGACGTGTCAGTGCCTACTTCCCCATCTGCAGCGTGTAGGTGTCTTGTAGCTTGACCCTTCTTCATGCACACCTTTGCAAAGTGATTTGCAGTCCCACAGCTCCGACAGTTCTTTCCGAATGCTGGGCAAAAGTCGCGTCCGCGCCTGTGCATGTTGCCACAAAATCTGCATGTAGTGCTCTCGGCTTTGGTCGTGGTCTGATTTTGAGATATGTCCGAGCGTTCTTGCCCGGGTGGGGCTCGTGGACGACGGCCCTCTGTTGCATGCACTGTCTCTAGTGACCTGTCCTGTGTGATTGCTTGTATCCTGATGTCTGTCATCTCTGCAGCTCTGCATATCTCTATGGCTGATGCTAGTGTGAGATCTTTCTGTCTGAGTAGACGGCGGCGTACACTTTCATCACTCACCCCCAGCACCAGTCTGTCTCGAATTAATTCCTCTTTGAGTTGTCCGTACTCGCAGGAAGCAGCCTTCTCCCTCAGTTTAGTTATGAATGAATCAATGGGCTCCCCTCATCTTGCTTGCAGGTTCCAAAACAAATCTCTCAAATATTATATTTCTTGCTGGTTTAAAATAGTCCTCCAACGCATCCAGGATAGTATCCGCGTCCTTCCCCTGCTCCTCCGTCAGTCCCAGGTTATGCTTGTATATGTGACGACATTCACTGCCCATCACCCTTCTCAGCGTTGCTGCTTGCACATCTTTTCCTTTCTCTTTTAATCCCGTAGCCAATACGTAGTCCTCAAATTCAGACCTGAAGTTGTCCCAGTTACTTGCCAGATCGCCACTCATCTTCATCACCTCCGGTGGCGGTATATTGGCTGCCATGCTGCTTCTCGTTAGCTTAGCCCGCTGCTAACAACTGCTTCACTCACTTCACGAAAGTCCTGTCCGTTTTTTTTTTTTTTTTTTCTTCTGCCAGCCGCCTCAATGGAGCGTTCCGCACTCTTCCTCACCGCAGGCTGGCCTAGTCACTTCTGACACCATGTTTCTGTATTGGTGTGTGTATAAGAAAGACACCGGACATCAGTGTTGTTTATCAGCCGCTGTATTCGAATCTGCGCCGTACAACCAAGCGCACGCCCTCCCCCGTGCTGCTGGGGCAAACCATTCCCAAAGAGGGGTGTTCACTCCCCGTAACAACATCCACCACAGTGGTGAGACACAGACGAATTAAAGTGATGTCTTTCCTTATTTAACTGGGGCTTCATTCCATCCCATTTTAGCAACAAACACTTCTCGATGGCACTCACGCTTATAACTGAGTGCACCTGCTCCACACACACTTTTCCCCGAGTACCGCTGCTTTCTCTTCCGGGTCTTCACCCACCAGTCTCGACGTCCCGCATGCCGGTAAAACAATTAAACCTAGACATTTTTATTAATTTATAAAACTCATCCGGATGCCTGGACAGGAATGAACGAGTGGATGAGCTTTTGGTGGTGGCGGTGTTACAGTGTGGGCAGGTGTGTCCAGTCGATACAGAACTGCCTTCCACTTTGTAAATGGTACAGTCATAATCCCTGTCATGTTCCGTAATGGGCAGCAGGTGGCAGGCGTTCATTTCTTCTGCCTACACACCTTCTGCCTATTTGTCAATGATTACACCTGCTTTATCTAGACGCTCCGGCTGTCTACTCATTGCCGGAGTATTGCATGCCGTGCCACTGCTATTGCCCATGCTCGGTAGGATTAATCAAATACGATCGTTGTTTTGTGACTTTGTCGTCATCCCAGTAGGGTTATTGAGAACGCGTACTTTAAATAGAAAGTGTCTTATTTTTTCCTTGCCGTTTTTTGCAAGCGCTTTATTTTTCACTTTACATTATTTCCTGGTTCTCGTTTTCACCAGCGTTTTCTGTTTTTTATTAAGCGGAGTTTTGTGTTTGTAATAAATATTATTTTGTGACAATTGCCCGATCAGTGTCTGCTACTTCGGGATCCACTTATTCACGTTGCTCTGTTGCGTTACTGAAGCAGTCCTTTTCCTGCTTTGTGCGCAACGTGACAATCCCATACTACCTGAATAACATTATTCATCCCGTGATTGTGCCCCGACATGAACAAGACGCTAATTTGATCTTCATGGACGACAATGCTCCAGCTCATTGAGGTCACATCATCAGGGAACAGCTGTTGGAGACTGGTGTACCTCAAATGGAATGGCCTGCACTTGCTCCAGACTTGAATCATATTGAAAACCACCGGGATCAGCTGAGTCACCGTGCAGAGGCTCGAAACTCTGCACCCCAGGACCTCAATGACCTGAGGTGCAGAGTGGGATGCCATGCCTCACCAGACAATAAGTTGTCTTGTGAACAGTATGACAAGTCATCATCAAGCTGTAATTGATGCTCCAGGGCACATGACAAATTATTGAGACGTTGAAATTTTTTGTTGTGGTGTCCCCACCATTGTTGTTAACTTTGGATTCAGTGAAGTGTTGGAGATGAGAAAATCACTAGCGCATCCGTCTACTGAAATGTCCTACTTTCATGATATGAGACTGGAGCAGTAACTTTTTAACCATAATTTTCACATGAAAGTGAAATATCCCCAACATTTTGGGTGTGTGTGTGTGTGTGTGTGTGTGTGTGTGTGTGTGTGTGTGTGTGTGTGTGTGTGTGTGCTCGCTCAATAAAGTTGAGTTGCATTTGGTAAGTGGAATATGTACGTTTGGCTGATGATTGTTGATAAGGCAGCAGGCGGTGGCAATTTGATGTCAAACCTATGAACACAAATGGCCGGATGACTGAATTGATTGGATTGGATTGGATTGGATAAACTTTATTGTCAAATGTACAGTATGTGTAACATACAGCACAGATGAAATTTCTTCCCTCTCAACATGAAACAAGAGGAGCCGCTTGAGGTCACATTCAAGCAACTAAATTGTTTAGAAGAAAAAATATCTTTATTTTTTTAATTGAATGCAGGTGGCAAGGATAGGAATCTTGCAATTACTCATCAACGGCCACACAATAATTATTACTATTCGGACTGAATGCTTTTCTTTTCTTTCAGAATAAAAACAACTCTTTTTGGTCTGGGGTGACATGTCCAGCGAGCCCAGGGTGTGGACCGGATGTTGGTCCCACTGCTTGTCCAGGTGGGTGTGTTTCTGACCAGTAACAGGTTGTCTGGGTGAGCAAGGTGTTGGTCCAGGTGGGTCATTATCATCCGGAGTAACTGCGGTTGGCGAGGCAGGTCTTGGTGGCGACCTAGATGGCGGTTCAGGTTTGAAAAGGTTGTGTTCCAGATTGATTTATTTTCATCCGGAGGAAAAGATGGTCCAGGTTGGCAGTGTGCTTGTCCAGGTGGGTTGTTTTTATCTGGAGTAATTGGCAAGGGTTGTTCTGGTGGTGGTACAAGTCATCTACCCCATTGAGAATTTGGTGTCAAGGTGGGTGGTTTTTATCAAGGAAAACAGGTGGCTGCACTGGTGGCCGATATTCGCGAATTATTATATGAAAGAAAATTTGGATCAGGTCGGGGTGGCAGTGGCCCATGTGGCTAATATGGTGGTGGACCAGGTGGCCTAGCTGGATATGGAACAGGTGGCCAAGGTGGTCGTTGCCCATGGTAAAAGGGAGGCCAATATGGATAATTTATTGGTGGCCCAGGAGGACCTGGTGGTCCAGGCGGTCCTGGTGCACTAGGTGGTCCTGGTGGTCCAGGTGATCCAGATGGACCTGGTGGTCCAGGTGGTCCATTTGGTCCTGGTGGTCCGCCTGGTCCAGGTGGTCCTGGTGGCCCATCGGGTCCAGGTGGTCCTGGGGGCCCATCTAGTCCAGGAGGTCCAGGTGGCCCATTTGGCCCTGGTGGACCATCTGGTCCAGATGGTCCTGGGTGGCCATCTGGCCCTGGTGGACCACCCGGTCCAGGTGGTCCTGGTGGACCATCTGGCCCTGGTGGGCCAGGTGGTCCGGTTGGTCCTGGTGGTCCGGTTGGTCCTGGTGGCCCAGGTGGTCCTGATCCAGGTGGACTATGGTCATGTGGAGTAACAAATGCACTCGATTGCACTTGTCTCTTTATTTTAGCAGAAAGACTGCTGGTTCCTGTGAAAAAAGAGTTGACATTTTTGTTACATTGTGACTTTTCACTTACTCTGTTATTTGTTAGTTGAGAGTTTGATGACTTACCAAAAAGCACAAGCGCAACAGTGAGCACCTTGATAATGCTCATTGTGGCTGATGATGTCCTAAAAGACAGAGAAAAGGGACGGTAAACGACATCGAAAAAAGTCCATCTGGTGAACATGATGGGAGAACTGGCTGCTTGGACACACTCAGTTTGTTCAGGCCCAGGTGCCATGCCATGCCACGAGACACCAGGACTGCGACTGGGAAGAACAGTCATAACTCCCTGCCAATCTAATGTCGCCATTGGACGGATTTCACATATTTACTTACACCACTACTTTTCAGGATTTTTTTTTTTCTGTCATTGACAAACATGCACTTCAAAGTCCACGGTCACACAGAGCATCGCTGTGCAAAAGCTTTTGTCTTCACAATCTATTTGTTAACAAGGGTTTGCACTGTAGAACATAGTGGACGTCCAGCATTTACGCGTCCCCTCACTGATTTGGAGATTATTTGTTTCAAATTTCAGATACTTTTATCGTGGGACCATCCCCATTTTGAAGTGGAAAATACTTATTGGCAGTATATCACCAATTTTTCAAGAATGTTTTGGGTTAACCAGTGGACAATAAAAGGTTGATTCTCCTTTCTAGCGGGTTTTGTTCTTAAGTAATCAGCAGGAGAAGACAGCAACATTTTACAAAATGTATCCACTTCTCACAAACTTTGGAGAAAAATAGCTTTTTGTAAAAACAAACGTAAAAAAGAACAGACTTCAATGCTAATATTTTTGCTTCACTGACTTGAACATCTGAACAGTGTCTCCATTCTAAAACAAGTTTTCTTCATCATCATTCAACATCAGCGATTTTTGAAGAATGCTTTGAGTTAAGCAGTGGACAAAGAAGATTGATACTACCTTTCTCGCTGTTTCCATTATTTGGTAATCAGCGGGAGAACATAGCAAAATCTTAAAATATTCATTTACTTCCACAGAATCTGGAGAAAAATAGCGTTGTTGCTTATACTTTCTTTTTCTAATATCTGAACAGTGGTTCCATTCTATGAAGCACCTCAATAACTTTTTGAAACGAGAGCAAAATATAATTTGGATGGAATGATAAACAAGTGCTGTGATTGACACCAAAAAGATGCTGGAAAAAAAATATTCAATGCCACAAACATGTTTTCTTGTTTTTTAGAATCCCCCAAATTCCTGGAGCATTCATTTAGCTGTTAAGAGTGTATCATAATAGTTCTTGACATATTAAAATATAATTAGGCACTCAAAAAATAATTATTCAGTGAACAAAGATCTAGAAACACTGACCAAACTCCTCAAGAAAGTGTGTGTGTGTGTGTGTGTGTGTGTGTGTGTGTGTGTGTGTGTGTGACACGAAGCAATTGTCACAAAACAACAATGTGTTTCAAGTAATACCGCTTGTAACATTCCTTTGATATGTGACTTTTGAAATCTATTTTTGCTGTAAAAAAGTCAAGGGCAATGTAAGTTTTGTTTTGTGTTTGGTGATGAACCACCATCCATAGTCTCAACAGCGTGAGAACTTTGGCCTACTCTTGTGCATTTCATGCATCCGCAAATACGGAGAGACTTTTAGTCCCCCACTCTACTGTGCTTACCTCCGGCTTGCCAAGGATGAATTGCAACATTGCTTTTTTGTGCAATTGTCAGGATAATGAGGCTGACAAAGTGGAGCAAACCACCATAGCAAGCTTTGTCACGAGGAGAGATAAAAAAAAAATTCTTGCACCAACTCAAAGACATTAAGAATGTCATTGATGGATCACTTGGGTCCAAAACATGTTTCAATGTTGGCCATTTATACCGGAAAAACAAAATTCATTGAACACCAAAAGACTTTAAGTTATTTGTTGGGAATATGCCCCAAGTGTGACTGCTTTCAAGTCCAAGGTAAAAACTATGCTCTTATAAAGGGCTCTTATAAAGTTTTTTTTTTTTTTTTACTTAAATACAGCTGTAAAAATATGTTTCTTCCACTGTCTAAGTAATTTTAGTACTCTCTCTTTTGTCTCTGGACTTTAAGTGTCTTCAGTTCTTTTATTTTAAAGTGCTTTTAAATGTTGCAATTCTGCGTTCTATAAATGAAGTACTATTGCCCATCATTCCTAAAATAATGAAAGCATTTTTCTTTATGTAGCGTTACGGAAATGTTACATCTTTGATACAAAAAAAAAAAAAAGCATTGTTCCAATGGACAAATATGGTTTGCATAAAGGAAACACTAAATAATGTCTTGGCAGCCCGGTAGTCCAGTGGTTACCAAGTCGACTTCAATTCCAGCTACGGCCTCCCTGTGTGGAGTTTGCATGTTCTCCCCGGGCCTGCGTGGGTTTTCTCCGGGTACTCCGGTTTCCTCCCACATTCCAAAAACATACATGGTGGGCTGATTGAACACTCTAAATTGTCCCTAGGTGTGAATGTGAGCGTGGTTGGTTGTTCGTCTCTGTGTGCCCTGCGATTGGCTGGCAACCGATTCAGGGTGTCCCCCGCCTACTGTCCGAAGAGAGCTGGGATAGGCTCCAGCACCCCCCGCGACCCTAGTGAGGATAAAGCGGTTCAGAAAATGAATGAATGAATACATAATGTCTCACGTATTCATTAAATATATTAACCTGGGATGGGCAACTGGTGGCCCGTGGTTGCAGGTGGCACACTCTTTGAGCGGCCTCTTGATTAACTATCATCCATCCATTTTCTGATCCGCTTTATCTTCACAGGGGTTGCGGCGGGTGCTGGAGCCGATCCCAGCTGTCTTTGGTAAGCCGGCAGGGTACACCCTGAACTGGTCGCCAGCCAATCGCAGGGCACACAGAGCAAACAACCATCCGCGCCCTCACTAACACCTATGGACAATTTGGAGTGTTCCATTAACCTGCCACGCATGTCTTTACAATGCGGGAGGAAATGGGAGTACCCGGAGAAAACCCATGCAGGCATGGGGAGAACATGTAATCTCCACACAGGGAGGCTGCAGCCAGAATCGAACCTTGCACCTCTGCACTGCTGGGACCATAGGGCCGCCCTGATTTAACTTAAAATAAAGAAATACATAATATAATCTTTGTGATATTTGTGAAAAAATGCACAACATGCATTCTGACGCCAAATATTGGTTTGCCTTTCACCTGTTTCGTGTCATCCTTGAATGGTATTTTTTATAAATGAGAGCCCTTTGTGATGGAATATTTAAAAAAATAATACAATAAAATCACATTCGATGGTTAATTTTTGATTGTTCAAACATTCTCGAAGGATGGATATTTCACGACTTCACTGAGAAATGTGTTATGAAATACGTTGAGAGCACATATTTTGCAGGTATGCACCTTTTGTCCAGAATTAAAACAATTTCATCATATGTTTTGTTTGGAAATGTGTGATCCAATGTTACCTTAGTCAAAATGAATATTTATCCCTTGAGTGGACAAAGCGCAACACCAAACATGTCCAACATTAATGTTTTGTTCCCTGAAAACACTTCAGGATGGCGATAGTACTCACCACACACACTCAAGTTTGCTCTTGGGAACCCTCTCAGGCTTGCGTTGTTGACAGTCCTGGTCCCGTCTCTCTTCTGTCGCCTCACAGTCATTACCAGAGAGCTTATATCACTTGTCCGGCCACCATAAAGGTGGTGCCCTTGTTAAGGTTAATTATTTAATTTATTCTCTTTTGTTTTCATACAATTACAGTAAGCGGTTTCTCTTCATTGGGTATTGCCAAGCGGTATTTCTTTTACATGATGCCAAGCTGTAAGGCATCAGTTAATTGAATCATTTTCAAATGAGTAGAGCACACAAAAGGTCACCACCGCTGGAATCTTATGCGCAGGTACGTGGAGTCGTAACATGACTTCAAACAGCTGGAAACGTGTTTTTTTTTTTTTTTTTTAATCAGCCAAGCAACAAGGAGCTGTGTGGTGTCATTGATGAAAGGTACTGTTGCTTTGCAAAGACAACTAATCAGTTTGTCTCATCTGAATCAGTCAGTATCAATTCCAATACATGTGCCATGATGTCAGTTATCAGACCTTTCTCGTAAAATATGTGGCTGAAAAACCCCCACAGCTTTTCATTGTTACATATTTTATTATTTTGCACCCATAATGTCCGTGTGAAAATAAAAATCTGAATCATCGTTACTTACCCTATTAAAATACACAATACATTTAACACCAGTAGGTGGAGCCACCCTAACACTCCAGCAAACAAAATGTACATTTTGGACATAAACCAGAAGTGTGTCGCCATTGAGAAATTATATTGTGTCCCATCGAATGAGAGGACTGATAACATGACAAATGTGTAAATGATCCAGAGAGGCCTAAAGCAAGCTAAAGTGATCAGTGGTAGAATACAATACTATTACAGTTTGTACAGTTGGTGCAGAAAATCATTGAACCATTTTAGAGAGATACAATATTTGTTGTACAAGAAGAGTGACTACGTCAGTGACTGTTTAGGGAGTTAATGGCTAGAGGGAAGAAGCTGTTTAAGTGTCTGCTGGATTTGGTGCGCATGGATCTGTAGCGCCTGCCTGAGGGGAGTAGCTGGAAAGGTGGTGGGCAGGATGCGGGGATCCAGGAGGATTTTCCGCGCCCTTGTCTTGATTCTTGCAGTGTGCAAGTCCTCAAGAGTGGGTAGGGCGGTGCCAATGATTTTTTCCGCCGTCCCTAATTGTCCGTTGAAGTCGGATTTTGTCCTTCTTTGTGGCGGCCCCAAACCAAACCGTGATGGAGGAACACAGGATTGATTCGATGACTGCCGTGTAGAACTGACGTAGCACCTCCTGTGGTAGGCCATGCTTTCTCAGCAGCCTCAGGAAGTACATCCTCTGCTGGGCCCTTTTCAGGATAGAGATGGTGTTGACTTCCCACTTCATGTCCTGGGAGACTGTGATTCCCAGGAACTTGAAGGTCTCGACGGTTGACACAGGGCAGTTGGATAGTGTGAGGGGCAACTCTGGAGAAGGATGTTTCCTGAAGTCCACGATCATCTCTACAGTCTTGAGCGTGTTCAGCCCGAGGTTGTGTCGGCTGCACCAAAGCTCCAGCTGCTCCACTTGTTGTCGGTACGCAGACTCGTCGCCGTCTTTGATGAGACCGATGACCGTGGTGTCGTCTGCGAACTTTATGAGTTTGACAGCTGGACTTGTTGAGGTGCAATCGTTTGTGTAGAGGGAGAAGAGCAGTGGAGAGAGGACACATCCCTGTGGGGCTCCAGTGCTAGTGGTGCGTGTTGATGATGTTGTCGCTCCCAGTCTCACCTGTTGTGTCCGTCCCGTCAGGAAGCTGAGGATCCACTGGCAGATCGTAGGGGACACACCGAGGTGGAGAAGTTTGGGGGTGAGGAGTTCCGGTATGATGGTGTTGAACGCAGAGCTGAAATCCACAAACAGGATCCTTGCGTAGGTCCCTGTGCTTGATGATGTAGTGCAGACCTATGTTGACTGCGTCCTCCACAGACCTGTTTGGCCGGTAGGCAAACTGAAGAAGGTCCAGCAGGGGTCCGGTGACGTTCTTTAGGTGGTTCAGCACAAGGCGTTCAAAGGACTTCATGACCACAGACGTCAGAGCAACAGGCCTATAGTCGTTCAGTTTCGATGTTGCCGATTTCTTGGGAACTGGGATGATGGTAGACTGTTTGAAGCAGGATGGGACCTCAAACAGTTCCAGGGATCTGTTGAAGATTTGTGTGAAGACCGCAGCCAGCTGTTCAGCGCAGACTTTCAGGCAGGAGGGGGACACTTTGTCGGGCCCCGCAGCTTTCTTGATCTTCTGCTGCTTGAAGAGCCTGTTCGTGGATCTGTAGTGGAGAAAAAGAGAAGAGGGTGGGGGTGGGGGGGGGTCGATAGAGTAGTATCTGGTAGAGGTGGGTGAGTGTGGGAAATGGGGGTGTCCTTTTCAAATCGGCAGAAAAACGTGTTTAGTTCATCAGCAAGACCCTTATTGTTCACTGTTTGGGGGGATGGCGTTCTATAGTTTGTGATTGTTTTCAGGCCATTCCACACAGATGCAGAGTCGTTAGCAGAGAACTGGTTTTTCAGCCTCTCTGCATAGCTTCTCTTTGCGATGTTAATTTCCTTTGTCAATTGGTGTGCCCGATCTCCACTTCTAAATGCGGCCTCTTTCTCTTTCCTGAGTTGCCTGAGTTTGGGAGTAAACCATGGCTTGTTATTGTTGAAGGAGTGGAAGGACTTTGTTGGTACACACATGTCCTCACAGAAACTGATGTAAGATGTTACAGTGTCTGTGTATTCATCCAGTGTGCCCGTTGAAGTTTCAAAGACGCCCCAATCAGTGCAGTCTAAGCATTCTTGTAGAGCTAGCTTTGCTTCATCTGTCCATTTTTTCACAGTCTTAACAACCGGTTTAGCACATTTGAGTTTCTGTCTGTATGTAGGTATTAAGTGGATTAAATTGTGGTCAGAAAGACCCAATGCTGCGCGGGCGATCGATCGGTATGCATTTTTGATTGTTGTATAGCAGTGGTCTAGGATGTTGCCTTCTCTGGTGAAACATTCGATGTGCTGCTTATATCTGGGAAGTTCACGGTTAAGATGTGCTCTATTAAAATCGCCCAAAATGATCAGGGGTGACTCTGAGTTTGTTTACTTGTTCAGCTAGCGTTTGTATCGCCGCGTTAGCATTAGCTTGTGGCGCAATGTAAACACCGACGAGTAAAAAAGAGGACTTCTTTCACCAGCACACGAAAATCCACAAGGTTTTTCGGAGCTAATCGCGAGCGGAGCGGCGGCGCTGTACGGCGGCGCTGTACGGCGCATGGAAACGACGTCGGAGGAGGGGGAAGCGAGCCGGCGTGCTAGTCAAGCTCCGGCAACGTGGATTTCGAACCCCGCTCCCATCGATCCATCTTGCTAATCTACGATCTCTGCCAAACAAGATGGATGAGCTTCTCCTCCTCACAAAGACCAACAAAACTTTTGCATGTTCTGCTGCGCTCTGCTTCACTGAAACCTGGCTCAGTGACCGCCACCCGGATTCCGCGCTACATCTACCCGGCTTCCGCCTTCTCTGAGCCGACCGCGACACGGAGCTATCAGGGAAATCGAAAGGTGGTGGGATTTTCTTCTATATCAACGAAGAATGGTGCACTGATGTCACGAAGCTCGACGCACACTGCAGCCCGGACCTGGAGTCGCTGTCTTTAAAATGCAAGCCATTCTACTCGCCACGTGAGTTCACCTCTTTTTTTGTGTTGTGTCACAAAACAATGCCAAATTAGCAGAAATTGACAAAATTTCACTCAGGAATTAAAAATCAAATATATTTTTTCGCAGGTTATTGACAAGGGGTAAGAATGTGCTGGAATGTCTGCTGGTTTTGCATGCTTGTGTGCATAGTTAGTTCGCACCTCCCTGAGGTTAAGGAGCTGGAAGTAATGGTGAACAGGTTCAGAATCTGAATCAGACTTATTGGTCAAGTATGCAAGAAACATACAAGGAATTTACTTCCCAGTTATAACCTGTTCAGAGTACCATAAACGAGACACCAATAACTAACATGGGGTGACAGAAAAAAATGGCGCATGGTTTGAGCCAGAGAAAAAAAACCTCAACACATGTAATAAACAGGGTGGGGAGGTAGGGGAGGAAGGTGGGGGGGAGCGTCACAAGCTGTGAAACACCCGTGTGGCCTTGGACAGCACAGTCAAACTATCGGACCAATATCAGTTTAATGAAGGACAAAGCCAAAACATATGTACCGTAATTTCCGGACTACAAGCGCGATTTTTATCACACGTTTTCGACCCTGCGGTTTATTCAATGATGCGGACTGCTTTTGCATTTTTCTAACGGCCGCCAGGGAGCGCTTGAGCAGAAAAGAGTGAGACGGGTGGAATGTATGTGTCGAGGAAGACGCTAGTTTGGACTTTTCATGTAATTTGTTGCTTCGTGCATGAATAAGATTAACATAAAGCCTCACCATGAAAAATGCTCAGAGAAATGCATGTGACGCAGATTTTAAGTTAAAAGCAATCGAGCTGGCTGATGAAGAAGGGAATAGAGCTGCTGCACGTAAACTTGGCATCAATGAATCAATGGTGAGACATTGGAAATGGCAGCAGGAAGAACTGGAACAATGTATATCAAGACGACAAAAGCTTTCAGAGGTCATGAAAGTAGGTGGCCAGAACTGGAAAACGTTCTTGAAGACTGGTTGAACACAGAAAGAAGAGATGGCCGAGGTGTTTCCATTGTGCAGATCCGACTGAAAGCCAAAACAATCGCAGGCGAAAAGAAAATTCTGGATTTTAAAGGAGGACTGTCGTGGTCTTTGAGATTTATGAAACGAAAAGGTCTGTCCATCAGGGTGTGGCGACGCGTCCAACACGGCGGTAGGGGCGGTCCTGTCCCAGCTACACGGGGGGACCGAACGTCCCGTGGCGTTTGCCTCACGATCTCTGACTCCCACAGAGCAGAGGTATTCGGTGAAGCGCTGGCCTGCGTCTGGGCGTGCGAGCGGTGGCACATGTACTTAACGGGCGGCACTTCACGCTCCGGACCGACCACCAAGCACTCACAGCCCTCCTGGCCACGACAGGGTCGGGACACAAACCGCTGGGGTGTGCCAGACACTGTTACCACGGACAACGGGCCAGAGTTCCTCTCGGTTGACTTCGCTGCCTTCACGGGGGAGAGAGAGATTAAGCACATCAGGACGGACCTGTACCACCCGCAGGCCAATGGGGGGGGGTTCAACCAGACCCTCTTCCCGGGGTATCCCGAGGCGTTCCCAGGCCAACTGAGCGACATAGTCTCTCCAGAGTGTCCTGGGTCGACCCCAGGGCCTCCTGCCAGTGGGACATGCCCAAAACACCTCACCAGGGAGGCGTCCAGGAGGCATCCTATTCTGATGCCCGAGCCACCTCATTTGGCTGCCCTCGACCGTAACCCCCAAAACACCAAAACAAACACAAGAGAACCCCACTGCTCTCTCTTAGCAGAAGCACCCTCAAATGAGGCGTGTGCTACCTCACCTCTCAACAAACTAAAACCACTAACAGCTAGCCGTATGCTCTGATGGCTTGGGGAATGTAACAATGAACTGTCCCACAAGAGCAAATAACATTTCCGTCCTAAGCAAGCAATGGACAAGAAAAAATAATAATAACAATAACTAATGAGTAAACTACTATGTCTACTACTACTACTATTAATAATAATAATAATAAAGAGAATAACTATCCGCGTGTAAAGAGCAATAAAGAAAAAAAAACAGAGGAACAAGTAGTGTGCCAATAAAACTGTGAAAAGACTCCTTGGAGCATTAAACACAGGCCTTAATTAGGCAGGAAGACCAAATGGACATATACAAAGTGTAACAAATGCAGAAAGCACAAAAGCATTCATCCAAGACTGCAAGTGCCACATAGCAGAATCCCGGAAAACTAGTGAAGTTAACAAAACCTTTTTACTAAAGTTAAACGTCACTCGCAAAAAAATAAAAAATAAAAAAAGCAACATACCCTGACAAAGAAATTCAGCCATCAATCAAGTTCTGGGACATCTGATTATTTTTTTTTTTTTTTGTAAACAAATTCCAATGCCTTGTCCGGGTCTTCAAAGCGAGTAGTTAGGCTGACCAGAGGCCAAATTTGTCATTAATACAGGAATGAAACTCTCTCTTTACCCGCGTAAATGCCACCCTGCACTTGGCCACAGCAGAGGTTAAATCGTGGAAAATAACTAGCCTTTTCTCATTGAACAGCAGGGGCAAGGCTTCCCCAGCCGGGTGTAATACTTTATCTATCTGATATTCTGACAGTGTGACTATCGTGAACGACAAAAAAGTCATGATGTTTGAGAAGGCCATAAGTCACCATCTTGGAATCCCTGGCGATCTCTTCCATTTACTTGTGCTGAGGTAACGGTTTGCATCCAATCAATTCATAACTCATCCAATTCTCTACAGGTTTTGACACAGATTGAATTGTTAGAAACATCAGACATGCAGTTATGATAGCAGATGTCTCGGTCATTTTATAATCGGGGCTTTCATATTAAATATTCAGGAATGGTTAAATGTTCTTTTTACTTTAAATAATCTCCAATAAACAACAACCCAACAACAATTAACTTGAGTGTATATTTATTTTTCTTTTGTATTTCTTCCGATCACATTGTTGGATGGTGTTGAATCACTTGGAACATCATAAAAAGCTTTGAAAACAAATATTCAAAAATTCATTTTTTACCAGAATCGAGATGTGTTTTAATGAAGGTCAGAAGTGAAAAACATGCTTTTGCTTCATATTTTTATTTCATAAACCTCATTACTAGAGCTGTCAGATTAGCGCGTTTATATCGGCATTAATTTAAATGAATTTTATCGGGATCAAAAATTTTCTCGCGAGATTAACGCGAGACGTCCACAGCGGATGTTACGTTGCTCTATAAATAAACCAGAAACAAAACATCAAGCGCGCTGCGCGGGTCCACGCACGTTTGTTTTGCCAGCCACGGCAGCGCGAGACACTAAAAACGGATACTTAAATAGCTCATGAATGGAAAGTTTACTTTTAAAAAGTTGCCAGATTGTTCCATTGACAAGACCAAAGTTACCTGTATGTTTTGCAGTCGTAAACCGAGCTATCATCATAGCACGTCGAGTCTGAAAAACCACTTAATGGCCAAGCGCACAGCTGACGTTCTACTCCGCCCCCTTGTCTCAGACAGAGAGCTATGGGTCATTTCAAAACGAAGAAAATGGATGACACGACGAAGAACAAATTTGCTGAACGACTCCTGTTGGATTGACCTGGCGCTTTAAGAGGGGCGGGGCTGCCACTGACATTTGACGTTCGCACGATGTATAAATATCGTTTTGTTTCGTGAGTGAATACACTCACTTCGTCGTCGGCATGGCTCAATGTTAAGCTACGCGAGTGCTTCTTATCAAGTCAGATGTGTAAAGTTAGCTTTTAGATTCGGTCATGATCGGTTGCTTTGTTTGCCGCATCGCTATGCAATCACAGTCAGTTACCGTTCGCAATCGGCAATTTAAACAGCGTGGGCTAAAATGTTGCTAGAACAGGGCTGTCTTTATTTAGCTCATTTTTGCATAGTTGTCATGTTCGTCCGTCTGCATTCTGACGTTTAAACGAAGTAAATTGCGTTGCAGCTGGTGTAAATATGCCGGCGCTCCACTTCCGGGTTGGACCTTTGGGACTTGTAGTTCTTTTGTTCGATTCGACTTGATATGTTTGTGTTGTATGGTTTCTTACGTTTAAAACAATGAATAATGATGACGATATTGATA
Source organism: Hippocampus mohnikei (assembly GCA_026261675.1). Classification (NCBI taxonomy): domain Eukaryota; kingdom Metazoa; phylum Chordata; class Actinopteri; order Syngnathiformes; family Syngnathidae; genus Hippocampus; species Hippocampus mohnikei. The sequence continues at coordinate 442,290 of JAKGUB010000331.1, read as the reverse complement.
CATAGTGAAATCAGGGTTGATTAAATTATTTATTAAACGTATTGTTAAATAAAGGTATTAAATAATGTCAATTATAAACATATTTACATTGTGATGCAGAAAGATAGATATATTAATGTTTTACTGCATGTATGTGTAATTTAGGTTATTACCTGCTTCTGATACTTCTGTTACAACTACTACTACTTCTGCTGCAAAGTGCTCCAATAAATGATCAAAGAAGTACAGAACGAGAGATCCTTCCATGCTGACCGACAATCCTTATTCAGCTAGGGGCCGTGAAAACGGAATTAACTGAACAACTCCACTACGGATTGCCAGCGAGAGCCTCCATTACGAGTACTAGTTTACCTTAGATGTGCACTTTATAATGTTATATTGCGCTGTTTTGATTCCATAAAAGAGCTGTTCAAGCAGCTGTTGTGTGACAAAATATTTTTCACTGTTGTTGATGGACAGTAATATTGTGTGAGAGATAATGTGTGAATAACTGCTCCAAGTGAAAAATGTTCATGTAAAATTGAAAATCTAAATTGTTATTTCAGTAAATATTTGCATTTTGCACATAGAAAACTGATTCATGATTCCATGTTGATGAGAGCATTAAAATGGGGGAAAATAGGACAAAAAATATAAAAGGAAATTCAGAAACGATAAAAAATGCGTGAGTAATCATGATTTTTTTTAGTTAATTTGAGTTAATTATGACAGTTGAGTTTTTAATTAGATTAAATATTTTAATCGTTTGACAGCTCTACTCATTACACATCACTGGACTGTGTTATTTATCCTCTGCTGTTTCTGATGTTGCCTCGCAGCTGCAAATGCAAGACGCAACCTGCCCTGTACACCCATTGGAAAGGTCATGCTGTCATTAGGTGAGGCATTTAATTTATTTTCCTTTTGTTCTCACAAAGGTTTCTATTAGGCTGGTCTTGCTGTGCGACATTTGTTCTTCATACATGCATGCCGGAGTGAATCAATTACTGGAGTTGACATTTCCCCCTAATACTTACATCCTGTAATTGACAGGTGTCAAACTCAAGGGCCAGGGGCCAGATTTGGGGTTCTACATCATTTTAAAAAACACCTGATAGTATATTGTCCCAACCCAACAGGTAAGTGGAAGAGAATGGATGGATGGATGGATGGATGGATGGATGGATGGATGGATGGATGGATAGACCTCCTCTCCATCTTTTAACACTGGGTACTGCCTTTCCTTCTTTACACTCCTCATTGTCTTAATCATTCCCCAAACATCCCTAATTGGAGTCGTTCTTCCAATTTTAGTGCAAAAATCCCTTATGTTTTTTCTTCCTTCCTTGACAACTTTCCTCAACAGCGCTTCCAATTTCATGTACTCCAACAATGTCTCAATAGTAAGCATTCTTTTTCTGGCCTTGCAGCCCCTTTTCTTTCCTTCACAACTGTCATATATTCTTCTGTCCGTTCCTCTCATATGACCTTTGCATCTTGGTTTAGCAGACACAGTAGCCCTGAATATCACCTCCCTAATTTCCTCATTGATAACGTCAATATTTGCTTTGTGATCTATGTGCCTACTCTACCTTTCACTCATAAATTTAAACTGATCCCATCGTGCTTTACTGAAAACCCACCCTCTCGACAAATTGTATGTACCGGTAACTCAATATTGGGCAATGATTATTGCCCATTGATGAGTGGTCCTAAACCTTCCACTCACATTTTGTCTCACCTCCTCCCACATTAATTGTTGACATTAAGATAATTCTCCGCTGCCCTATGATCTGTGTTATCCCCATCATTGCATTTACCATCCTTGCAATTAATGTAATAAGTTATCTGAAATCACTCCAAAGTTTCTCCTCCATCAATTGTTCTGGTTGTTTCTTCTGCTGTTCCTCACTTCTGGCTTCACACACTCCCACACTCTGCTGGCTCACAATACAAGCAGCCTCCGCAGATTCCGTCATCCTGTTTTTTGTTGAGCTCGAACCTCCTTCATTACCTCACACCCGCCATATGCCACACTGTGATTTCCACCACAATTGCAACATTTCTGTTGTTCATCATTACTGCATTGGTTGTTGTCATAATCCTCCCCACACCTTGCACACCTTCTCCTTCCATGCCAATTCATAGGAGTACATCCAATTCTTTGACATTTAAAACACCTCAATAGCGAGGCACCTACACCCTCACACTGTATGTCACATAGCCAAGCAACACTTTCTCCAGGAGCCTCCCCTCAAACATCAGCAAAGCACTCTTACTGTTAATTCTCTCCTTCCCTTGTGATTTTCAACCTCCTTGCCTGCCTCAACTTTCCATCATTGATATCTGAAATAATTTCATCCATTGTTACTTCCTCCAATCAGCCCCAAATTACCCCTTTACTCCATTAATCCCCGATATGTACCTTGCTCACACTCACCACTTTGCACATTCCAATTTCCTTCATCCGACACTCCTTTTCCCTTTGCTCCTCATCCTTAAACGCAATCAATAAGTTCCCATCCCTGAACCATCTCGCAAACTTTACATCTCCTAATTTGTTCCTGCAAATAATAGTAAGCCTGACGGGTCTTATCAATAAAAGCGCCTTACTATCACTATAAACTGAAGAATTAGTTTAAATTCCTTCTCCACCATTCCCTCGCTGCCATTTCCTGTTCCAGAAGTCCATGAAACCAACTTTTGCTTCCTCACAACACCTACAGCAGATGCGCGTCTATCAGGTTCATCAATTTGTCACTTAGGAATAAAACACAAAGAGGAGACCATCCATCCATCCATCCATTTTCCGCCGCTTATCCGGGGTCGGGTCGCGGGGGCAGCAGCTTTAGGAGGGAAGCCCAGACTTCCCTCTCCCCAGCCACTTCTTCGAGCTCTTCCTGGCAGATCCAGAGGCGTTCCCAGGCCAGCTGGGTAACATAGTCTCTCCAGCATGTCCTGGGTCGTCCCCGGGGTCTCCTGCCAGTGGGACATGCCCGGAACACCTCACCAGGGAGGCGTCCAGGAGGCATCCTAATTAGATGCCCAAGCCACCTCATCTTGCTCCTCTCGATGTGGAGGAGAAGCGGCTCTACTCTGAGCCCCTCCCGGATGACCGAGCTTCTCACCTTATCTTTAAGGGAGAGCCCGGACACCCCGCGGAGAAAACTCATTTCGGCCGCTTGTATCCGGGATCTCGTTCTTTCGGTCACAACCCATAGCTCGTGACCATAGATGAGGGTTGGGACGTCGATCGACCGGTAAATTGAGAGCTTCGCCCTTTGGCTCAGCTCCTTCTTTACCACGACAGACCGATACAGCGTCCGCATCACAGCAGACGCTGCACCGATCCGCCTGTTGATCTCTCGCTCCCTTCTGCCCTCACTCGTGAACAAGACCCCAAGATACTTAAACTCCTCCACTTGGGGCAAGATCTCCTCCCCGACCCGGAGAGGGCACTCCACCCTTTTCCGACTGAGGACCATGGTTTCAGATTTGGAGGTGCTGATCCTCATCCCAACCGCTTCACACTCGGCTGCGAAACGCTGCAGTGAGAGTTGGAGAGCCCTGCTTGAAGGAGCCAACAGTCCTACATCATCTGCAAAAAGCAGAGATGCAATACTGAGGCCACCAAAACGGACACCCTCAACGCTTCGGCTGCGCCTAGAAATTCTGTCCATAAAGGTGATGAACAGAATCGGCGACAAAGGGCAGCCTTGGCGGAGTCCAACCCTCACTGGAAACGATTCCGACTTATTGCCAGCAATGCGAACCAAACTCTGACATCGGCAGATACGGATAGCCCGTATCAGGGGGCTCGGTACCCCATACTCCCGAAGCACCCCCCACAGAACTCCCCGAGGGACACGGTCAAACGCCTTCTCCAAGTCCACAAAACACATGTAGACTGGTTTCCGACATACCCTCGAGGACCCTGCCAAGGGTGTAGAGCTGGTCCACTGTTCCACGGCCGGGACGAAAACCACACTGCTCCTCCTCAATCTGAGGCTTGACTTCCCGACAGACCCTCCTCTCTAGCACCCCTGAATAGACCTTACCAGGGAGGCTGAGATTCCTCTGTAGTTGGAACACACCCTCCGGTCCCCCTTTTTAAAAAGAGGGACCACCACCCCGATCTGCCAATCAAGAGGCACTCTCCCCGATGACCACGCGATGCTGCAGAGGCGTGTCAACCAGTACAGCCCCACAGCATCCAGAGCCTTGAGGAACTCCGGGCGGATCTCATCCACCCCCGGGGCCTTGCCACCGAGGAGCTTTTTAACCACATCGGTGACTTCGACCACAGAGATAGGAGAGCCCACCTCAGAGTCCCCAGACTCTGCTTCCTCCAAGGAAGGCGTGTTGGTGGAGTTGAGGAGGTCTTCGCAGTACTCTGCCCACCGGTTCACAACGTCCCGAGTCGAAGTCAGCAGCGCCCCATCCCCACTGTACACAGTGTTAGTGCTTCCCCCTCCTGAGACGTTGAATGGTGGACCAGAATTTCCTCGAAGCCGTCCAGAAGTCGTGGTCCTCTGTAGTTGGAACACACCCTCCGGTCCCCCTTTTTAAAAAGAGGGACCACCACTCCGATCTGCCAATCCAGAGGCACTCCCCCCGATGACCACGCGATGCTGCAGAGGCGTGTCAACCAGGACAGCCCCACAGCATCCAGAGCCTTGAGGAACTCCGGGTGGATCTCATCCACCGAGGAGCTTTTAACCACATCGGTGACTTCAACCACAGAAGTAGGAGAGCCCACCTGGTGCCAAGTGCACATATGGACACCCTGATGTTTGAACAAGGTGTTCGTTATGGACAATCCGTGACGAGCACAGAAGTCCAATAACAAAACACCACTCGAGTTTTGATCGGGGGCCGTTCCTCCCAATCACGCCCTTCCAGGTCTCACTGTCATTGCCCACGTGAGCATTGAAGTCCCCAGCAGAACAAGGAGTCCCGGCCCGAATACTCTCCAGCACACCCTCCAAGGACTCCAAAAGGGTGGGTATGCTGAGCTGCTGTTTGGTGCATATGCACAAACAACGGTCAGGACCCGTCCCTCGCACCCGAAGGCGGAGGGAAGCAACCCTCTCGTCTACCGGTGTGAACCCCAATGTACAGGCACTGAGCCGGGGGGCAATGAGTATGCCCACACCTGCTCTGCGCCTCTCACCATGAGCAACTCCAGAGTGGAAGAGAGTCCAACCCCTCTCGAGAGAACTGGTACCAGAACCCAGGCTGTGTGTCAAGGCAAGTCCGACTATATCCAGTCGGAACTTCTCGACCTCGCACACAAGCTCGGGTTCCTTCCCTGCAAGAGAGGTGACATTCCACGTCCCTAGAGCTAGCTTCTGCAGCCGAGGATCAGACCGCCAGGGTCCCCGCCTTTGGCTGCTGCCCAGCTCACATTGCACCCGACCCCTTTGGCCCCTCCCATGGGTGGTGAGCCCATGAGAGGGGGGACCCACGTTGCCTCTTCGGGCTGAGCCCGGCCGGGCCCCATGGGTGTAGGCCCAGCCACTAGGCGCTCGCCAACGAGCCCCACCTCCAGGCCTGGCTCCAGAGGGGGGCCCTGGTGACCCGTGTCCGGGCAAGGGAAACCTAGATTCATTCATTTTAATCATCATAAGGGGTCTTTGAGCCGTGCTTTGTCTGGTCCCTCACCTAGAACCTGTTTGCCATGGGTGACCCTGACAGGTACATAAAGCCCCAGACAACTTAGCTCTAGGATCATTGGGACACACAAACCCCTCCACCACGGTAAGGTGACGGCTCGCGGAGGGGCAAAGAGGAGACAGGAGACTCAATTCTGGTACCAGGAGGGAACGAGGAGAAGCGTTAGGTTTCAGTTCTCTGCACGTCACCCGAACAATCTCCCCCTTCACCCCCTCATTTATTGGGAAATCTACTACATCGGTGTGTCCAACCTAAAGGGTGGGGGATGTTGGAGACACACTGAACTTGTTTGACTATGTGTGTATGTGAGTGTAAATTACGTACATGTGTGCAATTTTTATAAAAACATCACGTTGCAGCTGGTGTTGATGGCTCCATTCACTGTCCAACCTTGCTCCTGTTTAGTCTTAATACTTATCTCATCCCAACCACGTCCTCGAAAAGGTGGTTGCGTCCCTAACCTGCCACACAGTGCACTAAGCATTCTTGATTATAAATGTGAGTATATAATGATTAAAAGCATTATATCTTCATTAAAAGCATAATCGTTATTAATTGCAGGCATAGTCAATTAATGATTGCAGACATAAGCGTTCTTCTTTGCGAGCATAATCAATCAATTAATCAATATCAAAGTAACATTAATAATAGGGCGGCCCGGTAGTCCAGTTGTTAGCACGTCGACTTCACAGTGCAATTCCAGCTCCAGCCTCCCTGTGTGGAGTTTGCATGTTCTCCCTGGGCCTGCGTGGGTTTTCTCCGGGCACTCCGGTTTCCTCCCACATTCCAAAAACATGCATGGCAGGCTCATTGGTCGCTCTAAAATTGTCCCTAGGTGTGGATGTGAGCGTGGATGGTTGTTCGTCTCTGTGTGCCCTGCGATTGGCTGGCAACCGATTCAGGGTGTCCCCTGCCTACTGCCCGAAGACAGCTGGGATAGGCTCCAGCACCCACCGCGACCCTAGTGAGGATCAAGCGGTTCAGAAAATGGATGGATGGACATTAAAGGCCAAGTGTGAAGTAATTTCAGGAAATGCCAAATCGGTTCACAATGAACGTACTTAAACATTGTCCATAAAATAAAGCATGAAAAAATCATTTATATGTTGTATATTTGGCAAAATAATCGATTTTCCGAAGTTCCAGCCTGAAAGGGGAGGAACCCGGAAGTGATACGTCACATGGAGAACCCCAGATGGCAGAGCTCCATACGGCCGAGATGCAAAGCATTTCAAACAATGATTCAAACAGCGATAGAAGCGGTAGATTGAGCGCAAGTGAGGACATTCACGTTTTTGAAGAGTTGGAGGAAGAAGAGGAGGTTGGAATTTTACATGTTGGACCTTACATGTATGAGCTAGACGCTAATCAGGATGTAAATAATGTGCAATCAGGATGTAAACAATGTGCCCAGACGACCTGACATGGAATGGAGACAAGACTGGTAAGATATAGGCTGGTATTTTTATGATTTGAAGATGCAGGCATGTGCACATAATTTTGTTTTTGTCTATCTGATGACATTGTTTTAAAAAACATAATCAGACTTCATGTTCAAGCAGCTAGCCTACGCGGTACTCTTTTTAGCCAATAATTTTTTGACTTGTACTTCAGAGATTTTTTTAAATGACTTTAATTTTTGTACAGTATTCCATCCATATACTGTACTTGTATATTTTGAATCAAATGTTTTCATAAACAACAGAAGTATTGATTGATGGGTATAGCAATACTCTTGTTCAATAAAATGTATGCTCATGGTGTCATCGCTCAGTATTTTACTGTTGTTTTTTTAATTTCAGGTGTACTTGTAGTAAATGCCAGCAAATGCCTACAGCAGTTGAATGTGTTTTCTGCAATGAAATTCAAGAAGTAGTGACTGTACATCGACAAGGAGAGGAACACTTCAATCGGGTGCTGGACTGCATCACCGACCATCATGGACTCAATGCTGTGTGCCTAGACCCAGATGGATTACAGGTGGCATGGATGACCTACAAGCAGCAGTACAAAGGCAAGGCATTTGATGGGCCACAGGATGCGCTGGTGCTGGAAGTTTCTTGGTCAGGACAACCGTGTTGTGCTCCCAGCATGCGCGCCGTGTCTTGAATCAGGGCACATTTTCCACCACCAGGAGAAGAGGAGTCAGCTGTATTCAAAGAGTTTCATGTTTCACAGAGAAATGTTCCAGAACTGTGATTTTGACTGGTTTTAGAGTGGTTAATGTGGACATGGTGTCTATCATAACAAAGTACTGTAATAAAATTAACAAATGAGGACAACTGAATACAGTGAATGTATTTTTTTATTTCCTGAGGAATCTCGTCTGGTGCTCGGCAATAACGGTTGACTTGTCCGGTCTGTTCACTGCTGCTGTCAGAAATTGCGGGTCGACACACACATCACCAGTTCTGGACTTATTTTCAATGGCAGTCAGTTTCATCACCTCTGACACAGTCTACAAAAAAAAAAACATTGGGATGATAAATATTTGGACGACATATGGGTTATACTCAGTATATAATGCATCTGCCTGGAATTACTTTTTATTTCATAACTTACCATAAGTTGCATCCACCAGTATCTTTCTCAGAGAATACCCACCACTCTTGCATTTGGGATAGACTATACAGTAGGAGTGTATACCTTCCATTGTCACTTTCTGTGGTCTGCCAGCATTTTCATTATAATGCATAGCAGCAAAAAATATTCTGGAATAGAACAAAAAATGTCTTATCTTATTTTTAAAAAATTGTCAAATTGTGATGAAATAATTTTATATCTCAAAGTTTTACATTTCACTATAGTCTACATTTCATGCATATCAGTTTTCTTTAACACACCTGCTTTTCATTCCTTTGTACGAGAAGTACAAAGTACAAGTACTTTGGGCAAAGTGATTCACCACATGGTGAAAAGCTTCCATGCCACTGGTCTGTCCGAGGTGAGACATCTTCATGACATCATTGACAAACATGGTCTTTGTCAGGAGTTCCACCACTGCGACATGGACTTCAGTACCTTTAAATGAATTTACAAGGTATGACAATATTTCTATTTTTTAGGGTGAACTAGTAGGCAACATCTAACAACAACAAAATACCTGGTAGTAGCCACGCTTTTTCTCTAGTAATTGGAGGATGTAAACAACGATGTGCACGTTCTGCAGGTGGTCCACACATGCCAGCCACTTCTGCTTCTTTTGCTCCGGTGTCTGGGAGGAAAGTGCACACCAGTAAAATGACACTTCAAACTTTGTACCCAATCCTTCAGAATAGACATGCTCTTCTTTTGGCCAAGGAGTCCAGTTTCTTGCACATACCTGTATATTTAATATGATATGAAAACTCGTGAAGTGACGTGCATGATATTTAAGACATAATCCCCAAACTAGTGTATTTATAAACATTGAAATACACTAACCTTTAACAAAGTTTAATACGCGTCATGAGACTAAAATAATTGGCATGTAATTATGCCGCATATAATCTACAAAGCAGTTCACTGCCTGTGGGCTAGTCGCAGTTTTCCAAGAGGACGTGTCATGTTCATTCGTCAACAAAGCAGCGCTGCCAACCTATTGAAATGTACTTCCAGAACAATGTGTCTGCCTGCCATTATTACTCATCGCGGATATGAATAGCATCGATCGGGTTTGCCTCAAGCCGAAAACTAATGTCGCTAGCTTCTGTTCAACGTCGCTAGCTTCTCGAGTTAGCTTTCGGCTAACATCGCTACCTTCTACTGTTCATTCCACAAGAGTTGGCAGCTATGCTACTGTTCATTCCACAAGAGTTGGCAGCTATGCTTTGACAAAATCATCATCATCTATCCAAAAATCACACTTACTTTTTTGCAAATCCTTGAACATAAGCAGACCGGTTGAGAGAGCAGTCATCTTTGAAGTGGAGAACACCCGTCGATGATAGCGTGAAATTCATTCACTTCGTGTGATAAAATATGTCCATTTAAGTGCCCTGCTATCCTTCGGCCACTGGTACAACTTTTCTGTCGATTGCGAACAATACATCGCCACACACCGCTGTGGTATCCTACCATCAAGCAATGCAAACAATGCTGTTCAATGGAAGGACTCCCCTCGCCATTCTCCATGTGACGTCATTTCCGAAGATTTCCGAAGATTGCAGAAGAAAAGCATTTTCGTTGTCAAGGGTGTTGCTATGGGTTGAACAAAGAATCTGGAAGGGTTGCGTTAAAAAAAAATAACGCAAATATGCTTATAATTGTTCAGCCATTGATATTACTCAAAAACATGGTTGGCCAATTTTACTTCACACTTGGTCTTTAAGCTTTGAACCACCGGTACGTTGGCGCCTTTCTGTCTGGTCTACACTGAATCAACATGTTGCAGATATTGCGGACGACAAATGTCGCCTGGGCGCTATGGGTGTTCTCAAATCGTCTTTGTTGTTCAAACGCTGTTACCGAATTATTCATTCCCCCTTTGTGACCGAATCTAGCCCTCTCTCCTCTGATCGCCCACCTGCATTGACGTGCTAATTAGGACTTCAACAGTCCTCCGGCCAGGTGGCCGGCACCTTTGTGCACAGTCATTTGGGGGGTGCTGGATATGCACCCAAACGTTTAGATGTCCCCAAATTATATGAAACTTTAAACATGATACAATTTTCCTCAGAAATTCCTCAAACACTCCATGAATACATCAAGGAGAAGGCTCCAACGGATGATGTACTCAGAGAATCTCTCAGACAATGTCTCAGACAATGGGGAACAGAGGATGAGGTGTTGGAAGAGGGACCATCATGGGAGGACAAGCCCCCACATGGGATGTACCACCGGACGAAAACGGAAGTGGCTGATCTCAAGAAGTCCTACCAGTGGCTAGAGAGGGCCGTCCTAAAGGACAGCACAGAGGCAGTCATCCTGGCTGCTCAGGAGCAGGCCCTGAGCACCAGAGCCATTGAGGCCCAGATATACCACACCAGACAAGACCCAAGGTGTAGGCTGTGCAAAGAGGCTCCTGAGACGATCCAACACATATCTGCAGGGTGTAAGATGCTGGCAGGGAAAGCCTACATGGAACGCCATAACCAGGTGGCTGGTTCTACCGAAACATCTGTGCGGAGTATGGACTGGAAACCCCAAGGTCAAAATGGGAAACACCTCCAAAGGTGGTGGAAAATAACCGAGCGAAAATCCCGTGAGACTTTCAGATTGAGACTGACAAGAGGGTAATGGTGAACAAACCGGATATCGTGATCATAGATAAAGGGCAGAGGAAAGCCGTTGTAGTGGATGTAGCGGTCCCAAGTGATGGAAACATCAGAAAGAAGGAACACGAGAAACTCGAGAAATACCAAGGGCTCAGAGAGGAGCTGGAGAGAGCCTGCAACGTAAAGGTGACAGTAGTGCCTGTGGTGATGAGAGCAGTCGGGCAGAAAAGAACCAACACGACCGCTCATGTGTTTTCTTTCGTTTTGCTCCGCAGCAGAAACTGCCCGTGTGAAAGCTAGTGGAGCTGCGTCGACGCTGCGCTGGAGCTGTGATGCTCAGTGGCTTTGTACGTGTGAACGCTCCACAAAATTTGTTCCGGTGTAAAATATATCGCAACAAAATACTCCGGTGCAGCGCTGGAGCAAATGTGTGCCGTGTGAACACCCCTTCTGTGCTGCGGTCCGCTTGGTGTCAAGGGAAGACTGGTAGGTTCAGTGCAGCATCCGAGTGGCAGTCGCTGAGCCAAGTTTCGCTGAAGCAGAGTGCGGCAGAACGTTTAAATGTTTTGTTGGTCCTTGTGATAAGAAGTTCATCCATCTTCTTTGGCAGAAAACGTAGATTAGTAAAATGAATCGATGGGACAGGAGTTCAAAATCCGCATTGACATAGCTTGACGAGCACGACGGCTCATTTCCCGCTGCTCTTCAGCAAGTGTCTCCATGCTCCCGAGAGTGCAGCCGCCCCGTCAACTATGATCTCTGGGGGGGAAAAAAAACCCTTGTGGGTTTGTGTGTGTTGGCTAAAAAAGTCCAAGTGTAGACTCCCTCATATTTAGCAAGTCTCTCGAGTGAATCAGCGGTGGATGGTCCCCAAAAATAAATGAAAATAACAAAAACAAATACAATAAAAGGGAGCGCGTCTCCGAGGCGGCCACCTGTGTCATCACTTTTTCTTTGTTTGACACCAAAACAGGGATCTTTTCAGCTGTGTGTGTTTTATGACTGTTTCCTGGTTCAAACTTTTAGTAGGCGTTTGTGGAGCAACAGCTGGCAACAATGAAGTTGTTGAGGGTAGCAAAAACGATGTGCATCCCACCTTTCCCTCCTGACACGGTTCCTTCCATTATTCTCTCATGAATGCTTTCAAAGGGATGAAACATGTGAAAGTCTGAAGTGGCCAATTCTGTGCTGTAAGGGAGATTGGAGCAGTTCCCATCCCAACTCGTTCATGGTCTGCACCGTTTGGGCTGCACTGTGAGGCCTTGTGTAGTAGAGGTAAGATCGGGCCGCCCGAGCCCGACCCGACCCGAATTTCGGGTCGGGTCGGATCGAGCCTAAAATTATCAATCATTGCTTCGACAATTCTTCGAACTCCTTCCAGTCTCTGTCGAGTATCCACCCGTCAGCGTTCGTCTTCGTCTCTCTGCTTCTCTCTCTTAAAGTGCCACGCTACATTCTTAAGGACGTACAGCTGCTGTGGTTTATGGCCCAATTTTCAACCCGTCAAAATAACGAACGGCCTTAAATTTTCCCCGTCCACTCTTAAAAAAAATTCGTCAATGATGGGAAATTGTCGGTTAATGTAACCTCTTCAGAAATATAAGAGATGTAAATGTTTATACAGTCTTGTTTAACTTAGATTTCGTTACAAAAGACAGGCTTTGTTGTCAGAAATCACCCCTCCTCCTCCCGAGTCCTCACAAATAAAATATGAAATCTCTGGTTTGCTTCGGGCTCGGGCCTGCATATCAAGTTAAGTGATCGGGCCCGGGCCGGGTCGGGCTTAAATACCCTCGGGCTCGATTTTTTTAGGACCGATCTTAGCTCTATTGTGTAGTCATGATGCAAGATGACTCCTTCTGACTGATGACCCCTGTGTTTGTTCTTTTTGTCTTTCTTGACCTGCCTTAGCAGTTCACAGTCGTTGGAAAGTGACACCATAGGGGTGTTCACACGGCAAGATTTGCTCTGTGCTACGCCGCCGCTGCGCCAGGAGAGCGGTCACACGTGCAAATTTGCTCCGGCTTAGCCCCGGAAAACAGCTTACACCGGAGCAAATTTGATCCACCTCAGGGTGGTGGTTTAAAACTTTGCTCCAGAGCAAATGCTCGTTTGCGGAGAAGCACCGATGTACATTTGCACATGTGAACTCTCCTATTTGCTCCGGAGCAAATAGTCGTTTGCGAGGGGGGAGTCGCCTCGCTGCGCATGAGAAGAGTTGATTACGTACGGCGAGAATGTGTTGCTTTTGTGCTCTGTCGGACTTCCGTCATGTGTTTGTTTAATAATGACACAAGCACCTCTTGGGTTATACCATCTCAACTAGAACGGGGATAGTCCCCAAACGTCTTCCTTTTGTAGGAGACTGGACTGTCCCGGAGTTGTTTGGGTAGTTTGTTCCGCTGCAGATACTGCCGTGTGACCACAAGTGGAGCTGCACCGACGCTGCGCCGGTGCTAACACGCTCAGCAGCTTTGTACGTGTGACCACTCCACAAAATTTGGTCTGGTGTAAAATATATCGCAACAAACCCTTGGTGCACAGGGTTTGTTGACCCGCATGGTCAGAAAATGGTCCAGGCTGAAGAAGCTCCATGGGACTGCTTCGACTCAACCAGATGGGAGCTCTTCAGAGAGGTTCATGGGGAGGACATTGATTCACTCACCGACACCATCACGGACAAAATTAACTTTTGTGAGGGGAACACCGTACCCACCAGGACTGTTTTTCCAACAACAAACCATGGATTACTCCCAACATAAAGTCCCCTCTGAAGGAGAAGAAGAGGGCTTTTATGTCGAGAAACAGAGAGGAGCTTAAGGTCGTACAGATCCAGCTGAAGAGAAGGATCAGAGAGGGGAGGAAGGCCTACAGGATGAAAATGGAAGACCAGCTACAGACCAATAATGTCACTGGTGTCTGGAGGGGCCTAAAAACCATCTCAAGCCACAAAAACCCAAAGACATTGACTGAGAAGGACAAGGACTGGGCAGATGAACTGAACCGTTTCCTCAACCGATTCGACCAGACGTCTGTCCCCCCAACCACCAGCACCCCTGCAGCTGCACCCACTCTCACTGTGGACTTCCCTCCTCCCCTCCTCTTACGACCAGCTTCCAACAAACCAGCCTGTCTCCTGGTTCCTGCTTGTCCGTCACGACAGCGCAGGTGAGGAACCAACTGAGGAGGATGAATATGAGGAAGGCAGCAGGTCCAGACAAGATCAGTTCCCGGCTCCTCAGGACCTGCTCCGACCTGCTGTGTGACATTGTCATGTTTAACCTGAGCCTGAAGCTGGGCAGAGTTCCACAGCTGTGGAAAACTTTGTGCCTGGTCCCAGTGCCCAAGACCCCCCCACCCAAAGGAGCTCAACAGCTACAGACCAGTGGCCCTGACGTCTCACCTGATGAAGACGCTGGAGAGACTCGTCCTCGCCCTCCTGCGAACGCTGGTGAGCTCATCACTGGACCTGCTACAGTTTGCCTACCAGCCCGGCATCGGTGTGGAGGACGCCATCATCTACCTCCTCCACTCGGCGCTGTTACACCTGGAGAATGCTGGGAGCACTGTGAGAATCATGTTCTTTGATTTCTCCAGTGCCTTCAACACCATCCTACACCTCACATCATAGATTACAGATTACCTCACAAACCGGCCGCAGGATGTGAGGGCACAAAGCTGTGAGTCAGACATGCTTCTCTGCAGCACTGGGGCGCCGCAGGGGACTGTCCTGGCTCCATTCCTGTTCACCCTCTACGCCTCGGACTTCAGATACATCACTCCAACCTGCCACCTTCTGAAGTTCTCTGACGACTCTGCGATTGTCGGCCTCATTACAGAGGGAGCTGATCGGGAGTACAAGAGACTGACGTGGGACTTCATGGGCTGGTGCCAGCAGAATCACCTCCAGATCAAGCCCGGGAAAACTAAAATAAACAAAAATAAATAAATATTCCTTCCGGTCTCTATAAGTCACCTTTGAGTCTAAAAGGCTGCACGTTGTAGATTAAAGGTCGAAGATGAACATGCAGGTTGTGGATTTCTGCAGGAAAGAGTCCTCACCTGCACTGATGAACATCCAGAGTACGGACACAGAGAGGGTGACCGCCTCCAAGTACCTGGGTGTTCTCAGCCTTCCTCAACTGGCGGACCGCGATCCACGACCGGACCGCCGACCTCCTTTGTCCGGACCCTCGGCAAATTGTATAAAATAATAAATTATAAAGTGATTTTTAAGTTATACATTTTATATTTGTGGACTATAATCTGCGCATTACCGCGATCGCTTGTTAAAATTATCCGTTGTATTCTTTGCGTGCACTAACAGATGTATTGCAGAGGACCGCAGCAGCGCGACTGTGTGTTGTATAATGTTTGACTAACTGGAGACCCTGGCTGAGCAGGGCATGTCGGCGATAACGATGCGCTGATTGGCTCCTCTGAACTTAAAGTGTGCCCATACATAAGCGTCAGCACGCGTCTATCCCAATACACACGCATTCAAAATGGATGATTGAGTCAGGGGACAGACGCATGCGCGACGCCACAATGTGCTCACAGCTTCAGTCCAGGAGAGCCGCACACCGACAATTAGACAAGACGAATCGTGGGAGGTTTCGATTGTGTGCAGTTTTGCTCCCGTCTACCCGGGAATCTTTGCAGCTGTTTAACAGCATAACACTGCAACATGGTAAATGAACATCACAATGGCGTCCTCAAATAATATTTGCATGCCTCAGACATTGCATTCACCTTTAGTGGAAGAACAGCACTGCACATTCCTGTGCTCCCTTGTGTCAGTATTTAAAATGGTTCTTAACTCCTCTTCTGATATATTTTTCAGTGATTTCAGAGGGGATGTGAAAAGGGGAATTGTACAAATGAAAAGGATATTTTTGTTTTCATGTTTAGTATTTATTTTGGTAAAATTAGTATTTTGTTTAGTTTTTGTTAAATTGAGGGCGGGGGGAAGACAACTACTGTTTAACAAAGTTAAAGTAAAAATGTCTTATTTCCCTAAAAGGGCTATTTCTATTATTAAGCAGGCACAACTTAACAAAATAAAAGAGTTCCTGGGCCTCAACACAATACCTCTCATTATTTGCTGTGTCCTGGCAAAGTGAATAATTGTTATTTTCATGCACCCCATTATTGGTTGGTTGTGAGGAGTGTTGATTTGTATAAGCTTGGCTTGACCATACTAAATGGGCATATAGCCCTGCTCCCCATGACCGCCGGACCTTGGTCTTCTTAAAAAAAAAAAAAAGTGGACCTACAGCATTTCTAGTTGAGGACCACTGTTCTAAACAATAAACTGGACTGGTCAACCAACACAGACGCCCTGATTAGGAAGGGACAGAGCCGACTCTGCCTATTCAGGAAACTGAGGTTTCAGGGGTCACTCCTTAAGACCTTCTATAACTAGTTGGTGGCTTCAGCCATCCATTACGGCATTGTCTGATGGTCAGGCAGCATCTCGGCCCGGGACAGAAAGACTGGAGCGACTGGTCAGGAGGGCCAGTTCTGTCCTGGGCTGCTCCCTGGACACTCTGGAGGAGGTGGGCAACAGGAGGATGCTCGCTAAACTAACAGTTATGATGGACAGTCCCTCCCAGCCCACCCTGACAGCACTGGGTAGCTCCTTCAGCCAGAGACTGTTACACCCGCGCTGCAAGAAGGAGAGATATCACCACTCATTCCTACCGACTGCTGTCAGGCTGCTGAATAAACATACGTGGAAACCTGTAACCATTGTAAATAGCACAGCCACGTTACGCTGTGTTTTCTATGCTATTGCTAATTTATTATATTTATTCTACAAATATATTGCTAATGCTTTATTTTATATTGCACTTATATTGAACTGTGTACAGTTCTTTTCTGAACATTTATTTTGTGCAATGAAACACTTTATTCCCGCCCTGCAATTTTGCTGTTGTCGACTGCAAATATCCCCAGTGTGGGACAAATAAAGGTTATCTTATCTTATCTATCATAGCTTTTTTGGAACGAATGTATGCATTAAACAAGTTTCATTTTTTGAATAGTATGACTGAAATCAATCAACTTTTTCATGATACAGTGATACCTCTGCTCACGAACATAATTGGTTCCTAGAAAGTGTGTGTGAGCCGAAAAGTGCGTCTTCCGAACATTTATTTCCCATAAGAAACCATTAAAATGAGAATAATCCGTTCCCAGGTCCCCATAAACATAATTTTCGACTAAATAAGCCTTAAAACTACACAAAAATATACCTTATTTTGTGTATTAAAAAATGTGCTATTGTATTGAAATTAAAGAAATAAACTGTACTGAATAATAAAGTCGTTTTATTTACCTTTGTGATGGTAGTTGATGGCTTGATGGAATGGAGTGGGAGGGGGAGGGAGGGAGGGAGTTACTGTTTGGAA
Organism: Hippocampus mohnikei; assembly: GCA_026261675.1. Lineage (NCBI taxonomy): Eukaryota > Metazoa > Chordata > Actinopteri > Syngnathiformes > Syngnathidae > Hippocampus > Hippocampus mohnikei. The sequence continues at coordinate 425,027 of JAKGUB010000331.1, read as the reverse complement.
GGAGAGTCACCTTCCATAAGGACTGTAGGTAACTCAACCTCCGGTGTGGCTTCTCTTATTTGCTTCTTAGAAGGAGACTCTTTATCCTTAATTGACACCTGTTGCGTGTTAGCGTACTGGTACTGGGACGCTAAGTCACACAAATGCACACCTCTTTCGTGTTTTTCAATGATCTCCTTCTTCTACTCGATCGTAATTTTCTTTAATGTCTTCTTAGGCTTAACACAAGCCTGTGGCGGGGTCGTTTTCGGTCCCATAATAGCAAAAGTACACTCAATATGGTCCAAAACGTCTAGCAAACACAAACCACGTCCGCACTCAAAGAAAGGGGGTGACGAACTGGGACGCCGTGAGCGTGCGTCAGCTTCTCGTGGCCACCACCGTGGCGCTGTTGGACCGCTTGGTTTGGTTCGTCCGTCGAAAACTAGTTCGTCAGCAGAGACTATATGCTCGCAAATTTAATGTTCTTGAGGCGAAAAGTTCGTTAGCTTAAGCGTTTGTGAGCGGAGTTATCACTGTATTTCTATTTTTTTTTACACTGATAGATTGATTATTTTTAGTTATCATACATTCGCTTATTATTAATCTTATTATTAAAGACCAAGTGTGAAGTAAAATTGGCCAACCATGTTTTTGAGTAATATCAATGGCTGAACAATTATAAGCATATTTGCGTTATTTTTTTTAACGCAACCCTTCCAGATTCTTTGTTCAACCCATAGCAACACCCTTGACAACGAAAATGCTTTTCTTCGGCAATCTTCGGAAATCTTCGGAAATGACGTCACATGGAGAATGGCGAGGGGAGTCCTTCCAATGAACAGCATTGTTTGCATTGCTTGATGGTAGGATACCACGGCGGTGTGTGGCGATGTATTGTTCGCAATCGACAGAAAAGTTGTACCAGTGGCCGAAGGATAGCAGGGCACTTAAATGGACATATTTTATCACACGAAGTGAATGAATTTCACGCTATCATCGACGGGTGTTCTCCACTTCAAAGATGACTGCTCTCTCAACCGGTCTGCTTATGTTCAAGGATTTGCAAAAAAGTAAGTGTGATTTTTGGATAGATGATGATGATTTTGTCAAAGCATAGCTGCCAACTCTTGTGGAATGAACAGTAGCATAGCTGCCAACTCTTGTGGAATGAACAGTAGAAGGTAGCGATGTTAGCCGAAAGCTAACTCGAGAAGCTAGCGACGTTGAACAGAAGCTAGCGACATTAGTTTTCGGCTTGAGGCAAACCCCGATCGATGCTATTCATATCCGCGATGAGTAATAATGGCAGGCAGACACATTGTTCTGGAAGTACATTTCAATAGGTTGGCAGCGCTGCTTTGTTGACGAATGAACATGACACGTCCTCTTGGAAAACTGCGACTAGCCCACAGGCAGTGAACTGCTTTGTAGATTATATGCGGCATAATTACATGCCAATTATTTTAGTCTCATGACGCGTATTAAACTTTGTTAAAGGTTAGTGTATTTCAATGTTTATAAATACACTAGTTTGGGGATTATGTCTTAAATATCATGCACGTCACTTCACGAGTTTTCATATCATATTAAATATACAGGTATGTGCAAGAAACTGGACTCCTTGGCCAAAAAGAAGAGCATGTCTATTCTGAAGGATTGGGTACAAAGTTTGAAGTGTCATTTTACTGGTGTGCACTTTCCTCCCAGACACCGGAGCAAAAGAAGCAGAAGTGGCTGGCATGTGTGGACCACCTGCAGAACGTGCACATCGTTGTTTACATCCTCCAATTACTAGAGAAAAGCGTGGCTACTACCAGGTATTTTTTTGTTGTTAGATGTTGCCTACTAGTTCACCCTAAAAAATAGAAATATTGTCATACCTTGTAAATTCATTTAAAGGTACTGAAGTCCATGTCGCAGTGGTGGAACTCCTGACAAAGACCATGTTTGTCAACGATGTCATGAAGATGTCTCACCTCGGACAGACCAGTGGCATGGAAGCTTTTCACCATGTGGTGAATCACTTTGCCCAAAGTACTTGTACTTTGTACTTCTCGTACAAAGGAATGAAAAGCAGGTGTGTTAAAGAAAACTGATATGCATGAAATGTAGACTATAGTGAAATGTAAAACTTTGAGATATAAAATTATTTCATCACAATTTGACAATTTTTTAAAAATAAGATAAGACATTTTTTGTTCTATTCCAGAATATTTTTTGCTGCTATGCATTATAATGAAAATGCTGGCAGACCACAGAAAGTGACAATGGAAGGTATACACTCCTACTGTATAGTCTATCCCAAATGCAAGAGTGGTGGGTATTCTCTGAGAAAGATACTGGTGGATGCAACTTATGGTAAGTTATGAAATAAAAAGTAATTCCAGGCAGATGCATTATATACTGAGTATAACCCATATGTCGTCCAAATATTTATCATCCCAATGTTTTTTTTTTTGTAGACTGTGTCAGAGGTGATGAAACTGACTGCCATTGAAAATAAGTCCAGAACTGGTGATGTGTGTGTCGACCCGCAATTTCTGACAGCAGCAGTGAACAGACCGGACAAGTCAACCGTTATTGCCGAGCACCAGACGAGATTCCTCAGGAAATAAAAAAAAATACATTCACTGTATTCAGTTGTCCTCATTTGTTAATTTTTATTACAGTACTTTGTTATGATAGACACCATGTCCACATTAACCACTCTAAAATCAGTCAAAATCACAGTTCTGGAACATTTCTCTGTGAAACATGAAACTCTTTGAATACAGCTGACTCCTCTTCTCCTGGTGGTGGAAAATGTGCCCTGATTCAAGACACGGCGGCGCATGCTGGGAGCACAACACGGTTGTCCTGACCAAGAAACTTCCAGCACCAGCGCATCCTGTGGCCCATCAAATGCCTTGCCTTTGTACTGCTGCTTGTAGGTCATCCATGCCACCTGTAATCCATCTGGGTCTAGGCACACAGCATTGAGTCCATGATGGTCGGTGATGCAGTCCAGCACCCGATTGAAGTGTTCCTCTCCTTGTCGATGTACAGTCACTACTTCTTGAATTTCATTGCAGAAAACACATTCAACTGCTGTAGGCATTTGCTGGCATTTACTACAAGTACACCTGAAATTAAAAAAACAACAGTAAAATACTGAGCGATGACACCATGAGCATACATTTTATTGAACAAGAGTATTGCTATACCCATCAATCAATACTTCTTTTGTTTATGAAAACATTTGATTCAAAATATACAAGTACAGTATATGGATGGAATACTGTACAAAAATTAAAGTCATTTAAAAAAATCTCTGAAGTACAAGTCAAAAAATTATTGGCTAAAAAGAATACTCAAGTACCGCGTAGGCTAGCTGCTTGAACATGAAGTCTGATTATGTTTTTTAAAACAATGTCATCAGATAGACAAAAACAAAATTATGTGCACATGCCTGCATCTTCAAATCATAAAAATACCAGCCTATATCTTACCAGTCTTGTCTCCATTCCATGTCAGGTCGTCTGGGCACATTGTTTACATCCTGATTGCACATTATTTACATCCTGATTAGCGTCTAGCTCATACATGTAAGGTCCAACATGTAAAATTCCAACCTCCTCTTCTTCCTCCAACTCTTCAAAAACGTGAATGTCCTCACTTGCGCTCAATCTACCGCTTCTATCGCTGTTTGAATCATTGTTTGAAATGCTTTGCATCTCAGCCGTATGGAGCTCTGCCATCTGGGGTTCTCCATGTGACGTATCACTTCCGGGTTCCTCCCCTTTCAGGCTGGAACTTCGGAAAATCGATTATTTTGCCAAATATACAACATAGAAATGATTTTTTCATGCTTTATTTTATGGACAATTTTTAAGTACGTTCATTGTGAACCGATTTGGCATTTCATGAAATTACTTCACACTTGGCCTTTAATCACTACCAAGGGGCCGGACTGGGGGTGCGGTATGCAAATATCGGGGGCAGTGATTTTCTTGTATGTTGCTCTCAGCTGAGGCAGAGGGTTGTAAAAAAGGAAAAAGTCGCTTACTGCTGGAGTTGGAGTCGGGCTCGCAGGGGGCCGAATGGGCTGGAGGCCTCCACGAAGGAGAGAGCCACTCCTTTTAAAAGCCCTGAATTTGGGGCTAAGGTCATGTCACCCTGCATCTGGTGCTGAGGTCACATCACCATGCAGATGGTGCAGATCATGTTGACCTGCATGTGCTGATCAAAGCTATTTTTTCTTTTATGTGACCTGGATGTTCCACAGCTGTGCACTCTGGCATCGTGCCAAAACTCCTCACAGCTGTTGGTTTGGTACTTTTTGTACGTTCTGCTTGGATGCTTGACAGCTGCATGCATCTTGGCAGCCTGCTAAGACATCCCTTAGATCCAGTTATCTGGACACCTTCCCAACAGCTTGTTTCCTGGTTGGGCACATACTTCTCTCGTCTCACTGATAAACATTACACACCAAATATAATGATTATTATCATATCTAAGCAGCATAAAATACAGGATATCATGTATGCACAATCATGTTGATACATCATCTCCCTTGCAATCAACAGATTTTGTTCTTTATCAGGAGACATCATTTGAGAGTAAATAACATCTACCGGCAATATCTTACACAAAGCAGTTTCAAAGCGTTTGTTTCAATACTAACTATTCTATTTTAACTGAATAATACCATGCTGTCATTTCATTACAACATTATAAGAAACAAAGAAAAACAATAATCATTCTTTGGATAAAAACCACAATTACAGTGTCTCTATACTATAATTCAACAGTAAAGTTATATCCCAATCATTCTAGCATTATTTGACATCAACCAATTTTTTGTAAGGCAACTGGAAGGCTTTTCAAAGCATTATCAATTGAATAAAAAGGATAAAACATCTCTGAACCGAACTATTTGAAGGGGTGAATTGCCATGACCAATTTAAGTGGCCGTGTCGCCCTCTAGTGAGCAATATTTAATATAGACTCCTAGCCCTTGAATCGACTTTTATTTCTGTATAGCTGAATTTACTTTCTTGGATGATTGGATCATTCTTAAGATAATTATTGATATATTAACGTGACGCAGGTCACACGACTATATATACAGTATATGACATTTTTAATGTGTTCCAAGCACTAAAACTTATATTATTTGCAGATGATCCAAATATATTCGACAGTCTAATCAATTTGATGAACTTGTAACTACTGTTACCTTACCTTTGGTAATTTTAGGATTATTTCTGCATTGCAGATAACAGAGGAAGGTGCTCAGAGTGTGAATGTTAATGAGATTAAATTTGTATGCGTTATAATTGATCAAAAAGTTGACATGTAAAGCCCACATCAGACATATAAAAACAAAAATATACAAAAGCCTCTCAGTTATGGTTAAAGTGAAACATTGCCTTGACGAAAATGCACTTTGTATCCTATATTGCATGAGTATTGCCATATTTAACTTACTGTGTCGAAGTGTGGGGCAATACTTACCAATGCACAACAGTAATTTTAAAGAAACGGGCAGTGCGGATTATTCATCAAGTGGGATTCCTTTGTCACTCTCATGGTCTATTCATTCATTCAAAGTTGCTGAAGTTATATGACCTTGTTAAGTACAATACATGAATACTTTTGTATAAAGCATTCCACAAATTACCACCAACTAACTTGCAACAAAATGTCATCATCAGAGAGGAAGTTTAACATAATTTGAGCGGACATGTCGAGTTCATATTACCTCAATTTTGAACTGCTCCTCAACGTTTTTGTGTGTCTGTATGTGGAGTGAAACTTTGGAACGGTCTGGATTTACAACACAAACAATGCCAAAATCTTCACAGGTTCAAACTGTTGTATAAACATATGATCTGCTGACATTTTTTTGGAGAGTGGGTCATACATTTACATCATTACTTTATTTTACTTGTGTTAATGTAATTGTTGCTTTCATATCATTGCTGGTATGTAGTCCATTACCATTGATGGTGTACGTGTGACTCTGACTACCACTGACATGTGCAGTTTTGTGTTTTTGATTTGTTCTTGCTGTCTCTTACCTTTGCTGGTAATGTTAATTTAATCTTAATAAAAAAGAGCACGGGGTGAGATTAAAACAGTTATTATGTCTTGGTTGTCTTGTTAATGTGGACCGCTGCCTGAAACAGATGAATAAATGAAATGAAATTATGAAACAGAATTAAAATAAAACGTATTACAGCATAGAAGAACATATTTCATAATATTACCTTATTTTACAATTTAATGTCCCTATTACATACATTCATCTGTTATTTATCAAAAATTTTCTTTATTTCAAAATGTTTTTATTGATTCAATTTCACCATGAATTTTGATGGCTCGATCAACCAGATTGCAGCCAAATTGGTAATTTAAGCGGCACTATCATCCCTTGGTAGTTGGAATGTGTCGCTGTGGACCCACACACAAGTCTCCAGACACATTACAAATCGGCGTACACATTTTGTGAGATGCGTACGGCAGGACTGCAGCAGAAGTCACAGGCATTCCATTCCAGCTGTTTTTGGAGAGTAGGCGGGGCACACCCTGACTTGGTTGTCAGCAAATCGCAGGGCACACATAGACAAACAACCATTCACAATCACACAGAGGGATAATTTTGTGTTCAGTTAACCTATCATCCATGTTTTTGTAATGTGCACCGGAGGACCCTGAGAAAACCCACGCAGTCATGGTGGAGAACATGCAATTTCCACACAGGAAGGCCGGAGCCTGGAATCGACCACCAGATATCGACACTGTGAGGTGGGCGTGTTTGCAAAAAGTTAGGGATATTTGGCTTGCGGGTGAAATTTCAGGGAGAGCCTAAAATGCATTCAAACCTTGACAGGTGAACTTAATGTGACCCACTCTAAGCTTTTGAATGCACATGTCCAACTGTTAAATGTTTCAGTACTTTTTGCACAAGTTGCTGTTCTCAAACAAAGAGCTTTATGCCAAAATTCACAACAGGTGTTGACCAATAACTGTACTGGTTCAATTAAGCTGGTGGTCATGGTCATGCCGTTCACATTTTGACATCATGAGACCAAGATGACACCTAGCAATGGGTCAACTGTACCTTGCCATTGTGATGCTTCAAACAGGACGTCTCAGACGTATTTGATTTAAAATTATGTTTTGTTTTTATGTTGTGTGTTGTATTTATTATTTTACTTTATGTTAACTGCTTTGTTAAGCGCTTTGTTACAGCTACCGCTGTTGTGAAAGCGCTATATAAATCAGCATGTATTGTATGTATTGTATAAAATTAGAGTGTCACAGAGTGTCGTCATCAGGTTGCGACAGAAATGCCCAGACACTGGAAGAGTCACAGAAAGATGTTGAAGCGGACGTCCTTTGGCCACAACCCTTGCTGATGACCGCTCCGTTGTGAAAAATGCCCTGAGAAACCGAATGATGAATGCCACTCCTCCAGGCACATTTAAGGGAGATAAGAGGCACCCAAGTGTCAAGTCAGACCATTCAAACGCATTTACATCACTCTGGTCTGCGCGTTAGATGACCTGCAAGGGTCTTGCAAGGGCCAGGGATGATTTCCGCTTGATGAAGGACCAGTGACCCTCAGTGCTGTTCTCGGATGAAAATCGATTCATGTTGAGCAGAAACGTTGGCCGCCAACGATGTTGGAGACGTCAAGGAGAGCGCTATGGCTCAGCCACTTTTGTCACCAGATGAGCTTTTGAATGCCTGGACAGGATATGAACAAATGGACGAGTTTTTGGTGGTGGCAGCGTAACAGTGTGGGCAGCTGTATCCAGTCGCTACAGACCTGCCTGACACATTGTGAATGGTACAATTCACAATCCCATACTACTTGAATAAAATTATTAATCCCGTGATCGTGCCCCTACATGAACAACATGAGCCTAATTAATCTTCATGGACGACAATGCTCCAGCTCATCAAAATCACATCATCAGGGAACGGCTGTTGAAGACTGGTGTACCGCAAATAGAATGGCCTTTGTATGCAAAAATGGCTGTTTTAAAGTGCTCTATAAATAAAATTGAGTTGAGTTTGCCAAGTGGAAGATGTTCATATGGGTGAAAATTATTATTCTTTTTACAAGGCAGCAGGCTGTTGCAATTTGATGCCATATCCAGGGAGCATGATCGTGTCTGTTAACACAAAGGATCAAATGTCTGAACTGTTCAAGCAACTAAGTCGTGACCAAGAAAATTCATCTTTATTATTTAAATTGAACACAGGTGGAAAGGACGGAAATCTTGCAATTACACATTCACGGCCACAGGATGATCATTACAATTAGGACTGAAGGCATGAGGACAAGTTTTCTTTTGGAATGAAAAAAAATTATCTTTGGTCTGGGGTGACATTTCTAGCTAGCCCAGGGGGTGGATTGGACGTTGGTCCAAGTGCTGGTCCAGGTAGTTGTGTTTCTGACCAGGAACAGGTTGTCTAGGTGAGCAAGGTGGTGGTGAGGTTGAGTAACTGGTGTTGGCTAGTTAGGACTTGGTGGGGACCGAGATGGTGATCCAGGTTTGAAAGGGTCATGTTCCAGATGGTTTTCATCCAGAGTGAAAGATGGTCCAGGTTGGCAGTGTGCTTGTCCAGGCGGGTTGTTTTTATCTGGAATATTTGGTAATGGCAAGGGTTGTTCTGGTGGTGGTGCAGTGGGGACAAGTCATCTACCCCATTGAGAATTTGGTGTCCAGGTGGGTGGTTTTTATCAAGGAAAACAGGTGGCTGCACTGGTGGCTAATATTTGCGAATTATGACATGAAAGAAAATTTGGATCAGGTCGTGGTGGCAGTGGCCCATGTGGCTAATATTGTGGTGGACCAGGTGGCCAAGATGGATATGGACCAGGTGGCCAAGGTCGTGGTGGCCAAGGTGGTCGTTGCCCATGGTTAAAGGGAGGCCAATATGGATAATTTATTGGTGGCCCAGGAGGACCTGGTGGTCCAGGTGGTCCTGGTGCACTAGGTGGTCCTGGTGGTCCAGGTGGTCCAGATGGTCCTGGTGATCCAGGTGGCCCATGTGGTCCTGGTGACCCATCTGGTCCAGGTGGTCCTGGTGGCCCATCGACTCCAGGTGGTCCTGGTGGACCATTGAGTCCAGGTGGTCCTGGTGGCCCATTTGGCCCTGGTGGACCACCTGGTCCAGGTGGTCCTGGTGGGCCATCTAGCCCTGGAGGACCACCTGATCCAGGTGGTCCTGGTGGACCATCTTCCCCTGGGGGACCATATGGTCCGGTTAGCCCTGGTGGACCAGGTGGCCCTGGTGGCCCAGTTTGTCCTGGAGGTGATCCAGGCGGACCTGGTGGACCATGATCTGAAAGACAGCTGGTTCCTGTGATAAAGAGTTGACATCTTTGTTACATGGTGACCTTTCACTTACTCTTTGTTACTTGGTAGCTGAGAGTTTGATGACTTACCAAACAGCACAAGGGCAACAGTGAAGACTCTGAGAATGCTCATTGTGGCTTATGATTTCCTAAAAGACAGTGAAATGGGACGGTAAACGTACATCGAGAGAAAGTCCATCTGGTGAACATGATGGCAGAACTGGCTGCTTGGACACACTCAGTTTGGTGAGGCCCAGGTCCCACGCCATGCCACAAGACACCTTGACTGCGACTGGGAAGGACAGTCATAACTCCCTGCCAATCTTAATGTCGCCATTAGACGGAATTCTCATATTTACTTACACCACTACGTTTCCGGCAATATTTTTTTTCTGTCATTGACGAACATGGTGCCAGCACCAAACATGCACTTCAAAGTCCACGATCACACAGAGCCTCGCCGTGCAAAAGCCCAGCATTTTCGCGGCTCCTCACTTATTTTGAGATTATTTTTTCAAATTTAAAATACTTTTCATGGGACGATCACCCATTTCCTGTTGAAAATGCTTATTGGCAGTAAATCCCCAATTTTTCAAGAATGTTTTGGGTTCACCAGTGGACAATAAAAGGTTGATTCTACATTTCAAGCAGTTTTGTTTGTTTAGTAATCAGCAGGAGAACATAGCAACATTTTACAAAATTCATCCACTTCTCACAAACTTTGGAGAAAATTTGTTTTTGTGAAAACAAACATTTCAAGTAGAGGAGAGACATATGAACATTAGTTCTATTCTATGACGCAGGGAAACATTTCAAAATGGCTATTGATAGCAAAACAATTTATTGTCAAACAAGTACTGTGAGTGGCACCCAAATGAAACAAAAAAAATTACTCAATGCTGCAAATAGGTTCTGTTGTTTTTTAGAAACTGAAAGTGTTATTTATCATTCCTTTCAGCTCTGAATCATAATAGTGCTGAACACATTAAAATATAATTCGGCACTTCTTTAAAATAATAAATCCTCATTGAATGAAGACTTAGAAACAGTAACCAACCCCCTCAAAAAAGTGTGTGTGTGTGTGTGTGTGTGTGTGTGTGCGCGTGCGTGCGTGTGTGTGTGTGTGTGTGTGTGTGGTGTGCCAAGGATTAATTGCAATGTTGCTTTTTTTGTGCAGTTGTCAGAATAATGAAGCTGACAAAATGGAGCATGTCACCACAGCAAGCTTTGTCACTGGGAGAGATGATTTTTTTTTTTTTTTTTACTCAACGACATTAAGTCATTGATGGAACAGTTGAGTCCAGAACAAGTTTCAATGTTAGCCTTTTGGGCCGAAAAAAAATTTCTTTGAACATCAAAAGACGTTATAAAGTTATTTGTTGGGAGTATGAGGTCAGGTCTCTTTTATTTCTGGACTTTGTTTTAAATGTCTCCAGTTCTTTTATTTTTAAATGCTTTTAAATGTTGTAATTCTGCATTGTATTAATCAAGTTGCACTCCCCATCATTCCAAAAGTAATGAAAGCATTTTTTGAATGCAGCTTTACAGCAATTTAAATATTTGATCCAAATTTAAAAAAATGCTTTGTTCCAATGTACAAAGATGGTGAGCATAAAGGAAACAATAAATAATGTCACACGCATTTATTAAATATAATAGACCAAGGATGGGCAACTGGTGGCCGCGGAGCAGGCAGCAGATTCTTTGAGAGACCCCTTAAGTAACTTTCAAAAAAAAAAATTGTACCTCATTCATATCACAACTTTGAATGAGGTACATTTGTGAAAAATGCATGACAATTACTCTTTACACCTAATTTTGGTTTGCTCTTCACCCGTTTTGTGCCATCCTCGATTGGTCATTTTTATGCATGAGAGCCCTTTGCACTGGAATATTTTTTTAAAAATCACACTACATGGTTAATTTTTGATTGTTCAAACATTCTTTCCCACTTAAATATATTATGAAAAATGAAATATGAGAGCACATTTTTTGCACATATGCACATTTTGTCCATATTTAAAATGCCGTTTTTGTCATAAGTTTAGTTTGGAAGTGTGTGATCCAATGTAAAATGAATATTTTTCCCTTGAGTCTACAAAGTGCCAAACATGTCTAACATTAATGTTGTGTTCCCTGACAACACATGAAGATGGAGAGAGTACTCACCACACACACTCAAGTTTGCTCTTGGAAACCCTCTCAGGCCTTGTGTGGTTGACAGTCCTGCTTCGGTCTCTCTTCTGCTGCCTTCACAGTCGTTACCAGTGATCTTAAATCACTTGCCTGACCACCATTAAGGTGGGGCCCTTGTGAAGGTGGAGCACTGATTTGATTTTTTTTTGGTTTTCACACAATTACAGTAGGTTTTTTTTATTCGGTCAGTATTGCCATGCAGTATTTCTTTGTCATGTTGCCAAGTTGCAATTAATTAGTTAATTGTGTCACTTTGAAGTGAACAAATTAAAGGTCACTGCCGCTGGAATCTTATGCGCAGGTACGCGGAGTACTAAAATGTCTTCAAACAGCTGGGTTTTTTTTTTTAATTATCTGTCTGACAACAATGAGCTGGGTGGTGGGTGGTGTACCTGATGAAGGCTACTGTGGCTTTGCAAAGAGGACAAACCAGTTTGTCTCCTCTGAGTCAATAATCATGTGTTGTCATGAAGATTATCGATTTTTTTAAAAAATCGAGTTATCAACTCTTTCCAGTAAAATATGTGGCTGGAAATAAACACAGCTTTTCACTTGTTACATATTTTATTGCACTGATAATGTCTGTGTGAAAATGAAAATCAGAATAATCGTTATTTGCCCGATTAAAATATAAAAGGAATTTATTACCAGGAGGTGAAACCACCCTAACACTACAGCAAACAAAATGTACATTTTGGACATAAACACACAAGTATGGAGCCAATCAGAAATTTAACGTGACCCATGGTATGATAGAACTTGATCGAGAGAGTCCAAAAGCAATTTAACGGGACAAGCAGTGCGACAATGTCACAACAAAATGCCAAATATGCAGAAATTGACAAAATTTCACTCAGGAATTAAAAATCAAATCATTTTTTAGGAAGTTATTGACAAGAGGGAAGAAGCTGCTGGAATGTCTGGTGGTTTTAGTGTGCATAGTTGGATAGCGCCTCCCTGTGTAAAGGAGCTGGAAGGAGTAGTGAACAGGTTCAGAATCCGATTTATTGGCCAGGTCTGCAAGAAACACACAAGGACTTCCCAGTTGCAAACTGTTCAGAGGAATATAAACAAGACATCAATAACTAACATGTGGGAGACAGAACACGAAGTATGGCTTGATTTCAGTTATTGCTGCCAAGGTTGGCACAACCCACTATGAGGTTCGGGGGGCAATTAGTTTTTCACACAGGGTCAGAAAGGTTTTTTTTTTTTTTTTTTGTGCATTTGTCAATTGAATTGTCATTTAAAAACGTCATTTTGTATTTCCTTTGGTTGTCTCTGTCTGATATTAAAATTAGTTTGATGAACCGAAATCCCTGCGTGTGATAAATATGCGAAGAACACAGTCATCAGGATGGGGACAAATATTTTTTTCACAGCACTGTAGCGTACATTTAAAAATACAGTACAGTAAAACAATTCTCGAGATTTAACATGTAATGAACTAGGTGGGGGAGGGATGGGAGGAAGGTGGGGGAAAGTTCCAATCTGTGAAAGTGGAGTGTCAAGCACCTCCAGCTGTGCAACAGGGCAGTGAATCGGAATTTAGCGAGGACATTGACATTGCGCCTGCAGCTGCAATCAGTCACAGGCCCGAGCAGGAGTGCACGGGGGAAGTAGATAGAATAGTTGCGGCCATGTGTTTTTCCATCCAGGGGAAAGTCCAGAAAACAATTACTTTGGGGACAGGCCGTCTGCAATTTCCGACAGCCTTGGATGTCTTTTAGCATCTCCGTGGTGTCAATCTGCCGAATTCTTGATCAATCAGTCAATCAATTTTCCAGGTCGGTACAACTAGGCTTTTCCATTTTTGCGAAGCGCCTCCAACACCACATCCCCTTTGTGTCTGAGTTCGTGTTGATCACCCTCACCCCATCTTCCATGTAGGCCGCCAGCTTGTCCCCTTCCAATGAAGCTGCTCCCGCCAGCTGAATTTTGCAATAGATCAGGAAATGGCAAACACCAAACAGCAGGATACCTCTTATCAAAAGGCCAATAATGTGGATGTCTTCCACATCCTCTCCGGACAATAATGTTAAGCACACCATTCTCTACTTCTGCCAAGGATCTAAGGTGTACCCAGCACAAAATGTCCCAGAGGGGCAAGAAAGCTCCCCTTCCATCTCAGCAGAATCAGCCTGGCCATCAAGGTTGCATTCACAGCTTTATAGACCTGTGTGACCTTGGACAGTCAAAATGCCGGAAGATTAATGAAGGGCAAAGCCAAAACATATGTACATTGTCAGCTTTAACCTGTATTCCCAAAAGGGAGAAACCGTGTTAAATATTTTGACCAACCGAGCTTTAGTATCATGGGCTCGATGAGGAATTCTCCACTAAGTAAAGCCGCGTTTTGCACAAATTGATGAAAGCTGTGTTTTGCACAAATTGATGATCCGTGTGTTTGCTGCAAAATTTGCCTGCAAATATCTGAAATGTCTTGTTGTAAATCAGTTTGTCATATAGCTTTGAGAATATTCAATGATGAATCACAGCCAGTTTTGTAAATCTTAGCATAAATGGCATACCCAGCACCCTTTAGTGATGGCAGAGGTTCAAGAAAGAGATCAACATCTGAAGTTGGAGCAATTGTAGGATAAGCAAGCCATTGAAGTGTGAACATAACGAATTTGGAGATATCTAAAAAAAATGGTCATGAAAACGTCATTTAACTGTAGAATAGAGGCAAAAGTGGAGGCAACACGGAGATCTTTAAAAATGTTTAGGGCCAGCCCAGCCCTCAAAGGAAATGTGCCATCCAGCAAGGATGGAGGGGAAGGCAAGATGAGCTGAGATCGGAGTCTGAAAAGAGTTGGTCTGTAGCCCCAAGAAACATGTAAAGCAGGGGTGCCCAAACTTTTTGGACCAAAGATCTACTTTTCGATCAACTAACCTCCCGGGATCTACCCTTACCGGCCTGCGCGCGCGCGTGCGCACACACACACACACGCACACACACACGCACGCGCGCTCACACGTACCGTTTTAAAGTGCTTCCCTGGGCCCTCTAGATTCTTATTCTTTGCCCGTGCCCTCGGTGAATTGTACACGAAGCAAACTCTGAATGAGAATAATGATGATCAAAGATAGAGCGCAACAGCTCTGATCACAAGCTGCAATTGCAGACTGCTGAGCGCGAACAACTTCCGCTAAGTAGTCACACGCCACCGTAAATTCAAGATTTACCTGCTTTATTTTATTGTTTAATTTTTTTTCTTTTGTGAAAATGAGACTGATAGGATTAGGGTGCAGTGTACATCAACACAAAAAAATATATTACTAACGATAGTCCAGTGGTTAGCACGTCGACTTCACAGTGCAGAGGTGCCGGGTTCAATTCCAGCTCCGGCCTCCCTGTGTGGAGTTTGTATGTTCTCCCCGGGCTTGCGTGGGTTTTCTCCGGGTACTCCGGTTTCCTCCCACATTCCAAAAACATGCATGGCAGGCTGATTGAACACTCCAAATTATCCCTAGGTGTGAGTGTGGGCGTGGATGGTTGTTCGTCTCTGTGTGCCCTGCGATTGGCTGGCAACCAATTCGGGGTGTCCCCCGCCTACTGCCCGAAGACAGCTGGGATAGGCTCCAGCACCCCTGGCGACCCTAGTGAGGATAAAGCGGTTCGGAAGATGAATGAATGAATAACATGTACAAAGACACACAAATGTGTGTTTTTTTTCTCCTCTACACCTTTCGGATGTAATTGGGACGAGTCCTAGTTCTACCGGTAGATCAGGATCGACGTAATGGGCACCCCTGATGTAAAGTGATTCCAAATTTGAAGACAAGAAAATAAAAATTTTCGAATAAGTGGAGGTGGAGGACAAAAGAGGTGAATATACTTGGGAATTTAATGTTACCGGATCAGCACTTTTGCCTCCACAACCAGCCACAATGAAGATTTCTCTGTAGTGTCAAAGCGAAGCCAGTAATGTAGGCTTTTTTTTCAATGTTGTCAACTCAATAATCAAAGAGAGTGATCCCTCGCTATGTCACATTTCATTTACCACGGCTTCAGTACACCATTTGGCAGACCAAACCAAAAGTGAGCGCAAAAGCGAGAGAGAGAGAGAGAGAGAGAGAGGGGAGGGGGGGGGGCAAAGGTGTGGTACGATTGGTTAGCACGCCCACTCCACAGTGCAGAGGTGCAAGGTTCGACTCGGGTTCCAGCCTTCCTATGTGGAGTTTGCATGTTCTCCTCCTGCCTGCGTGGGTTTTTTTCCAGGTACGCCACACACATTCCAAAAATATGCATGACAGGCTGATTGAACACTCTAAATGGTCCCTAGGTGTGGGTGTGAGCACGGATAGTTGTTTGTCTCTGTGTGTCCTGCGATTGGCTGGCAACCAGTTCAGGGTGTATCCCGCCGACTACTCGAAGACAGCTGGGATAGGCTCCAGCATGCCCCGCGACCCTTGTGAGGATAAAGCGGATCAGAAAATGGATGGATGGATGGGTACCCACATACACTTACACAAACATTTCGAGTGGGGTGCAAACCTTCCTTCGTGGTTTTGCACTTATTGCGGCCAGGCCCGGGGCCCTATTAATCGCGACAAGTGAGGGATCACTGTATTTCAGAGCCATACCACCTAACTCTTTTGGATGCTGTAAGACATTCTATGAAACTCAGTTTTTTTTTGGGGGGGGGGGGTTAGCTCAAATAAAATCTATCAAAAGACAATCAACATTTTTATGTGAATGTTTGATGTACATGAGAGAAAAATAAATAAAAAAACTGCTTCCTCTGATTTGGATTAAACAAACACCAAGGATCTGAAACCTTTAACTCCATTCTGCCAGTACAGGGCTTCCAAATCTTCAAATTTTTAACCAAATTTTCAACAGGTACTGATAGCTTAACAACACTAGCTTGAAGGGTCTCTAGCTGGTCTCCATGATCATTGGCCGATCACTCCAAGTCAAGAATAGTCTCAATTTGTGCATCCACTCTTGGTTCCAACAGCTTCCTGGTTCGTGAAACTTCAGTCTTGAAAGGTTAATATTGACTCAAACTTGATATTGGTCGGAAGCTCATCCATCATGTCCTTAAGGGATATCCATGTTAGTATCGGGGTTTGGATGAGAATCAGACCCCGAGGATGGCTCCAGCTTTATGCAGACGCCTTTAGATTGGTTACTTCTGTGCCGAAGACTCACCATTTCTCCACGAAAGGCTCCAAAATAAACAGTGCTTCGCAATGTGTCATAAAACTTGTAGTGAGCAGTGTCATGACTTGGAATAATGGTTAAAAAGTTAATAAAGTCCCTGGAGCTCCGGCTATGCAGGTCTCACGTGGTCCACGTCCACCGTAAGGTCCTCCACAATTCGGCATTTTCTCATTGACCATAGAAACAATGGAATGCAAATAATTCAACATGACTCCAGCTGTTTGTCCAGCCTCCTCAATGGACCTTCCCCCGATGGACTGAATCTTGATGGCAGTGTAATAGTGTGACATCTCGTCCGGTCAATGACACAGAGTGATATTTATCTGGTCGTCTGACCGACCATCATGAACGCCAAAAAAGTCATGAAGTTTGAAAAGGCCATAAGTCACCATCTTGGAATCCCCGGCAATCTCTTCCATTTACTTGTACTGAGGTAACTGTTTGGGTCCAATAAATTCATAACTCATCCAATTCTTATATTCAGGAATGATCAAATGTTCTTTTTACTTTAAAAACTCTCCAAGAATCAACAACAATGAACTTGAATGAGTTTATATGAATTGTTCTTTTGTATTTCTTGCTATCACATTGTTGAACCGTGTAGAATCACTTGAGAACATAATGAAAAGCTTTGAAAACAAATAGTAAAAAATTAAAATGTCCACAGAATTGAGACGTGTTTTAATGACGGTCAAAAGTGAAAAATATGCTAATCTATTTTGGCTTCATATTATTATTTCAGACTCCGAGAAGTAATGCCTCACCAGTCATGAACCTCACCGCATGTCACTAGACGGTGTTGATCCTGCTCTGCTGTTTCCCATTTTGCCTCGGATGCAACCTGCATTGTACGCCCCTTGCAAAGGTCATGCTGTCATTAGGTGAGGCATTTAATTTATTTTCTTTTGTTTGTTTATTCCTTTTGTTCTCACGCAGGTTTCTATTAGGCTGGTCTTGCCGTCTTCATACTTGTACGTTGGAGTAAATCAATTACCAGAGTTGACATTTACAATTTATACCTACATACTGTAATTGACAGATTTGGAGTGCCAAATCATTTTAAATAATATTTGCATCAACTTCATGTTTCTTGCTAAAATATCAAAACTGAAAGTTGTCTTCGCTTTAAAATATTTTGAGATGAGGCAAGCATTTGTTTGTTGCCAATCAAACACATTGACCCATTTAACTCAGTATGTCCTATTCTCAACAAATTGTAGTTTGTTCTCTTCTATTCCTACTCTCTACATTCATCCCCCCCCCCCCCCCCCCCTTTGCTGTAGATTTTATACTGTATTTTCCGGACTATCAGTCACAGTTTATTTCATAGCTTGGCCAGGGGTGCGATTTATACTCTGGAGCGATTTAGGTGTGAATTTATTAACACGTTCTATCATTTCACATGTTATTTTCACATTGAACCGCAAGAGGGTGCTCTAGGCCTGTGTCGATACTTTGGACATTGGTGGTAACTGATAAACACAATTTAGGATGACTGACGGAAGAGACGGGGAAGAGCCGCTGCTTCTTCTGCCTCTGGAGTTTGCTGAGTTTTTTAAAAGTGACACAGAGGCTGAAGATTTCATTAGATTTAATGATTTGGAGTGACACCGATGGTTTGGTAAACTCGTTAACATGTTCTTTGTACTATAGTTGTCTGAATAACTCTTAATATGTTACGTGAACATACCAGAGACGTTTTCAGTTCGTTTTATAAGCGTCATATAACATTAGTATATCGTACACTTATTCAGCATGTTGTTCTCCATTTTTATTTGCCTTTCAAGATGACATGTCTGTCCTTGGTGTTGGATTTGATCAAATACATTTCCCCCAAAAACGCGACTTATACTCTAGTGTGTTTATTATTTTAAGATGTAAGATATATTTGTCCCACACTGGGGAAATTTACAGTCTACAGCAGCAAGATTGTGGGTAGAAAGAAGGGAAAAAAAGAATTACTTTATGTTAACTCTTTTGCGAAGCGCTTTGTTACAGTGGCAGCTTTTGTGAAAGCCCTATGTAAATCAGCATGTATTGTTTTGTATTGTATTACTATTTATATATGTTTTTTCTCTTCTTTATTATGCATTTTATGGCAGGTGCAACTTCTACTCAGGAGTGAGTCATCGTCCGAAAAATTCAGTAGGTGACATCCTGTGCGTTCTCCACTCCAAACTAAGTGCCATTCAACTCTAACTGTGTTCTTCATCTACGCCTCATCTATCCCAAGAGACACTTGCAGCCATTGGTCATTAGTAAATGCTGATCTTGCAAATCCATCCACTCTTTCATTCCTCTTTATACCTTGATGTATATGTACCTAAATAAACACTAAATGAACTATAGTCCCACTTGTGTTCAACCTATGTCAGTTTTCAAACAGCACAAATAACAAATCAGGCCTAATCTGTGACACCATGGACTTTATTGACAATAATGCTAACAATGAATCAGAGCAGATAACAACTTGTTGTAACCTATTATGGTCAGTCCACTGTTGAGCCATAACCATTGCTATCAATCCCACACTGTTAAAAACAAATAAATAATCAGAAGTCTGCTTAGTAAAGTGTGTTTGTTTTGTTTGTTTATTGAACATTTAAACAGACAATAGAAATTTGGCAGGAAGCGAAAGTAAGTAAACTGGTCGAAAAGACTATATTGAACTGTGGGATGGCAAAAGCATTTTGTTTTGACACTCTCATGATCCTTAGAACAGGCATGTCCAGCTCTGGGCCTGGAGGGCAACTCTCCTGCCTGTTTCCCAACTCTCCTGGCTGCCACACACCTCATTCAGATGATCAGCTCATCAGTGAGCTCTGAAGCAGCAGTGGAACGATCCTGATTATTTGAATCAGGTGTGGTGCTCTTGGGAGAGCTGGACAGTGGCCCTTGAGGACCAAGTTTGCACATCCCTGCCTTAGAACCATCCCAAAAAATTGGGGTCAACAATGTATGGACAACTCGTAGTCTGAAATCAACCTCCTCTGCCAAGTCACCTTTCGGCTTACCACTGTTAATTTTCTCTCGAAAATATAGATCTACATCCGCTGTGTACAGTGATCCCTCACTATTTTGGCGCTTTGATTATCGCGGCCTCGGTGCAACGTTTTTTTTTTTCCCAAAGTACTGTATTCAGAAAAAAATGACGGACAGGTCACAGGTTTTGTACATAGCTGTAGCTTGATTGGTTCCCAGTGTCGACATCGACCAATGACAGCATGAGTGGACGGATCCCATGATGCACAGCCATGTTGATTGGCTCCTCAGCCCCGCCCAGCACCCACTCTTGATCAGTGTCCAATCAAGTGCTTGCCTAGATCAGTGTTGTGTTTACTACGTCATTTCGTGTGTGCGTGTATGCGTGCGAGCACCCACGTGGGGGCGTGTGTGTGTGTGTGTGTGTGTGTGTGTGTGTGTGTGTGGCTGAGGGAAGTGCAAGAGAGAGAGAGAGAGAGAGAGAGAGAGACAGAGAGAGAGGGTCATTGGGCTCATACGAAAAAAAACAGCACTTGTTTAGTCACCTCCTTAATTGTCTTATCATAAACACACCGCCTGCGGCTGTGGGATAGCTGCAGGCCAGCAGCTCGCTGGAGGCTAATGGAGGCTACACTGTCACAGCTGCATAAAGCCAATGCTGTTTAACACCCCTCATCTTTTTTATCATACCCCAAAACATGACTAATTGGAGTAATTCTTCCAATTTTACTGCTAAAATCCCTCAAGTTTTTTTTCTTTACTTCCTTGATAACTTTCCTCAACAACTCTTGCAATTTCTTGTACTCGAGCAATTTCTCGATAGGAAGCATTCTTTTTCGGGTCTTGCAGGCCCCTATTCTTTCCTTCACAACTATCGAACATTCTTCTGTCCG
This sequence comes from Hippocampus mohnikei, assembly GCA_026261675.1. Taxonomy (NCBI): domain Eukaryota; kingdom Metazoa; phylum Chordata; class Actinopteri; order Syngnathiformes; family Syngnathidae; genus Hippocampus; species Hippocampus mohnikei. Next base: position 404,446 of record JAKGUB010000331.1, on the reverse strand, counting down.
TTCTTCTCATATGTCCTTTACATCTTGATTCAGCAGTCAGAGCAACCCTTAATATCACCTCCCTAATTTCCTCATCTATAACGTCAATACTGCATTTGCTTCACAATCTATGTCTATTCTCCCTTTCACACATACTTTTAAACTGATCCCATCATGCTTTACTGAAAATCCACTCTCTACAACAGGGGTCTCAAACTCCGGTCATGGAGGGCCGCTGTCCTGCATGTTTTCCAAGTCTCCCTGTTGCAACACACCTGATTCAAATGATCAGATCATCAGCAATCTCTGCGGAAGCCTGACGTTGAACCTGGGACAGCGGCCCTCCAGGACCTGAGTTTGAGACCCCTGCTCTACAAACTTATTGTATGTAACTCAATATTGGGCAATGATCTTTGCCCATTGATGAGTCGTCCTAAACCTCCCGCTCATATTTTCTCTCACCTCCTCCCACGTTAATTGTTTGACATTAAGATAATTATCCGCTGCCCTATGATCTGTGTTATCCCCATCATCGCATTTATCATCCTTATGAATGAATGTAATAAGTTACCTGACATCAATCCAAACTTTCTCCTCCTTCAATTGTTCTGGTTGTTTCTTCTGATAGTTCTCACTTCTGGCTCCGTACACTTTCACATTATGCTGGCTCACTATACAAGCAGCCTCCGCATATTCCGTCATCCTGTTTTTTGCCCTGACCTGTTGAACTCAAACCTCCTTCATTACCTCACACCCGCCATATGCCACCCTGTGATTTCCACTACAATTGCAACATTTCTGTTGTTCATCGTTATTGCATTGGTTATTGTCATAATCCTCCCCAGACCTTGTACACCTTCTCCTTCCATTACAGTCATAGAAGTACATCCAATTCTTTGACATTTAAAACACCTCAATAGCGAGGTACGTACGCCCTCACACTGTATGTCACATAGCCAAGCAGCACTTTCTCCAGGAGCCTCCCCTCAAACATCAGCAAAGCACTCTTACTGTTAATTCTCTCTCCTTCCCTTGTGATTTGCAACCTCCTTGCCTACCTTTCCACCTTTGATATTTGAGCTAATTTCTTCCATTGTTACTTCCTACAGTATCCCCCACAACTTTACTCCTTCCAATTTTCTTCATCCGAAACGCCTTTTCACTTTGCTCCTCATCCTTACATGCAATCAATAAATTCCCATGCCTGAACCATCTCGCAAACTTAACATCTCCCAAGTTGTTCCTGAAAATAATAGTAAGCCTGACCGGTCTTATCGATAAAAGCGCCTTACAATCACTATAAACCGAAGAATCATTTTCAATTCCCTCTCCACCATAAGCGGAATACTCAAAACGAATCTTAAGACAATATTAAAGGAAAGGATGTTTTGAAATGTTGGCCAAACGAAAAGTACAAACATGAAAACATGTATAGCACTCAATACTTAGTTGAATTACTTTTGCCTGAAACACTGCAGCAATGCGAAGCGGCATGGAGTCGATCAGTGCGTGGCACTGCTCAGGTGTTATGAAAGCCCAGGTTGCTCTGATCGTGGCCTTCAGTTCTTCTGCATTGCTGGTTCTGGCTTATCGCATCTTCCTCTTCACAATACCCCAGAGATTTTCTATGGGGTTAAGGTCAGGTGAGTTTGCTGGCCAATCAGTAACAGGAATATAATCGTCCTTCCACCAGGTACTGATAGCTTTGGCACTGTGTTCAGGCGCCAAGTCCTGTTCGAAAATGAAATCTGCCTGTCCATAAGACTAGTCAGCAGCAGGAAGCATGAAGTACTGTAAAATTTTCTGGTAGATACCTGCGTTGACCTTGGACTTCAGGAAACACAAAGGACCAACACCAGCGGGTCACATGGCACCCCAAACCATGACTAACAGGTGGAAATTTGACACTCAACCTCAAGCTTGCTTCCTCCAGACTCTGGGACCCTGGTTTCAAAGGAAATGGAAAAAAATTGTTTTGAAAATTTGTTTTCATCAGAGAACATGACTCTGGACCACTTGGCATCAGTCCAGTCCTTTTTGTCTTGAGCCCAGGCTTCTGACACTGTTTGTTGTTCCAGAGTGGCTTGACACAAAACGCTGCAGCTGAAACCCATGTCTCGATTTTCACAATATTCAATATTTTTACCATACTGAGTTTTCAAATATATACATATTATATTCATTCATTCATTCATCTTCCGAACCGCTTGATCCTCACTAGGGTCACGGGGGGTGCTGGAGCCTATCACAGCTGTCTCCGGGCAGTAGGCGGGGGACACCCTGAATTGGTTGCCAGCCAATCGCAGGGCACACAGAGACGAACAACCATCCGCACTCACACTCACACCTAGGGACAATTTGGAGTGTTCAATCAGCCTGCCATGCATGTTTTTGGAATGTGGGAGGAAACCGGAGCACCCGGAGAAAAGCCACGGAAGCCCGGGGAGAACATGCAAACTCCACACAGGGAGGCCGGAGCTGGAATCGAACCCGGTACCTCTGCACTGTGAAGCCGACGTGCTAACCACTGGACTACCGGGCCGCCCATACATATTATACTATAATTTAAAATGAATTCACACCTGAAATGTATCAGTCTGTGTGGAATGAATGTATGTATTGCAGAGGTTCCACATTTTGAATTGTATTCATGAAATAAATCAACGTTTTCATGGTATTCAAGTTTTTTGACAAGCACCTGTACGTCAAAGGGATTCTCCTTTTTTCCTTCACTTACCCAGCGCTCATGTCATCACGATCACCCTGCACTCCACAATCTCCCCACTCCGACCCATTCACAGCACAGACGAGCCTCCCCACCAACTCCGTCTTTGCTTTACCACATTTTTTCAAAATATTCAATCCCGATTCTGCTCTCCAATTATCCTCCTTAGTTCATCAAAGCGTTCTTTTTCTCTTTGCTGTGATCCACTTCCTTTCTCCATAAACCACCCTAGTCTACTGACAGCTCAAGCTCTCCCGTTGCACCAGCCCTCCAACATTCTCACTCTTGGTACCTTCATGGCCCCTCCAGACTATAGGAAACTCCAGAACTTGTGAACTATATATGCTGCCCGCACACAAGTCAGGCGAGTGTACCACTACAACATCAGTAAATTTAATGAATCTTTACAATTCATATATATGCAAGAGTGTTGAGATTGGAGCCTGTTAAAGGGAATGCCAGTGACAAAATGGATGGCAGTATCGTATAATACTATAGTTGCGCTCAAGATCACACAACACCAGAAATACTTGGCCGAAACCAAGCAAGGACCAAGACTTTTGGAAGTGGAAATTGAGTCAATACCAAGAGCTAGACAAGCTGACACTCTGACAGGACAAAGACTGAAACATGTACTATAAAAAACATATCACGGTGGAACAGTTAAAGAGCATTCTCACTTTCATTTTCATTTGGGCCTGAGCAGAGACCAATGCGAGGTATCTATTGTTTTTGTAGAAATGATGATGATTATTATTATTATTATTACCTTTTTTTCACAGAACTTCCGGGTTGAGTGAATGCTGGCGTGTCTGGCTGCCGCTGCTCTCCCACAACTTTTGTGTTTTTACTGTCCTCGCACGGAATCACTGTCTTCATATGACAATCATTCCACTCTAGACCCCAATCCACTCTTGCCTCACACCCTCAACCATTTTCGACTGTTTTCGTCCCGGCGTCTCAGCGTCCTACCTGCTCGGCTCTCCGACCAGGCCCCGTGCCATCTCCGCTCCGTTGTGCCACGTGATGGGGATTGGAAGGGCCTGTGTCTGGGTTCTACTGTTGTGGACCATTCTGTCGCTCCTCCATCGACCTGTCGAGCGTCTGCTCCAATACTCCGTGGCTGAGTTCCTCAGGCTCCGCTTTCAAAAACTGGGCCCTCCTACTGCTCTACACCTGCTCCCGGACATCGCTCGCTTTCTTTCCCAGAAATACATCCACCGTGGATCTCGCCGGGCTTCTGCCTCAACCGATCCAACAGCATCACCTCCTTTGGGTCATTCTCCGTCAGCTATCCAGAAACGCCGGCCGGTCCGTCGACCATCGGGTGTTAGCCGGCTTGGCTAGGTCGGCTAACGGTCCTCCCAGCAGCAAGACTGCCGGCGTCAACTTTGGGCTACTTAACATCCGTTCGCTTACTGGGAAGGGTAATCTTATCCAAGATATCCTCACTGACCGTAAGCTTGACATTCTCTGTTTGAATGAAACCTGGCAAACTCCTGAGGACGTTTCGCAGCTTAACGATTCTGCTCCCCCGGGATTTGTTTACATTTCCAAGCCCAGCGACTCCGCTTGCGCAGGAGGTCTCGCGATACTACACCGCAAGAAGTGGAAAGTACTTCCGGTCTCTCTCCCTCCACTCTCTTCCTTTGAATGTCTTGCCTGCCAAATATCCGGATCCACTCCCATGATTATTGCCACAGTCTACCGCTCCCCCAAACCCCACCGTGACTTCTTAAATGAATTATCTGCTGTCCTCATCCCATCTCTTTGGTTTCAATCAGTAGACTTTCCCACACACATCAAAGGTCACACCCTGGATCTGATTTGCTGCTCTGGTCTTTCCCCCTCCAACTGTACTGCTGACGAACTTCCAATAACGGACCACTTCCTTATTTCACTTAACATTACTCTCCAACTCTCAATCGCCAAATCACCCTGGACCATCGCTGACCGTAATATTAAAGACATTAACATTGACTCTGTCATTTCATGGATCACCACCCTGACTGCGGCCGGACATTGGCTCCACTCCTGACGATTTGGTGTCCCGACATAACTCCAATCTCAACAACATCCTCAATACGCTCGCTCCTGTGAAGTCCCGCTCTGTCTTTTTTACTGCCCCCTGGTTCACCCCTCATCTCCGTTCCTTGAAATCCAAAACCCAGCAGCTTGAAAGACTTTACAGGAAAACTGGACTCACTGCTCACAAGGACATCTATACAGCTCAACTATCCGTCTACAAAGATTCTATATCACAAACAAAATCACAATACTACTCTGGACTCATCTGCTCCAATGCTGGAAATACAAAGACTCTCTTTTCCCTCTGGAACAAAATCACTCAACCCCCTGACTCCCGACCACCTCACTTTTACTCTTCTGACACCTGCAACGCTCTTCTCCTATTTTTCAATGAAAAAAAATCAACAAAATTCACCAACACCTGGGCTCCTCTGTACCTCTCCCCTCCTCTGATCATTTTACCCCCTGTTATCTTCTTTTGAACTCCCGCATCTCTCATTAATTTCAGACCTCATCATCAAATCCAAGTCTTCCTCCTGTCAGCTAGATCCCCTCCCTACAGTCCTAGTCAAATCCTGTCTACCCTCTCTGCTTCCCTTCATCGCAGCCATTATCCATTCCTCTCTGTCTACTGGAATTGTTCCTATGCCCTTCAAAACTGCAGCTGTCACCCCAATCCTGAAAAAACCTGGTTCAGATCCAAATGATTTCAATAACCTACGCCCCATTTCCCATCTTCCTTTCATTTCAAAAATTCTTGAGAAAATTGTTGCCTCTCAGCTCCACTCCCACCTCACCGACAATAGTCTCTATGAACAATTCCAGTCCGGTTTCCGTCCCCGTCACTGTACTGAAACAGCTACCATAGGCATCACCCACACCCCCCTACATTGGTTTCACTCATATCTCTCTGGCCGCTCTCAGTTCATCCAATTAAATTCTTTCACTTCACAATCCCTCCCCGTCTCTTCTGGGTTCCCTACTTTTCATCATCTATTTTCTTCCCCTTGCCAATATTTTTCGCAATTTTGGCATACACTTTCACTGCTTCGCAGATGACACCCAGCTCTACCTCTCCAGCAAACCCGACGCCTCCCAGGTATGGAGGAGCTCAGAGGGATTTGCCGATTCCACATGTCTAAAAACACATTTTTATTGTCTGGCTTTCAAGTCGGCATGAAACTTGCCATCAGACGTTTTATGCTCTATGCTGTATTTGATTATTTGTTTTCACTCCCTTTGTTATTGTATATCTAATTTTGCATGTAGAAAACTTTGAATGCAACAATGGCTGTTTTAAATTTTTCTTTCAATAATGTTGAGTTGAGTTTGGTAAGTGGAAGATGTACAAATGGCTGATGTTTTTTTTTTTTTTTTTGTTGAGGTTCTGAGTTGAGGTCACATTCAAACAATAATTGAGAAGAAAAATCATCTTTATTATTTGAACTGGATGCAGGTGGCAAGGATGGGATTCTTGCAATTACACATTAACGACCACACAATGATCAGGATGATTAGGAGTGAATGCTTGAGGACAAGTTTTGTTTTGGATTAAGAACAACTCTCTTTTATCTGGGGTGACATGTGCAGCTAACTCATGGGGTGGATAGGATGTTGGTCCAAGTCCAAGCCCGGGTGGTTGTGTTTCTGGCCAGCCACAGGTCGTCTGGGTGAGCAAGGTGGTAGCCCAGGTGGGTCATTTTCATCCGGAGTAACTGGAGTTGGCTAGGTCCTGGTGGGGTCCTAGATGGTGGTTCAGGTTTGAAAAGGTCACGTTTCTGATTCTTGTTTTAATCCGGAGTCGCAGATGGTCCAGGTTGGCAGGATGCTAGACCAGGTGGGTTGTTTTTATCTGGAGTATTTGGTGATGGCAGGGGTTGTTCTGGTGGTGGTGCTGGTGGGAGAAGTCATTTTGTCAATTTGGTGTCCAAATGGGGGCTGACATTTGCCAGGGTTACTTAGCGTGATATGAAATAAAATTTGGATCAGGTGGTGGTGGCAGTGACCCATGTGGCTAATATGCTGGTGGACCAGGTGGCCAAGATGGATATGGAACAGGTGGCCAAGGTGGTCGTTGCCCATGGTGAAAGGGAGGCCAATATGGATAATTTATTGGTGGCCCAGGAGGACCTGGTGGTCCAGGTGGTCCTGGTTCACTAGGTGGTCCTGGTGGTCCAGGGGGTCCAGATGGTCCAGGTGGTCCATGTGGTCCTGGTGGGCCATCTGGTCCAGGTGGACCTGGTGGACCATTGAGTCCAGGTGGTCCTGGTGGCCCATCGAGTCCAGGTGGTCCAGGTGGTCCATTTGGTCCTGGTGGGCCATCTGGTCCAGGTGGTCCTGGTGGACCATCTAACCCTGGAGGTCCACCAGGTCCAGGTGGTCCTGGCGGACCGTCTTGCCCTGGTGGACCATGTGGTCCGGTTGGTCCTGGTGGACCCTCTGGTCCTGGTGGTCCTGGTGGCCCAGGGTGTCCTGGAGGTGTTCCTGGTGGTCCCCCAGGTGGTCCAGGTGGTCCTGGAGGTGATCCAGGTGGACTTCCTGGAGGTGATCCTGGTGGACCTCCTGGAGGTGATCCAGGTGGACTATTGTCATCTGGGGTAAAAGCTGCATTAGATGGCGCTTGTCTCTTGATCTTAGCAGAAAGACAGCTGGTTCCTGTGATAAAGAGTTGACATTTTTGTTACATGGTGACCTTTCACTTACTCTGTTACTTGGTAGTTGAGAGTGTGAAGACTTACCAAACAGCACAAGGGCAACAGTGAACACCTTGAAAATGCTCATTCTGGCTGATGATGTCCTAAAAGACAGTGAAAAGGGACGATAAACGACATCGAAAGAAAGTCCATCTGGTGAACATGATCGGAGAACTGGCTGCTTGGACACTGTCAGTTTTCTTGAGGCCCAGGTTTCATGCCTTGCCACGAAGGCACCTGATTTGTCCTTGGGAAGGAGGCTGATAAATCCCTGCCGATTTTAATGTTGTCATCGTCGGACAGAATTCTCATAGTTATTGAAATCACTACTTTTTGCTGAGTTGCTAATTGCTCATTTATTATTCTGTCATTGACAAGAATGGTGCCAGCACCAATCATGCACTTCAAAGTGCACCGTCACACAGAGCCTCACTTTTAACTTCACAAACCATTTGATAACAAAGGTTTGCAGTGTAGAACACAGTGGACACCCAGCATTTTGCGGCTCCTCACTTATTTGGAGATTATGTTTCAAATTTAAAATATTTTTTTTTATGGGAACATCCCCCATTTGTTGTGGTAAATGCTTTTTGGAAGTAGATCACCAATTTTTCAAGAATGTTTTGGGTTAACCAGTGGACAATAATAGGTTGATTCTATCTTTCTCGCGGTTTCCGTTCTTTAGCAATCAGCAGGAGAACACAGCAGAATTTTGCACAATTCACCCACTTTGCTTTTTGTGAAACCAATTATTTCAAGAAGAGGAGGGACTTTGGTGCTCAATGCCACAAATTGTTTTTGTAGTTTTTTAGAAACCGAAATGGTTATTTATCATTCGTTTAAGCTCTGTCTCATAATGTCAACACATTAAAATATAAAAAATATAATCAGGCACTTTTTTGTAAGAATAAATCTTCACTGAACAAAGACTTAGGAACAGAGACCAAACTCTTCAAGAAAGTATGTGTGTGTGTGTGTGTGTGGGGGGGGGGGCTTGTGTGTGCGTGTACGTGACACGATGCAAAGCATTGTGATTACCAGAAAACAACAATATTTTTCTTGTAATATCGCTCATAACATTCCTTTGATTTGTGACTTTTTAATTCTATGCTAAAATTGCTGTCAAAAGAAAAGCAGAATTAAAGCTTTGTTTTGTTTGTTTTTGAACTACAATCCGTAGTCTCAAAAGTGTGAGTACTTTGGCCTACTCTTGTGCAAATCATCTATCTGAAAGTACAGAGAGACTTTTAGTCCCCCCCACCCCAAGGTCTGAACTCATGAACTCAACTGTGCTTACCTCCGGCTTGCCAAGTATTAATTGCAATGTTGCTTTTTTGTGCCATTGCCAGGATAATGAGGCTGACAAAGCGGAGAATCTCACCACAGCAAGCTTTGTCACTAGGAGAGATGATTTTTCTTTTTTTTTTTTTTGCACCGACTAAAAAGACAAGATATTCATTGATGTCATACTTGGGTCTAAAACGTGTTTCAATGTCAACCATTTAAACACAACAAGACTTTATTATTTGTTGGGAGTATGACTGCTCTCAAGTCTAAGTTAAAAACTATCCTTAGTTTCCCATGTCTGTAACTGGGTTCCTATAAAGCTTTTTTTTTTTTAACTTAAATGCAGTTTTAAACATCGTTTTCTTGAACTGTCTAAGTAATTTGAGTACCCTTTTATTTCTGTACTTTGTTTTAAATGTCTTCAGTTCTTTTATTTGTAAATGCTTTTAAATGTTGTAATTCTGCATTGTACAACTCAGTTTGCATTGCCCATCATTCCAAAAGTAATTCAAGCATTCTTTTGAATGCAGCTTTATGGCAATTTTAAATCTCTGATCCAAATTAAAAAATATGATTTGTTCCAATGTACAAAGATGGTTTGCGGAAAGGAAACACTAAATAATGTCACATGCATTCATGAAATATATTAGACCGCGGATGAACAACTGGTGGCCCACACGTGCAGGTGACACGGTCTTTGATTATCATCTTAATTAACTTTAAAAAAAAAATACTGCCTCATTAATATAACAACTTTAAGTGACATGATATTTGTGAAAAAATGCACGACATGTATTCTTACACCTAATAGGGCCGTTCACACAGGCAGATTTATTTCGGACTTACTCCTCAACTGCTCCCCTCGAGCGTTCATACGTGCAACTTTGTTTTGGCTTATTGCCCGAAAACAGCTTGTTTCGGATCAAATTCAAACCACCTCAGGGAGGTGGTTTAAAAATTTGCTCCGGAACAAATGCTCGTTTGCGAAGCAGTACCGAAGCAAATGTGCACGTATGAACGCAACTGAATTAAATTTGCTCCAGAGCAAATGCTCGCTATGGGAGTGGCCTCGCACGCGTCAGAGGAGTCCATCCGGGTACTTGCATGCTGGGTATTTTGCGCTTCAAAACATGGCGGGTCTTTTCTCTCTCTCCTGCGGCGTCTGATTATCGACCACATTGTTGATTTCTCCGGGGAAGAAGCCATTTTGTCACAAAGAAGGAGGGGAAATGGTACTTCCTTTTCCCCGCCTTCTTCTTTCTTTACGCATGCGCATGTTTTACTTCCGCATTCCTGTCGTTTTGTTCCGCAACAGGAACTGCCCGTGTGAAAGCAAGTCGAGCTGTGCCGATGCTGTTACGCTCAGCGGCTTTGTGCGTGTGAACGCTCCACAAAATTTGTTCGGTGCAAATTTATATCGCAACAAAATACTCCGAGCAGCGCCGAAACAAATCTGCCCGTGTGAACAGGGCTAATATTGGTTTGCTGTTGACCCGTTTTGTGCCATCCTCTAATGGAATATTGAAAAAAATCACAGCACATGGTTGATTTTGATTGTTTAAACGTTCTTGAAGGATGGATCTTTTATGACTTCACTGAGAAATGTATTGTGAAAAATGAAATATGTTGAGAGTACGTATTTTGCCCATATGCAGGTTTTGTCCCTATTTATAAAGCCATTTTTGTCATACATTTGGTTTGGAAGTGTGTGGTTTAATGTAACCTGAGTCAAAATGCATATTTTTCCTTTGATTGAGCAAAGAACAACCCAAAATATGTCCAATATTAAAGTTATGATCCCTGAAAACAAATCAAGATGGTGACAGTACTCACCACGCACACACAAGTTTGCTCTCGGAGACCCTCTCAGGCTAGCGTTGTTGTCAGTCCTGCTTCCATCTTTTTCTGTCGCCTCAAAGTCGTAGCCAGTGAGCTTAAATCACTTGTCCGGCCACCATTAAGGTGGGGCCCTTTTTCAGGTGGGGCGCTGAATTGATTTTCTTTTATTTTCACACAATTACAGTCGGTGGTTTCTTTTCAGTGGTTATTGCCAAGCAGTATTTCTTCATCATGTTGCCAAGTTGTAAGGCATTTGTTAATTGAATCACTCTAAAATGAATCGAGCACAGAAAAGGTCACCACAGCTGGAATCTTTTGCGCATGTACGTGGAGTCGTAAGTTGTCTTCAAACAGCTTGAAACATGTTTAGTTTTTTTTGTTGGTTATTTTTTTTGTGATCTCCTCTGAGTCAGTAAGCAACAGTTTGTTTTGTTTTGTTTTGTTTTTTGTCTCCTCTGAGTCAGTCAGTAACACTGTTATGGTAACTGGGTTCTGCTCAGGGAGTTTGCTGTGCTCCTCTCTCAGGGTCACCAGCCATTGTGAACTGCTGTTATGTGCAAACTCCCTCTCCTATATGCCTTTCCAGTACCTTTCAGTTTCCAGTCTTGGTGGGTCAGCTCTGCTGTTCGGACCCTGCCACTGAGCGTACACTTTCGCAGGATGTGTTGCGAACAGCCTGTTTATTCGTCTGGCCTCATTCTCTTTCGTGTACCTCTTTAGGTGACTGGACAATGCTTGGAGCCTTTGTTTGGCAGTTTCGAGTGCTTCAGGTATGGTCATCTGGATGTACCTCTCAGGTATCGGCCTTTTCATCACACCTCTCTGGGCCTCCGTCAATTGACTCACATCTTTCCGAGCCACCTTGATCTTAGCCTCCAACCGTCTTTTCCATGGTGGGTAACGTGTCTCATGGTTGCTCCTATAGCCAAGCATTTCTCGGATCACTGACGCTGAAGCGTATATCAGCTCATTGGTTTCCGTGATCGTAATGGCAGGGATCGCCCTGAGTGCTGCATTCACACTTTCCATGAGACTTTCAGGTGGTACTTCACATAGCCATTGTAATCGGTTTCTAGGTTGCCCAGCTTTCATCCTCGCCATGATCTTAGCTTTAAGGTCAGTTGCTACCTCGCTTAGCCTTTCATTCATTGGGGCTGGCCTCCCAATCTCATCATCTGCATTCATTGGGGCTTGCCTCCCAATCTCTGGTATGACCTCCTCCTCTGATCTGGAAGCCTGGGGCCCTTCACCATGGAACCTGCGTTGTACCTCATCAATCTCAAGTTGTGACAGCAATTGCCGTTTGTGGATGTTGGAACACTGAGCTAGTAGTTGTTTCGTGGTCAACCGTGACTGTGGGTTTCGAAGTAACCATTCAGCCCACATTCTCTGCATGTAACCCCTCTGACTAGGGTTGCTTGAGTGGTAGCATTCCAACAGAGCCATGTTATCGCATCTCGCCCATCTCCACTTTGTTCCAGTAGCCCATTTTTTGTCAAGGTGCTCTGGTTCCCCAACACCTGACGCAGACCTTGTTTGGTCGGGCGACGTCTGAGCATGTCATTCGATTTATTTTCTCTCACCATTGTATGAGGTAGGCATTAGCGTGAAGGGTCTTGCCCAAGGACCCACACTGGATGGTGTTATGTGCTCATTTCTTACCCCAAGCGGGATATAGATAGATAGATAGATAGATAGATAGATAGATAGATAGATAGATAGATAGATAGATAGATAGATAGATAGATAGATAGATAGATAGATAGATAGATAGATAGATAGATAGATAGGCAGCCCGGTAGTCGAGTGGTTAGTGGTCGACGCACAGTGCAGAGGTAATCTCAGCTCCAGCCTTCCTGTGTGGAGTTTGCATGTTCTCCCGTGCTTGCGTGGGTTTTCTTCGGTCCTCGGTTTCCTCCCACATTCCAAAAACATGCATCGCAGGCTGATTGAACACTCCAAATTGTTCCTAGGTGTGTGTGTGAGCACGAATGATTATTCGATTCTGTGTGTCCTGCGATTGGCTGGTAACCGGTTCAGGGTGTCCCCCGCCTACTGCCCGAAGACAGCTGGGATAGGATCCAACATCTGTTGTATTTGTATTATTTGTTTTCACTGCATTTTCTATTGAATATCTAATTTTGCATGGAGAACACTTTGAATGCAACAATGGCTGTTTTAAATTTCTCTTTCAATAATGTTGACTTGAGTTTGGTAAGTGGAAGATATACATATAAGGATGGAATGTCTGAGTTGAAGTCACATTCAAATAATTTAAGTCATTGAGAAGAAAAAACATCTTTATTATTTCAACTGAATGCAGGTGGCAAGGATGGGAATCCCTCTCTTCTGAGGAATGTAATTTCCTCCCTGTATGTTGCACAGGAAGCATATTTGACAATAAAGTTGACTTGATTTGACTTGTAATTACACATTAACAACCACACGACGATCAGGATGATTAGGACTGAATGCTTGAGGACACGTTTTGTTTTGGAATAAGAACAACTCTTTGATCTGGAGTGACATGTCCAGCAAACCAAGGGGGTAGATTGGTTGTTGATCCAAGTCCAAGTCCGGGTGGTTGTATTCATCCAGAGTAACTGGTGTTGGCGAGGCAGATCTTGGTGGGGACCTAGATGGTGGTTCAGGTTTGAAAAGGTCACGTTCCAGATTGTTGTTTTCATCTGGAGTCACAGCTGGTCCAAGTTGGCAAGATGCTAGACCAGGTGGGTTGTTTTTATATGGAGTATTTGGTGATGGCATGGGTTGTTCTGGTAGTGGTGCAGGTGGGAGAAGTCATGCTGCAGGTTGACAATTTGGTCTCCAAATGGGGGGTTTTGTTCTGGTGGCTGACATTTGCCAGGGTTACTTAGCGTGATATGAAATAAAATTTGGATCAGGTGGTGGTGGCAGTGACCCATGTGGCTAATATTGTGGTGGACCAGGTGGCCAAGATGGATATGGAACAGGTGGCCAAGGTGGTCGTTGCCCAGGGTGAAAGGGAGGCCAATATGGATAATTTATTGGTGGCCCAGGAGGACCTGGTGGTCCAGGTGGTCCTGGTTCACTAGGTGGTCCTGGTGGTCCAGGGGGTCCAGATGGTCCACTTGGTCCAGGTGGGCCTGGTGGTCCTGATGGCCCATCTGGTCCAGGTGGGCCTGGTGGCCCATCAAGTCCAGGTGGTCCTGGTGGCCCATCGAGTCCAGGTGGTCCAGGTGGCCCATTTGGTCCTGGTGGACCATTTGCTCCAGGTGGCCCTGGTGGTCCATCTACTCCTGGAGGACCATCTCGTCCAGGTGATCCTGGTGGACCATCATGCCCTGGTGGACCATCTGGTCCTGTTGGTCCTGGTGGACCCACTGGTCCTGGTGGTCCTGGTGGCCCACGATGTCCTGGAGGTGATCCTGGTGGACCTCCTGGAGGTGATCCAGGTGGACTTCCTGGAGGTGATCCAGGTGGTCTTCCTGGAGGTGATCCTGGTGGACTTCCTGGAGGTGATCCAGGTGGACTATTGTCATCTGGGGTAAAAGCTGCATTAGATGGCGCTTGTCTCTTGATCTTAGCAGAAAGACAGCTGGTTCCTGTGGTAAAGAGTTTACATTTTTGTTACATGGTGACCTTTCACTTACTCTGTTACTTGGTAGTTGAGAGTTTGAAGACTTACCAAACAGCACAAGGGCAACAGTGAACACCTTGAGAATGCTCATTGTGGCTGATGATGCCCTAAAAGACAGTGAAAATGGACGGTAAACGTACATTGAGAGAAAGTGAACATGATGGGGGAACTGGCTGCTTGGACACACTCAATTTTTGAGGCCCAGGTTCCATGCCTTGCCACGAGACATCTGGACTGCGACTGGAAAGAAGAGTCTTAACTCTCTGCAAATCTTAATGTTATTTCAGTTGGACCGAATTCTCGCATGTTATTGTAAAGTGTCCTTGGGTGTCTTGAAAGGCGCTTATAAATCAAATGTATTATTATTATTATTATTTACTGAAACCACAACTTTTCTGGAAATCACTTTTTTAGTTGAGATACAAATTGGTAATTTTTTTAAGCTGAAATTTCTGTTCATGGTGCCAGCACCAAACATGCACTTCAAAGTCCACAGTCACACAGAGCCTTGCTGTGCAAAAGCATTTAACTTCACAAACCATTTGTTCACAAAGGTTTGCATTGTGGAACACAGTGGACACAGAGCATTTTCACGGCTAATCACTTATTTAGAGATTATTTGTTTCAAATTTAAAATACTTTTTTGGGGGTTAACCAGTGGACAGTAAAATAAATAAAATCAACAATCAAGCAAGTGTGTGTCTGTGTGTGTTTGTGTGTGTGTGTGTGTTGCAATATTCCTTTGCTTTGGGACTTTTTTTCATTTCATGGGAAAATTGTTTTCAAAAAGTGAATGTAAGTTTTGTTTTTGGTTTGTTGATGAACCACCATCCATAGTCTCAACAGCGTGAGAACTTTGGCCTACTCTTGTGCGTGTCATCTGTCCCCAAGTCCGGAGAGACTTTCAGTTTTTTTCCCCACAAGGTCTGAACTCAACTGTGCTTACCTCCGGCTTGCCTAAGATGAATTACAATGTTGCTTTTTTATGCAAATGTAAGGATCATGAGGCTGACAAAGTGGAGCATGTCACCACAGCAAGCTTTGTCACTAGGAGAGATGATTTTTTTTTTTGCACTGACTCAAAGACATTAAGATTTGATAGAACACTTGGGTCCAAAATATGTTTCATTAGCCATTTAAACCGGAAAATAATTCATTGAACACCACAAGACTTTATGAAATTATTTGTTGGGATTATGAAGTCAGCCCCAAGTGTGACTGCTTTCAAGTCCAAAATAAAAAATGTGCTTAATTTCCCATGCCTGTAACTGGGTTCCTTTAAAGCATTTTTTTTTTAACTTAAATGCAGTTTTAAAAAATAATTTTCTTCTCCTGTCCAAGTAATTTTACTCCTCTCTCTTTTATTTCTATACTTTGTTCTGAATGTCTTCAGTTCTTTTATTTTTAAATGCTTTTAAATGTTGTAATTTTGCTTTGTATGAATCAAGTTGCCTTGCGCACCATTCCAAAAGTAATGAAAGCATTCTTTTGAATGCAGCTTTGCGGCAATTATAATCTTTGATCCACATGAAAAATAATGCTTTGTTCCAATGTACAAAGATGGTTTGCTGAAAGGAAACACTAACAATGTCACACGCGTTCATGAAATATATTAGACCATGAATGAGCAACCGGTCGCCCGCGGGCACAGGCTCATTGATCGGCCTCTTAATTAGCTTTAAAAAAAAAAAAATTAAATTATGTGATGGTGATATTTGTGAAAAAATGCACGACATGTATTCTTACACATAATATTGGTTTGCTGTTTACCCATTTCTTGCCATCTTCTAATGGTAATTTTTTTTATGCCTGGAAGCCGTGTGCACTGTAATATAAAATAAAATAAAAAACTCACAGTACATGGTTGATGTTTGATTGTTCAAACGTTCTTGAAGGATGGATCTTTTGTAACTTCACTGAGAAATCTCTTATTAAAAATGAAATATGTTGAGAGTACGTATTTTGCCCGTATGCAGGTTTTGTATGTATTTATAATGCCGTTTTTGTCATACATTTGGTTTGGAAGTGTGTGGTCCAATGTAACCTGAGTCGAAATGCATATTTTTCCCCTGATTGAACAAAGAACAACCCAAAATATGTCCAATATTAAAGTTATGATCCCTGAAAACAAATCAAGATGGTGACAGTACTCACCGCGCACACACAAGTTTGCTCTCGGGGACCCTCTCAGACTTGCGTTGTTGTCAGTCCTTCTTCCGTCTCTCCTCTTTCGCCTCACAGTCGTTACCAGTGAGCTTAAATCACTTGTCCGGCCACCATTAAGGTGGGGCCCTTTTTTAGGTGGAGCACTGAATTGATTTTCTTTTGTTTTCACACAATTACAGAAGGTGTTTTCTTTTCAGTGGGTATTGCCAAGCAGTATTTCTTCATCATATTGCCAAGTTGTGAGGCATTTGTTAATTGAATCATTCTGAAATGAATAGAGCACACAAAAGGTCACCACCGCTGGAATCTTATGCGCAGGTACGTGGAGTCATAACTTGTCTTCAAACAGATTGAAACATGTTTGGAGTTTTTTTCATTTTTGTGATCTCGGATTCAGTCAGTAACAGTTTCAATTTTTTTGTCTCCTCTGAGTCAGTAAGTAACAAAAACGATACCATGGCAATTTCGTTTAAATAATCATGTGTTGTCAAAATTATCCAATTAAAAAACAAAACAGGCACCTGGTGATAGCCATGGACCAAGTCCACTTTCGAATAAAATGGTGGTGCCAGCCAAACGTGCAAAAATATCTTGAATGTGAGGAATGGGGTAGCGGTCATGTGTGGTAACTTTTTTAAGTAGATGAAAATCACCACAAGGCCGCCATGAACTATCGCTTTGAGGCACCACATGCAAGGGCGAGTCCCACAGACTATTCAAACGCCCCACAAAGCCCAAACGTTCCATTGTAGCAAATTCTCCCTTTGCAATGGCCAATTTGGCCATGTCAAGGCAGCGTGTGGGCAAAAACTGGCGGGCCAACGGCTGTGGAAAAAGTGGGAGTCGTTAGTGACGGAAAATCTTTCAGCAAACGATAAACACCACCTGATGCCAAATAATTGTGTGTGTGTGTGTGTGTGTGTGTGTGTGTGTGTGTGTGTGTGTGTGTATATATATATATATATATATATATATATATATATATATATATATATATATATATATATATATGAGAGAGAGAGAGAGAGAGAGAGAGAGAGAGAGCTGTCAAACGATTAAAATATTTAATCTAATTAAAAACACAACTGTCATAATTAACTCAAATTAACTAAACATTAATCGTGATTACTCATGCATTTTTTATCGTTTCTGAATTTCCTTTTATATTTTTTGTCCTATTTTTCCACATGATGCTCTCACCAACATGGAATCATGAATATGTTTTCTATGTGCAAAATGCAAATATTTACTGAAAAACAATTTCGATGATCAATTTTACATGAACATTTTCACTTGGAGTAGTTATTCACACATAATCTCTCACACAATATTACTGTCCATCAAAGAACAGTGAAACAAATATTTCGTCACACAACAGCTGCTTTAACAGCTCTTTTATGGAATCAAAACAGAGCAATATAACATTATGAAGTGCACATCTAAGGTAAACTAGTACTCAGCCTATAGTGGATGTTGCATACTTTGTTTTTCTCAAGTTTGCTTTGAACACAGCACTGCTGTGACAGCAGTCAGGCTATGTTGATTCTGTTGGTCCTTCTTGCGCGAAGTCTCTCTATGGTTTTGTGTAGACATAATTTCGGATGACTACACTTGGTTCGATGACAACACTGGTGACGTTTTATTTTCAGTGTGTTCGCTAGGTCGCTACCACTGCACCGCTGAACTCTTAACGTGCCTCAGCGCACCGTCGCTGTCAGACGAACACAGAGAAGCTCCACCACAATTATTTATATGGACACGGAACACTGTAACCTTCCACACAAAATAGTTCCAAACAAGTAACAATCGCATCAGTGGCATACATTGTATTCGACAGGCTACCTAAAAACGCGCTAAACTGACAGCTCTAATATATATTAGAGCTGTCAGTTTAGCGCGTTTTTATCGACATTAATTTAAATGAATTTTATCGGGATCAAAAATTTTCTCGCGAGATTAACGCGGCAGACGTCACAGCGGATGTGACGTTGCTCTATAAATAAACCAGAAACAAAACATCAAGCGCGCTGCACAAGTCCACACACGTTTGTTTTGCCAGCCACGGCGAGACACCAAAAACGGATATTTAAATAGTTTATGAATGGAAAGTTTACTTTTAAAAAGTTGCCAGATTGTTCCACTGACAAGACCAAAATGACCTGGATGTTTTGCAGTCGTAAACTGAGCTATCATCATAGCACGTCGAGTCTGAAATACCACTTAATTAATGGCCAAGCACATCGCTGACGTGAGTAGTCCGCCTCCCTCGTCTCAGACAGACGGCTATGGATCATTTCAAAGCGAAGAAAATGGATGACACGACAAAGAACAAAGTTGCTGAAGCAATCGGCAATTTAAACAGCGTGGGCTAAAATGTTGCTAGAACAGGGGTGTCTTTATTTAGCTCATTTGTGCATAGTTGTCATGTTTGTCCGTCTGCAATCTGACGTTTAAAGAAGTAAATTGCGTTGCAGCGCGCTCCACTTCGGGTTGGACCTTTGGGACTTGTAGTTCTTTTGTTCGATTCGACTTGATATGTTCATGCCGGCGCTCCACTTCCGGGATTGAGTATTGGGACTTGTAGTTCTTTTGTTCGATTCGACTTTATGTTTGTGTTGAATGGTTTCTTACGTTTAAAACAATGAATAATGATGACGATAATGATACATAGTGAAATCAGGGTTGATAACATTATTTATTAAACATATTGTTAAATAAAGGTATTCATTAATGTCAATTATATACATATTTACATTGCGATGCAGAAAGATAGATATATTAATTTTTTACTGCATTTATGTGTAGTTTAGGTTATTACCTGCTTCTGATACTTCTGCGACCAGTTTGGGAGCTCCAGTGATCGCGACAGGTGAGCCCGGCAGCGGTGGCAGCGACGGTGGCCAGCGAAGCGAGCGACAGCGGCGTTCGTTGTGGGCTCCAGCGATCGGTGAGCCGGAGGCGGCGACGGCGGCGGCAGCAACCGAACTCACTCGACCACCGAGGGCGCGTGAGCTAGCGATAGCCAGCCGGCCTGAGCGGCGAGAGGGCTCTTCGAGCTCCAGCGGCGGTCGACCCTTGGGTCGGCACTAGCCGCTGGAGCCACCACCTGTGATCAGCCAATCGAACCGTGAACCCGGCAGCAGCGGCCGAAAAACGTCATTCGAACACCGCGGTTGTGTCGCCGGGAGGCCACTGGCCCACTGCCACGTCAACAACATCCTGGTTGGCAAAAGTCAACAGCATACGTCAACAACTAGCTGACTGCTGGTAAGCAACAAATTCGAAAGGATGCCGCCTAAACGGGGACAGGATGCAAAGCAGGACGAAGAATTGATGACTCTCACGCAAGTCAATGAACTCCTCCTGCAACAAAAAGAACTCTTCACAGCGCTCATGCAGCAACAACAGGACCACTTCAAAGGATTTGTAAAAATGATACTGGATTCAACAAACACACGACTCGACAATTTTTCCAGGGAAGTACAAGAACTGAAAACCAGTCTTGATTTCACTCAAAAGGAGGCCGATGACATTAAAAAACAACAAACAATTGGATCTGACCATTGCAAAACCATGCAAACTGAAATCTTCAAAGTATGTGACAGTATGCTGGTTTTAACCGACAAGATGGACAACTTAGAGGGACTATCTAAAAGAAATAACTTGATAATCGACGGAATTGAAGAAATGCAAGGAGAAACGTGGATTGAAACGGAGCAAAAAGTACAAAAAATCTTTAAGGAGCAACTACAATTAAAGGAGACTATCGAGGTGGAAAGAGCCCACCGCACGGGAGACACGAATCGGGAAGACCTCGACCAAGGCCAGTAGTGGTGAAATTTGAAAAATATAAGGACAAAACAATGATACTACAAAGAGCAAAATACTTAAAAGGTACTAAAATCTATATTAATGAAGATTATACAGATATTGTACGTCAAAAAAGAAAAGAATTGCTTCCAAAACTCAAAGAGGCTCGTGAAAGAGGGAAATTGCCTACTTGAGGCACGACAAACTCATCGTCCACCCCGCACCAGTACACCAATTCAACGGGCTTGACTTCAACATGCTCAGAGCTGATTACCTCAAGACATAAACATTGACTCAATTGATACAGGAAACATACAACACAAACATGGACTTCAAAATCTTTGATTATGCAGAACACAAGACATTCGACCCAGAGAACAATTTGGACCCTGACAATAATTTCTTCAATCAAAATTACAGCATCACAAACTCCGAGTATTATACGAATGAACAATTCAACACAAATGTAGAACTGAAAAATACACTTTCATTAATACACATTAATAGTAGAAGTCTCTATAAAATTTCACCAAAATCAAAGAATATTTGGCCACATTTAATAAATTTACAATAATTGCTATATCAGAAACTTGGCTTGATGATGAAAAACAAGTGAAATGAAAATTGATGGATATGAAATGTATGCAACTCATAGGGAAGATAAAAAAGGAGGGGGAGTTGCAATATATGTAGATAAAACACTGAAATGTAGTAAAATTGAGAGCTTGACAAATACAACAGTGAATCTAATGGAATGTCTAACTCTTGAAATACATATTAAAAATGCATCAAATGTCATTATAAGTTGCGTTTATAGGACACCAGGATCTTGTCTTGACACATTTAATAAAAAACTGATAGATATGCTGAGCTGTTCTAATGACAAGAAAACACGAATAATATGTGGCGACTTTAACATCGACTTATTAAACCCAAATGGACACAAAAACACAACAGATTTTATAAATTCAATGTATAGCAATGGTCTTTTCCCAGTTATTCTGAGACCCACCAGAATAACAGTAGATACAGCCACATTAATAGACAATATATTTATAAATAAGATTGATCATAAAAGAAAAGTGGACTTCTCATAACTGATATAAGTGACCATCTACCGGTCTTTGCAGCCTTTCACAATTACTTCGATAGAATAACTAAATCAATAACCCACATCTCAGAAATAAGACCCAGAACCCAACATTCCATCGCAGCTTTCAAGCTCGATTTAGACAAGCAAAATTGGTCAGAGGTCTACACAAATGAAGATCCAAATACTGCGTTTGACGCATTTCAGTCAACCATAACCTCCTTATATGACAAGCATTTCCCAGTAATTAAGGTCACCAGAAAGTACAAAAACCAAAATAAGCCATGGATAACAAAAGGCATAGAAAATGCATGTAAAAAGAAAAACAATCTATACAAATCGTTTCTAAAATCCAGAACCAAAGAAGCTGAAACAAAATATAAGACTTATAAAAACAAATTAGTAAACATTATAAAAATCAGCAAGAGAGACCATTTTCATGCATTATTAGAGCAAAATAAAAGCAATACTCAAGAAATATGGAAAATCTTAAATCATGTAATTAGAAACAGCTCTAATAAAGTAAATTATCCGGAGTACTTTATGAAAGATAAAAATACCATTATTGAGGAAACTGCAGAAATAGCAAAGGAATTTAATGAATATTTAGTTAATATCGGCAGTAATTTAGCAAAACAAATTCCTGATCCAATAAATTCTTTTGAAATAGATAAATACAAAAATTCTTCCACAATGTTTCTTACTGCTGTGAATGAAAATGAAATATTAAATATTGTAAAAACATATAAAAGTAAAAAGTCAACTGACTGTTTTAATATTGACATGACAATAATAAAACAGATTATAGAATTTGTAGTCCGACCTTTTACATACATATGCAACCTATCATTTAAAGCCGGTGTTTTTCCATCAAAAATGAAAACTGCTAAAGTTATTCCAATTTTTAAAAGTGGAGAAAGACAATTCTTTACAAATTATAGACCAATATCACTGCTACCACAATTTTCAAAAATATTAGAAAAAATATTTTCTCACAGATTTGATAACTTCATTAATAAACACGTGCTATTAAGTGAAAATCAATACGGCTTTAGAGAAAACGGACCACCTTAATGGCAGTAATGGAGTTTGTAGAAGCAATAGCGACTAATATTGACAATAAAGAATTCACGGTTGGGATTTTTCTAGATCTAAAAAAAGCTTTTGATACAATAGATCATACAATATTATTGAATAAATTAGAGAGATATGGTATCAGAGGCACAGCATATAAATGGATTGAAAGTTATTTAGAAAACAGATATCAGTATGTGCAGTTTAATAACATAAAATCCAACTCACTGAAAATTACCCATGGAGTGCCTCAGGGATCAGTGCTTGGACCTAAACTATTCATTTTATATATAAACGATATCTGTAGTGTCTCAAAACTATTCAAATGTGTCCTATTCGCGATGACACAACCTTCTACTGCTCTGGAAATAACATGGAACAACTCCTGAAAATTGTGGAAAATGAATTAACCAAATTAAAAACTGGTTTGACAGAAATAAACTATCTATAAATTTAACAAAAACCAAGATAGTTATTTTTGGCATGCGACCAATCAAAGAACAAGTCAAAATAAAGATAAATTCAATTGAAATAGAACGAGTTAATGAAAATAAATTTCTTGGACTAGTAATAGATTCCAAACTATCCTGGAAGCCACACATAGATAACGTTAAAAGAAAAATATCCAAAACTATCGGGATACTCCACAAAACTAAGGACGTGTTGAATAAGAGTTCCTTGTGCACATTATATTATTCATTATTACTCCCATATATGACATATTGTGTGGAAATATGGGGAATGCCTGTAAAACAAACACACTCCCTGTCTTAAAACTACAAAAAAAGCAATCAGAACAATCAATAGGTCTAAATATATAGAACCCACAAATCCACTATTCATCAAATTAAACACAATGAAATTTTACGACCTGGTTGACTTCAAAATCGCCCAATTAATGTATAAAGCACATAACAATTTCCTTTGTCTAAATATTCAGAAGCTTTTTGAAATTAGAGAAAGCAGTTATAATCTAAGGGTACTAATCAATACAAAAATCCAGAACAAGAACAAACATTAAGCAAAGGTGTGTATCAGTAACAGGTGTCAACCTGTGGAATAAGCTTGAAACGGACCTGAAAATGAGTAAATCGCTGGAGGAGTTCAAAATAAATTCAAAAGATCAGTACAAAAAAACTATAAGAATCACAATTAAGAAGATACATTTGATACATTTATAAAATTAGTATTACAGCTCTTTGTTCTTGTTTTGGATTTTGATTAATTTATCATTTGTACTCAAGAAATGCAGTAATTACAATGATTATGAGAAATTTAAACAAAAGGTCAAAGAATAATTATAAATACACAAACCGAAAGGTGTATAAATAGAAAAGTAAAGTACCACAATGGTAAAAGTATTTGATGATATGTAGACTTCTCTTCTTCTTCTTTGTTTTGAAAACGATCAATTTATATTCTATACAATAAGGGGTAGGACTAGATAAGTTGTTTACTTCTTCCTACTCCTTTGAGCATACAACTGTGATGATGAGTGTTTTCTTTTTCTTTTACATACTTTTGAATTTTCCTTTCATAAATTTTGCCTACCTTTTGGCTATCTGTTACTGTGTGTAATATATATGCTCAATAAACAATAAACAAACAAACAAACAAACTACTACTACTCCTACTTCTGCTGCAAAGTGCTCCAATAAATGATCCAAAAAGTAAAGAACGAGAGATCCTTCCATGCTGACCGACAATCCCTAACTGAACAACCATTACTGATTGCCAGCGAGAGCCTCCATTACAAGAATCCGAAATGATGTCCACACAAAACCGTAGAGAGACTTCCGAGCAAGAAGGACCAACAGAATCAGCATAGCCTGACTGCTGTGTTCAAAGCAAATTTGAGAAAAACGAAGTATGCAACCATGGCTTAAATCCATTATAGGCTGAGTACTAGTTTACCTTAGATGTGCACTTTATAATGTTATATTACGCTGTTTTGATTCCTAAAAGAGCTGTTCAAGCAGCTGTTGTGTGACAAAATATTGTTTTCACTGTTGTTGATGGACAGTAATATTGTGTGAGAGATAATGTGTGAATAACTGCTCCAAGTGAAAAATGTTCATGTAAAATTGAAAATCAAAATTGTTATTTCAGTAAATATTTGCATTTTGCACATAGAAAACTGATTCATGATTCCATGTTGATGAGAGCATTAAAATGGGGAAAATAGGACAAAAAAATATAAAAGGAAATTCAGAAACGATAAAAAATGAGTGAGCAATCATGATTAATTTTTAGTTAATTTGAGTTAATTATGACAGTTGAGTTTTAATTAGATTAAAAATTTTAATCGTTTGACAGCTCTAATATATATATATATATATATATATATATATATATATATATATATATATATATATATATATATATATCAGTTTAGCGAGTTTTTTAGGTAGCCTGTCGAGATATATATATATATATATATATATATAGAGAGAGAGAGAGAGAGAGAGAGAGAGAGAGAGAGAGAGAGAGAGAGAGAGAGAGAGAGCCATGTGTGTGTGTATATATATATATATATATATATATATATATATATATATTAGAGCTGTCAAACGATTAAATATATATATATATATATATATATATATATATATATATATATATATATATATATATATATATATATATATATATATATATATATATATATATATATATATATATATATATATACACACGGCTGGCTGGGTAACTCAGTTGGTAAGGCATAGGTTTGGCGTCGGGAGACGGTGGTTCGAATCCCGCTTGGGGCAAAAATGAGCACATAACACCATCCAGTGTGGGTCATTGGGCAAGATCCTTCACGCTAATGCCTACCTCATACAATGATGAGAGACAATAAAACGAATGACATCTCTGCTCAGACGTCGCCTGGCCAAACAAGGTCTGCGTCAGGTGCTGGGGAACCAGAGCACCTTGATGAAAAATGGGCTACTGGAACAAAACAGAGATGGGCGAGATCTGTTGGAATGCTACTACTCAAGCAACCCTAGTCAGAGAGGTTACATGCAGAGAATGTGGGCCACCAGGACCACCAGGACCAGTGGGTCCACCAGGACCAACAGGACCAGATGGTCCCCCAGAATCACCTGGACGAGATGGTCCTCCAGGAGTAGATGGACCACCAGGGCCACCTGGAGCAAATGGTCCACCAGGACCAAATGGGCCACCTGGACCACCTGGACTCGATGGGCCACTAGGACCACCTGGACTTGATGGGCCACCAGGCCCACCTGGACCAGATGGGCCATCAGGACCACCAGGCCCACCTGGACCAAGTGGACCATCTGGACCCCCTGGACCACCAGGACCACCTAGTGAACCAGGACCACCTGGACCACCAGGTCCTCCTGGGCCACCAATAAATTATCCATATTGGCCTCCCTTTCACCCTGGGCAACGACCACCTTGGCCACCTGTTCCATATCCATCTTGGCCACCTGGTCCACCACAATATTAGCCACATGGGTCACTGCCACCACCACCTGATCCAAATTTTATTTCATATCACGCTAAGTAACCCTGGCAAATGTCAGCCACCAGAACAAAACCCCCCATTTGGAGACCAAATTGTCAACCTGCAGCATGACTTCTCCCACCTGCACCACTACCAGAACAACCCATGCCATCACCAAATACTCCATATAAAAACAACCCACCTGGTCTAGCATCTTGCCAACTTGGACCAGCTGTGACTCCAGATGAAAACAACAATCTGGAACGTGACCTTTTCAAACCTGAACCACCATCTAGGTCCCCACCAAGATCTGCCTCGCCAACACCAGTTACTCTGGATGAATACAACCACCGGACTTGGACTTGGATCAACAACCAATCTACCCCCTTGGTTTGCTGGACATGTCACTCCAGATCAAAGAGTTGTTCTTATTCCAAAACAAAACGTGTCCTCAAGCATTCAGTCCTAATCATCCTGATCGTCGTGTGGTTGTTAATGTGTAATTACAAGTCAAATCAAGTCAACTTTATTGTCAAATATGCTTCCTGTGCAACATACAGGAGGAAATTACATTCCTCAGAAGAGAGGGATTCCCATCCTTGCCACCTGCATTCAGTTGAAATAATAAAGATGTTTTTTCTTCTCAATGACTTAAATTATTTGAATGTGACTTCAACTCAGACATTCCATCCTTATATGTATATCTTCCACTTACCAAACTCAAGTCAACATTATTGAAAGAGAAATTTAAAACAGCCATTGTTGCATTCAAAGTGTTCTCCATGCAAAATTAGATATTCAATAGAAAATGCAGTGAAAACAAATAATACAAATACAACAGATGTTGGATCCTATCCCAGCTGTCTTCGGGCAGTAGGCGGGGGACACCCTGAACCGGTTACCAGCCAATCGCAGGACACACAGAATCGAATAATCATTCGTGCTCACACACACACCTAGGAACAATTTGGAGTGTTCAATCAGCCTGCGATGCATGTTTTGGAATGTGGGAGGAAACCGGAGGACCCGAAGAAAACCCACGCAAGCACGGGGAGAACATGCAAACTCCACACAGGAAGGCTGGAGCTGAGATTACCTCTGCACTGTGCGTCGACCACTAACCACTCGACTACCGGGCTGCCTATCTATCTATCTATCTATCTATCTATCTATCTATCTATCTATCTATCTATCTATCTATCTATCTATCTATCTATCTATCTATCTATATATATATATATATATATCCCGCTTGGGGTAAGAAATGAGCACATAACACCATCCAGTGTGGGTCCTTGGGCAAGACCCTTCACGCTAATGCCTACCTCATACAATGGTGAGAGAAAATAAATCGAATGACATGCTCAGACGTCGCCCGACCAAACAAGGTCTGCGTCAGGTGTTGGGGAACCAGAGCACCTTGACAAAAAATGGGCTACTGGAACAAAGTGGAGATGGGCGAGATGCGATAACATGGCTCTGTTGGAATGCTACCACTCAAGCAACCCTAGTCAGAGGGGTTACATGCAGAGAATGTGGGCTGAATGGTTACTTCGAAACCCACAGTCACGGTTGACCACGAAACAACTACTAGCTCAGTGTTCCAACATCCACAAACGGCAACTGCTGTCACAACTTGAGATTGATGAGGTACAACGTAGGTTCTATGGTGAAGGGCCCCAGGCTGCCAGATCAGAGTAGGAGGTCATACCAGAGATGGGGAGGCAAGCCCCAATGAATGCAGATGATGAGATTGGGAGGCCAGCCCCAATAAATGAAATGCTGAGCGAGGCAGCAACTGACCTGAAAGCTAAGATCATGGCAAGGATGAAAGCTGGGCAACCTAGAAACCGATTACAACGGCTATGTGAAGTACCACCTGAAAGTCTCATGGAAAGTGTGAATGCAGCACTGAGGGCGATTCCTCCCATAACGATCACCGAAACCAATGAGCTGATATACGCTTCAGCATCAGTAATCCTAGAAATCCTTGGCTATTGGAGCAACTATGAGACACGTTACCCACCATGGAAAAGACGGTTGGAGGCTAAGATCAAGGCGGCTCGGAAAGATGTGAGTCAATTGACGGAGGCCCAGAGAGGTGTGATGAAAAGGCCGATACCTGAGAGGTACATCCAGATGACCATACCTGAAGCACTCGAAACTGCCAAACAAAGGCTCCAAGCCTTGTCCAGTCGCCTAAAGAGGTACACGAAAGAGAATGAGGCCAGGCGAATAAACAGGCTGTTCGCAACACAACCTGCGAAAGTGTACGCTCAGTGGCAGGGTCCTAACAGCAGAGCTGACCCACCAAGACTAGAAACTGAAAGGTACTGGAAAGGAATATGGGAGAGGGAGGTTGCACATAACAGCAGTGCACAATGGCTGGTGACCCTGAGAGAGAAGCACAGCAACCTCCCTGAGCAGAACCCAGTTACCATAACAGCGGCAGACATACAGGAAAGAGTCTCAGATATGAAAAACTGGACAGCACCAGGCATGGTCCACACCTACTGGCTAAAATAACTCAAAGCACTCCATGAGCGCCTAGCAACACAAATGAACCAGTTGCTGAAGGATGGGACTCACCCAGGATGGCTAACCGAAGGGCGAACTATCCTGATCATGAAGGATCCCTCAAAGGGTACAGTCCCATCCAACTATCGGCCAATAACCTGTCTCTCCACAACATGGAAGCTCATGTCAGGCATCATTGCGGCTAAGATAAGTGGACACATGGATCAATATATGAGCGAAGCGCAGAAGGGCATTGGTAGATACCAGAGGAGGCAAACATCAGCTCCTGGTTGACAGAACAGTCGCACAAGACTGCAGGTCCCGACATACCAACCTGTGCACAGCCTGGATTGCTTACAAGAAAGCCTACGACTCGATGCCACATACATGGATCACTGAATGCTTGGAGTTGTATAAGGTGAACAGGACCCTAAGAGCCTTCATTGCGAACTCGATGAGGATGTGGAAAACCACACTTGAAGCCAATGGCAAGCCACTTACCCAAGTGTCCATGAAATGTGGCATATACCAAGGTGATGCACTCTCCCCACTGCTGTTCTGCATAGGACTGAACCCCCTAAGCCAAGTAATCACCAAGACAGGCTACGGATACCGCCTCAAAAATGGAGCTACGATCAGTCACCTCCTCTACATGATGACATAAAGCTGTATGCTAAGAGCGAAAGGGACATAGACTCCCTGATCCACACAACCAGGATCTACAGCAGCGACATCGGGATGTCATTCGGGCTTGAGAAATGTAGTCGGATGGTGACTAAGAGAGGAAAGGTAGTCCGCACTGAAGGGGTCTCACTCCCTGAAGGAACAATAGCAGACATTGAGGACAGCTACAAGTACCTCGGTATACCACAAGCCAATGGCAACCTCGAACTGGCAACAAGGAAAGCGGCTATGGCCAAATACCTCCAGCGGGTGAGGCAAGTCCTAAGAAGCTAGCTCAATGGCAAGAATAAGACCCGGGCAATAAACAGCTATGCCCTGCCAGTGATCAGATACCCTGCAGGAATAATCAGGTGGCCAAAGGAAGAGATTCAGACCACGGATGTTAAGACCGAAAGCTCCTAACCATGCATGGAGGGTTCCATCCCAAATCCAGCACCCTGAGACTGTCATGCAAGCCGAAAGGAAGGAGGCCGGGGACTAGTGAGTGTGAGTGCCACTGTCCAGGATGAAACATCCAAGCTCCATGAATACATCAAGGAGAAGGCTCCAACGGATGATGCACTCAGAGAATGTCTCAGACAATGGGGAACAGAGGATGAGGTGCTGGAAGAGGGACCATCATGGGATGACAAGCCCCTACACGGGATGTACCACCGGACCATAAGTGAAGTGGCTGATCTCAAGAAGTCCCATCAGTGGCTAGAGAGGGCTGGCCTGAAGGACAGCACAGAGGCACTCATCCTGGCTGCTCAGGAGCAGGCCCTGAGCACCAGAGCCATTGAGGCCCAGATATACCCCACCAGACAAGACCCAAGGTGTAGGTTGTGCAAAGAGGCACCCGAGACGATCCAACACATAACTGCAGGGTGTAAGATGCTGGCAGGGAAAGCCTACATGGAACGCCATAACCAGGTGGCTGGCATAGTCTACCGAAACATCTGTGTCGAGTATGGACTGGAAACCCCAAGGTCAAAATGGGAAACACCTCCCAAGATGGTGGAGAATGACCGAGCGAAGATCCTGTGGGACTTCCAGATCCAGACTGACAAGATGGTAATGGCGAACCAACCGGATATCGTGATCATAGATAAAGGGCAGAAGAAAGCCGTTGTAGTGGATGTAGCGGTCCCAAGTGATGGAAACATTAGAAAGAAGGAACACGAGAAACTCGAGAAATACCAAGGGCTCAGAGAAGAGCTGGAGAGAGCCTGGAAGGTAAAGGTCACAGTCGTGCCTGTGGTGGTCGGTCGGAGCACTCGGGGCAGTGACCTCCAAATTAGATGAGTGGTTGCAACAGATCCCGGGAACAACATCAGACATCTCAGTCCAGAAATGTGCAGTGCTGGGAACAGCAAGGATACTGCGCAGAACCCTCAAGCTTCCTGGCCTCTGGTAGAGGACCCGAGCTGAATGGGGGACGGACACCACCCGAGGGGTGAGATGAGGATTTTTTTTTTTAATGCAATACAATACATGCTGATTTATCTAGCGCTTTCACAACAACGGCAGCTGTAACAAAGCGCTTAACAAAACCGTTAACTTAAAGTAAAATAATGAATGCAACACATAACATAAAACACGGACAGTCGTGCAGTCCTAAACACTTTTCCCTCATACACTTTGTTGTTAAAGCAGTTTGAGATGAAAGAGGAGAGAATCAAAGTGTCCTTTCACCAGTGGATCAGAGACGTCATGCTCAAAATGTGCACACGTCGGCTACAAGCTAAGTTTCAAAGTCAACAAGAAGTGGTTCACTTCTCCTGTCCCATGCAAATCCATTCCAATTCCAAGCGGTGACTCTCGGTTCTAAATACGCATCGGCGTTCTGCGCCGACGCTCCTCTCTCCTCATCCTCAACTTCATCAGCCATCCATCCAGCCGCACCAACGCAGACTGTCCAACAGCGCCGACATCTCCACTGGACAAAACGGGGCTGTGAAAAATGCTGCACATTACAGGCGCAAAACACACAAGCGCCCCGGGGCTGTCCAGCACCGACAGTCAATGGCGCCGACATTCCTCCCAATCAAAATCTGTGCTAGTACAGGCGTGCTGCCGAGAAGGAGCAACCACCAAGCACAGATTCTTCTCCTTTGACGAATGTCATGGCCAAAAAACGCTGAAAACAGTCCACATCAGGTCCACACGACGAAACAACAAACATGTGACAAAACAAAAAGACAAAAACAACAAAAAATAACAAAAAAAGCAAGGCTCTTGAAGAGCTGAAGGCTGCCTACTTGGGCGCCATCTTGGGAAAAAAAAAATAATATATGTAAAAAAAATATAAAATATAAAATATACAGGTCCTGTTTGGCTTGAGAGAGAGAGAGAGAGAGAGAGAGAGAGAGAGAGAGACACACACACACACACACACACACACACACACATGGAGGGGCTCAGAGGGCATCGTTGGTTCCAAATATCAGAATTTTTTTTTTTATTGTGTGGCTTTCAACTTGGCACGAGACTCGCCATTTCCTAAGCATTTTATGCTGTCTGCTGTATTTATATTAATTGTTTTCACTGCCTTTGCTATTGTATGACTAATTTTGCATGTAGAGCATTTTGCATGCAGCAATGGCTGTTTTAAATTTCTCGATAAATAATGTTGAGTTGAGTTTGGTGAGTGGAAGATATACATATGGCTGAATATTTTTATTGCTTTTACAGAGCGGCAAGTGGTTGCAATTTGAGGCCATACCCACCAAGCATGATTGTGTCTCTGAAAACGAAGGATTAAACCACTCAAGGGCGGGAGCGCTCTTGAGTGGTTTAGGTCCTATTTAGCTGACAGAATCTTTTGTGTCAGCCTTGGCTGCTCTGAGTCATGCACTGCTCCCCTGTTATGTGGTGTTCCACAGGGCTCAATTCTGGGGCCTCTGCTGTTCTCGCTGTATCTGCTCCCATTGGGTTCCATCTTAAGGAAACATGGTATTTCCTTCCACTGCTATGCAGATGACTGCCAGATCTATTTCCCACTGAGCAAAAAAGACGCCTCTCATTAGGGCCACTTCTATCCTACCTGGAAGAAATCAAAACCTGGATGGCACAAAATTTCTTAAAATTCAATGAAAAGAAGACAGAGGTGATACTGTTTGGTCCCAGTGGCCCTTCAACATCCCATCCTGTAGACTTGGGCCTCCTGTCTCCTTATCTTAAGTCAACAGTCTCAAACTTGGGCCTTAACTGGACAGTGATTTCAAACTTGACCGGCAAATTGGCGCAGTTGTTAAATCCAGCTTCTTTCACCTTAGACAGCTGGCCAAAGTAAAACCTCTCCTCTCTCATGAACACTTTGAGACAGTAATTCATGCCTTTGTCACATCCCAGCCCGATTACTGCAATGCCCTTTACTTTGGAGTCAGCCAGTCCTCCATTAAGCGCCTCCAGCTGGCCCAGAATGCCGCTGCTCGCCTCTTGACTGGTACTCGTAAGAGGGAGCACATAACTCCTACTCTAGCATCCCTTCCCTGGCTCCCCATATATTTTAGAGTTATTTTCAAGATCCTCTTACAGTGAAACTCCTCTAGAACGTAACCTACATGGGTGAAAAAATTATGTGAAAAAATCTTCATGCATTAACACAATTCCCATTCTCCTGCCCCCCATACAACGAAAACCCCCTGTTGCGTTATACGAAATCATTTTCTCTGCTCCAGCCTCGCAGAGACATTCACTACAACTAAGTCTTATCCAACAGCGACCTCTACTGGTTCATTCGGAAACTACAACAGCAATCACCACACTGGCTTACATAGTGAACGATGTTTATTTCGGTCACAGCTGCGAGTTTCCTGGACTCAACATACTCATAGCTGCTTTGCCATTGGCTTACCGAGCATCATCCTGGCCTCCGATTGGCCAAGAGGGACCTCACTGTCTATGTGTGTACATACTGAAGCTAGATCCGTAGCATCCGATTAGCTGCTCAGAGTAAATTGCTTATGGTTCGACGAACATTCCTCGAATGCTTTACTTGTTATCATGCTAAAAACAGCCAAGGGACGCTTCGTAGTCCTCGATGGCCACAGTTAGCTCTCGAAGGCTAAAAACCTCACGCTAACTGGAGCGCTTCTCTCCCATTAGCGCTCCAGTTAGCGTAAGGTTTTTAGCCTTCGAGAGCTAACTGACGCTATCGAGGATGTCATGTTTCCATTTGTGACCAACAGGTGGCACTGTGGGGCTTTTCCCTGCAGCTGCACACCTGTTGGTCATTAGGTAATTAGTGGCTTTAAAAGGACTCCCACCCCGAGCATTCAGTGTAGGGTCAATGTTGCTTTTTGCCACTGTCATGTTTGTTGCCGTTTGTCTGCTGCTGTCAGTGTCAGGTTTGTTTTGGTCATGTTTTGGTCAAGGTTCTGTTTTAGCTTCAGTTGTGATTTTTGTTTGCTACTTTGGACTATGTTTGTTTTGGATTTAGTTTTCTGTGTTTTATTAAATACAATTTGTCAAGTACACCCTGCTCCTCCCTCGTGCCTGCTTCTTGGGGTCCACCACCACCTCGCAAACGTGACAGAGGACTACGAAGCGTCCCGTGGCTGGCTTAAAATTTCATTGCATGACATCAGCTGAGCAACGCTGTCTTGGGTTAGGGTTAGGTAGAGACAGTGAGATGGTGGAAAGAAAAGCCACCGGGTCCAGAAGTATTTGTTATTGTTAGATTCAAACGAGCGTGGAGGTTATAATGCTAAAATGGCTACAAAACGGACCTTTGGATGTCAAGCGGCAAAGACAAGAAGAGCTCTGATGCTGGATGAGAGGGTAAAAGTGATCAAAATGCAAGCAAAATAAAAGACATTATCCAAGAAATTGATGTTAGTGAAAGTGAATGCTGATCGTAAATTTCGCAATTTCTTTCCCTTTTTTTCTTTCTACACTGACAATATGAAGTGTCAAATAAGTGTGTGCTCATACTTATGCACTATTGGAATAAGAATAAAGTACACATACGTTTGTGTGTGCGTGTATACATACGTTTGTGTGTGTGGGCGTGTGTGTGTGTGTGGTGGGGGGGGTTTGTGTGGGTGTGTGGGTGCTTACATCTGAGACCAAATTTGCTACAGTGAAAAACCCCCTGTTGTGAAAAATTTCTTGCTGCAAACATGATTTCGTTGTAGAGGAGTTTCACTGTATTTGTTTTCAAATCTCAAAACGACCTCGCGCCACCTCACCTCTCTGAGCTCATCCGCCTCTACACACCTGCCCGGCGCCTCAGGTCTGCGGACCAGACATTATTAGAAGTACCAAGAACTAAACTGAGGCTCAGAGGGGATCGAGCCTTTTCTGTTGTATGTCCCTCTCTGGAATGACCTCCCACTGAACATTCGGCAAGACTCCTCACTGCCCATCTTCAAAACGCACCTCAAAACTCACTTGTATTCTTTGGCATTTGACTCAGCATGACTTAGATTTGTTCTTGGTTTTTCTGTTCGGTGCTTTCTACCGTCTTTATTACTGATTTGCTTTAATGTTTGTTGTATATGTTAAATTGCTCCATGTACAGCACTTTGTATGCAGCAATGGTTGTTTGAAAGTGCTCTATAAATACAGTTGAGTTGAGTTGAATGTCTGAGTCAAGGTCACATTCAAGCAATTCAAGTCACTGAGAAGAAAAATCATCTTTATTATTTCAACTGAATGCAGGTGGGATACAGATGGGAATCTCTCTCTCCAGAGGAATGTAATTTCATCCGTGCTGTATGTTGCACATGTAGCATATTTGACAATAAAGTTGACTTGACTTGCAATTACACATTAACGACCACACGATGATCAGGATGATTCGGACTGAATGCTTGAGGACACGTTTTGTTTTGGAATAAGAACAACTCTTTGATCTGGGGTGACATGTCCAGCAAACCAAGGGGTGGATTGGTTGTTGGTCCAAGTCCAAGTCCGGGTGATTGTGTTCATTCAGAGTACCTGGCGTTGGCTAGGCAGATCTTGGTGGGGACCTAGATGGTGGTTCAGGGGTTGAAAAGGTCACGTTCCAGATCGTTGTTTTTATCCGGAGTCACAGATGGTCCAGGTTGGATGGATGCTAGTCCAGGAGATTTTGCTTATTTGGAGTATTTGGTGATGGCATGGGTTGTTCTGGAAGTGGTGCAGGTGGGAGAAGTCATGCTGCAGGTTGACAATTTGGTCTCCAAATGGGGATTTTGTTCTGGTGGCTGACATTTGCCAGGGTTACTTAGCGTGAAATGAAATATAATTTGGATCAGGTGGTGGTGGCAGGGACCCATGTGGCTAATATTGTGGTGGACCAGGTGGCCAAGGTGATTGTGGACAAGGTGGCCAAGGCCGTGGTGGCCAAGGTGGTCGTTGCCCAGGGTTAAAGGGAGGCCATAATGGATAATTCATTGGTGGCCCAGGAGGACCTGGTGGTCCAGGTGGTCCTGGTGCACTAGGTGGTCCTGGTGGTCCAGGTGGTCCAGATGGTCCAGATGGTCCGGGTGGTCCTGGTGGTCCTGATAGCCCATCTGGTCCAGGTGGTCCAGGTGGCCCATTAAGTCCAGGTGGTCCTGGTGGCCCATCGGGTCCAGGTGGTCCTGGTGGACCATCTAGCCCTGAAGGACCACCTGGTCCAGGTGGTCCTGGAGGACCATCTTGCCCTGGTGGACCATCTGGTCCGGTTGGTCCTGGTGGACCATCTTGCCCTGGTGGACCATCTGGTCCGGTTGGTCCTAGTGGACCCACTGGTCCTGGTGGTCCTGGTGGCCCAGGACGTCCTCGAGGTGGTCCTGGTGGACTTCCTGGAGGTGATCCTGGAGGTGATCCAGGTGGACCTCCTGGAGGTGATCCTGGTGGACTTCCTGGAGGTGATCCAGGTGGACTTCCTGGAGGTGATCCTGGTGGACCTCCTGGAGGTGATCCTGGTGGACCTCCTGGAGGTGATCCTGGTGGACTTCCTGGAGGTGATCCAGGTGGACTTCCTGGAGGTGATCCTGGTGGACTTCCTGGAGGTGATCCAGGTGGACTATTGTCATCTGGGGTAGAAGCTGCATTAGATGGCGCTTGTCTCTTGATCTTAGCAGAAAGACTGCTGGTTCCTGTGAAAAAAGAGTTGACATCTTTGTTACATGGTGACCTTTCACTGACTCTTTGTTACTTGCTAGTTGAGAGTTTTATGACTTACCGAACAGCACAAGGGCGACAGTGAACACCTTGAGAATGCTCATTGTGGCTGATGATGTCCTAAAAGATAGTGAAAAAGGACGGTAAATGTACATCGAGAGAAAGTGAACATGGTGGGAGAGTTGGCTGGTTGGACACACTCAGTTTGTTGAGGCCCAGGGCCCATGCCTTGCCAATGAGACATCTGGATTGCGACTGTGACGAAGAGTATTAACTCTCTGCCAATCTAAATATTGTTGCCGTTGGACAGAATTCTCGCATTTACCGAAACAACAACTTTTCCGGAAGTCACTTCCAGGAGATTGAGATACAATTTGGTGTTTTTTTTATGCTGTAATTTCTGTACATGGTGCCAGCACCAAACATGCACTTTAAAGTCCACGGTCACACGGAGCCTTACCGTGCAAAAGCTTTTAACTTCACAAACCATTTGTTCACCAAGGTTTGCACTGTAGAACACAGTGGACGTCCAGCATTTTCGCGGCTCCTCATTTATTTAGAGATTATTTGTTTCAAATTTTAAATACTTTTTTGTGGGACCATCCACCATTTGTTGTGGAAAATGAATTTTTTAAAGAATGTTTTGGGTTAACCGGTGGACAGTAAAAGAAATAAAATCAACAATTAACCAGTGGAAAATAAAAGACAATCAATCAATAAAATTCTACCTTTCCGTTGTTTGGTAATCAGCAGGAGAACATAGCAAAATTTTGCAAAATTCATCCACTTCTCACAAGCATTGGAGAAAATCTGCTTTTTGTGAAACCAATCATTTCAAGAGGTGAGACCTTGGTGCTCATATTTTCATTTCCGTGACTCGAACATCTGAACAGTGTTTACATTCTAAAACAACATTTCAAAATGGCTTTTTATCGTAAAATAATTTTTGGAGAAACGAGCAGTGTGAGTGGCTCACAAAACAAACAAAAAAAATAATTATTCAATTCCACAAACATGTTTTGTCGTTTTTTTAGAATCGAAAAGTTTTTATTTATCATTCTCTCTCATAACAGTTTTAACACATTAGAATATAATTAGGCACGTCTTTATTAGAATAAATCTTCACTGAACGAAGACTTAGGAATAGTGACCAAACTCTTCAAGAAATTACGTGTGTGTGTGTGTGTGTGTGTGTGTGTGTGTGTGTGTGGGTGAGAAGGGGGTTGTTTGTGTGTGCATGTATGTGACACGATGCAAACCATTTTGATTGAATCTTTTTGTAATATCGCTTGCAACATTCGTTTGATTTGTGACTTTTTTAATTCAATGTGAAAATTGCTGTAAATAAAAGAAAAGCGGAAATTAAGTTTTGTTTTGTTTGTTTATGAACCACCATCCATAGTCTCAACAGCATGAGTACTTTGGCCTACTGCTGTGCAAGTCATGTATCCGAAAGGATAGAGAGAGTTTTAGTTTTCCCCCCCAAGGTCTGAATTCAACTGTGCTTACCTCCGGCTTGCAAAGGATTGATTAATTGCAATGTTGCTTTTTTGTGCAGTTGTCAGGATCATGAGGTTGACAACGTGGAGCATGTCACCATAGCAAGCTTTGTCACTGGGAGAGATTTTTTTTTTTTTTTGCATCGACACAAAGACATTGATGGAACACTTGGGTCCAAACATGTTTCAATGTTAGCCATTTTACCCGGAAAAACACTACAAGACTTTATTAAGTTATTTGTTGGGAGTATGAAGTCAGCCCCAAGTGTGACTGCTTTCAAGTCTAAGTTAAAAATTATGCTTAGTTTCCATGCCTATAACTGGGTTCCTATAAAGCATGTTTTAACTTAAATGCAGTATAAAAAATAATGTTCTTATTCTGTCTAAGTAATTTTAGTACTTTTTTTATTTCTGTACTTTGTTTTAAATGTCTTTAGTTCTTTTATTTTTAAATGCTTTTAAGTGTTGTAATTCTGCGTTTTATAAATCAAGTTGCATTGCCCATTGATTTGATGTGTTCCAATTAGTTCCAAAGATGGTTTGCTTAAAGGAAACACTAAATTATGTCACACACATTTATACAATATATTTGATCATAGATGAGCAACTGATGGTCCGCAGGCGCAGGCTACACTCTTTAAGCAGCGACTTAATTAACTTACAATAAAAAATGAAAAAAAACTACCTTATTAATATGACAACTTTAAGTGAGTTAATATTTGTGAAAAAATACATGACTTGTATTCTTACACCTAATGTTGGTTTGCTGGTAATACATTTCGTCCCATCCTCGAATGTTAATTTTTATGCATGGGAGCCCTTTGTGCTGGAATATTTCAAAAACAAAAACAAACAACAACAAAAAAGATAATCGCATTACATGGTTAATTCTTGAAGGCTGGATCTTTTATGACTTCACTGAGAAATGTATTTTGAAAAATGAAATATGTTGAGAGCACAATTTTTGCACATATGCACATTTGTCCGGATTTAAAATGCTGTTTTTGTCACAAGTTTTGTTTAGAAGTCTGTGGTCCAATGTAATCTGAATCAAAATGCATATTTTTCCCTTAATTGTACAAAGCGCAGCACCAAACATGTGCAACATTAATGAAAACACTTGAAGATGGAGAAAGTACTCACCACGCACACTCAAGTTTGCTTTTGAAGCCCCTCTCAGGCGTGCGTTGTTGACAGTTCTGCTTCCGTCTCTACTTCTGTCATTTCACAGTTGGTAATGGACGCCTTAAATCACTTCTCCGCCACCATTAAGGTGGGGCTCTTGTTTAGGTGCAGCACTGAATTGATGTTCTTTGTTTTCACACAATTACAGTCGGTGGTTTCTTTTCAGTGGGCATTGCCAAGCAGTATTTCTTTGTCATGTTGCCTTCATGAAGTTGTAAGACATGAGTTCATTGAATCACTCTGAAAAGAATAGATGCTGGCCCAGCGGTTAGATGTTAGCGTGTCGACCTAACAGTGCAGAGGTACCAGGTTCAATTCCAGCTCCGGCCTCGCTGTGTGGAGTTTGCATGTTCGGCCCAGGCCTGCATGGGTTTTCTCCGGGTACTCCAGTTTCCTCTCACATTCCAGGGAGATAGACAATCTGACATTTGAGCTGCGCCACGGAATGGAGCCCAACAAGTATTATCTAAAACTTGTTTTCAAAACTAGATGACATTTGAAGTTTCTAAGTTTGAAATTCTAAGATGTTACAAAACGCGAGTGCTGGGAAGTAACAAAGTACAAAGACTTTTTATCAATACTTTAATAACTTGTTCCTTTAACTGCCTTGATTTCAAATTAGATTTACTTTTAATCATTACTATGTTAAAATAGATTTGTTATCAAATCATATTTACTTTTTACTTGGGTACTGTACATTTCAGACTCTCTTGTACTTAAATACAGAAATTTATTCTGTAATTACAAGACCCCCCAGTATTGCATTAACAGAAAAAAACAACACCTGGAGTACCTGTACAGTATTGCATTCAGTTGATTTTGGCTTAAGAGTTATCAAATATTTATGTTGAACTCGCTGTACATTCTTTCGTGGAATTATTTGTAACATGCAGTAGTATTAGACAGGTAGCTTCCATTGTGGAGTAAAAGAAAAGAATGAGCAGCAACGCCAACTTCTAGATGCAATTGGCAGGATGCAGATAAATAAATTGTTCTTCATAGTGCAGATTCATCAGCTTGCGAGCTACCAGCGATGGTGAACGGTGAATGGGCAAGAGAGAGCACCAGCTAGCGAGCTAGCGGCGATGGCGAACGGCGAGAGTGCACCAGCTAGCGAGCTACCGAGCTTTGGTGAACGGCAGAGACAGCACCAGCTAGTGAGCTCGAGCTATGGCGAACGGCGAGAGAACGCACGAACCAGCGAGGGAGCCTCAGCGGCAGAAGCCAAACGACCTGCTGCAAGTCCAACCTCTATTCACCCACTATAACCGGTCTGTTTTACCGGTCTCAACACGAAAAACTCTCAAGCACCAACCTCAACATCTCTGATCACCTGGCTATCACTCTGGACCTCTGCACCATATCATTCAGAAACCTCAAATCCATATCCCCAACTGACTTTTCTACCTCCGTCCTCAATCCCCATCCATCCGCCCCCTCATTACATGTTATGTCTTGTGATTTGTTGTAACTGTCATAGGGTATTTTTTTTTCCTAAATTTAAATTATCCTCAGTAGAGGGTAGTTCAAGCATGTTTTATTTTTCTTTCTCCTTCCCTAGTGTTTACTTTCTCAACTAAGATCTTGGGGCGCTGTACATACGGCGAGTACCGACAGGCCCTTCGCACTGTATCCCATGTTCGTCATTGTTTTTCATGTTTCTTGTGCAGAGCGTGCCTGTTAAATCCAAATTACCCCATGGGGATAAATAAAGTTTTCTGAATCTGAATCTGAATCTACTTTTCAATCCAAAATCAACATCCTCTACAGTTCACTCACCACCTTACCCTCCCTTCTTACCTGCATCCATCACACCAACTACTCCACCTCTCTTCGAATTCACACCTGTCTCCATAGCTGACTGAACTCACCAACATAATCTCAACAATGAATTCATCCACCAGCACACTGGATCCCATCCCATCTTCCTTCATCAAGCACTGCTTTCCCACCATCTCCCAACTCGTTATGAACATTCTCAACTCCTCCCTCAACTTTGTCCCCTCCTCACTCAAACTTGCTGCTGTAACCCCCATCATCAAAAAAACCCAGACTCAATCCTGACATCATGAGCAACTTTCGACCCATCTCCAACCCCCCTTTCTGTCCAAACTTATAGAACCTGCCATCGCATCTCAAATTAAAACCTACCTAGACAATAATCAACTCTTCAAACAATTTCAATCTGATTCCACACAACCCAGCACTGAAACAGTACTCCTCAAAATCACCAATGACCTCCTCCTCTCCTCTGACTCCGGCCTACTCTCCATCCTCATCCTTCTTGACCTTACAGCTGCCTTCGATACCATCAGCCACTCCATCCTACTCTCTCGCCTGCAATCCCTAAACATCACCCAAAAAGTCCTCACCTGGCTTCGCTCAAGTCTCACAGACAGGAAACAATTCATACACATCAACAACTGCTCTTCCTACACTGCCCCACTGTCCCAAGGTGTCCTCCAGGGTTCTGCGCTTGGTCCTCTTCTCTTCATCCTCTACCTTTTACCCCTCGGCCTAATCATTCGTCATTATGGTCTCTACTTCCACTGCTACGCTGATGACATCCACTTGTAAATCTCCACCAAATCATTCACCCCAACAAACCCACTCCACCCTGTCTAACTGTCTTTCAGATATCAAATCCTGGATGCAAACAAATGTTCTCACTCTTAACTGCACTAAATCTCAACTGCTAATAATCGGTCCTCGGTCCCTCAGCCAAACAGTCTCCAACTTTAACCTCATGTCAGAGATTTTTCTCGGACAAAGTTAAAGAAACGACTCGGCACACAGGGAAAATTGTCTTCAATGTCGACGGAAGCGGATCTCTGAGAGCGAACGACGGTTTAGTTGCTCCGTGATCACACTTCCAGCCTCGCCTCCGCGAGTTCGACCTTTATTGTAACATATGCAAATACAAGAAAACACTGCCCCGATATTTGCATGCCGCACCCCAGTCCGCCCTCGGTAGTGATTGGTTACCTGTGTTTAAGCTTTGAACCACCAGTACGTTGGCGCCTTTCTGTCTGGTCTACGATGAACCAACATGTCGCAGACGTTGCGGATGGCCAATGTCGCCTGGGCGCGACGGGTGTTCTCAAATCGTCTTTTGTCGTTCAACCGCTGTTCCCGAATTATTCATTCCCCTTTGTGACCGAGTTTCGCCCTCTCCCCTGTGATCGCCCACCTACATTGATGTGCTAATTGTGGACTCCAACGGCCCTCCGGCCAGGTGGCCGGCGCTTTGTGCACAGGCATTTGGGGTGCTGTATACGCACTCCAAACGATTTGGATGTGACCGACTTAAAATGAAACTTTAAACATGATACAATTTTGCTCATAAATTCCTCTAACATTCCCACCTCTGTATCATAATTAAAGTTTCTTCTAACGCCCAGGTGACATTGAGATGCAATTGCACGGGTGGGAGGAAAAACTGTCCTGAGGAGGATGGGGGTGTAACAAGATCAGGACAGAAAACCCTTCCCGGGCAATGGCCACACCTTAAATGGAACCCAAAATCTAACCTAAACACTCATAAAATGAAAATCAAAAACCTAACTACCTGTATACTAACTACTAACTAACTAACTATGTACAAAGTAAGCCAACCCAAAACATCAAACAATCACATCTGCAATGCCTTTCTGTGAAGTCATCATACGGGCTTACATAAGGTTACAGTAAATCATCATCAAAAGGTTACAGTGAATAATCGTCAAAATCAGTGCTAAAATAATCTTCGTCAGACTCCGTGTGCACCTGTTGGTACTGCGACATGGCCACAGTCAGCTGAGCTGCCACTTCACTTTGATAGCATCCATGAATTTGGCAGCACAACCAACCTCTGACCAACGGGATCCTGCAAGCGACGCGAAAACAGGAAAATAAAAAAATATATACCACAATCGTCTCTCCTGCCTCCCGACGTTGAATCCCATGAGGCAAGTCACTCCTTTCGTGGGCCTGTGTGCCCACCGTGACTGCTCTTAGGCACATGAGGATGATGCTGATGATGCTGATGATGCTGATGATGCTGATGATGCATAGGCGACGCTTGACCGCCTTCCTGTGGTCTTTGCGCTTACCACGGAAAACCCTCTCTCCCACTGTGGTCTTTCGGCGGCGCGCAAGGTCAGCGCACTTGGACTTAGGTGCTGATTCTCCTTCCTGGGACTGGCGTCACTAGGCCCCTCAACCTCGACCCGAAGGAGCTTGCACTGCGACTGGTGGATTGAGCCGTCGCGTCCTTCAACCTTGACCGCAGTTTTTGTTGCTGCAATCACTTGGGAGGGGCCATTCCAGCGTTCACTGTCCCAGAGAAGTCTTTTCAGCACCTTGAGGAAATTCTGATCACCACTCCGGACCTGGCGAGTCTGTGGAGCAGAACATCCTGGCAAGTCATTGTGCCTATGCATCTCTTTCTGATCAAATAGTCATTTAGTCTCTCTCATTGTCTTAATGAGCCTGGCTTTGACAGTTCCACAAATCCAGCCGATTGCGGGTGGTACACACAGCGTCGCTTCAAATCAATGTACAACAATTCGCACAATGCTTTCACGAGAGTTCCCGAATAATCGCGAGCGCTCAAAGACAGTTGAACCCATGCATCAACTAAGACAAGACAGTATCGTTTCACAGATTATACAACGTCAACAGAAAATTTAAAAGTGCGTAAATCCATGTGTGTTATAATAGTGGTGCACCTGTGCTATCATCCCCCCTGTTGACACATGTGACAAGCCATGTGTCAACCTCGCGCTTCCGCCTTCCAATTTCTCTAACCCCGAGTCTGGTTTTGCTCTCTCCTTTGTCCGATATTTTCGTTCTGTGTGAAGTGCTAAAATTTGTCTTAATTTTCAAATCATCATGTGTCGTGCTCTGCGCCTCTATTGCTAGTACGTCACATATTCTTGCAATTTGTTAGCTGAAATGAACGGCCAGAGTGGTCATCACATTCCAATTGATGTATTGACGCACCCAGCCATCCTGTGTTTCCTCGCACCCGGATTGGTGGGGAGGGACTCCACAGGTGGTTTGGAACGGAGCTGGCAAGGTTATTCATGGTTTTCCATTCACATTGCTCTGGTTTGCCGAGCGGTATGTAAATGTATTGCCCTTGTGCGA
This sequence comes from Hippocampus mohnikei, assembly GCA_026261675.1. Classification (NCBI taxonomy): domain Eukaryota; kingdom Metazoa; phylum Chordata; class Actinopteri; order Syngnathiformes; family Syngnathidae; genus Hippocampus; species Hippocampus mohnikei. The sequence continues at coordinate 360,569 of JAKGUB010000331.1, read as the reverse complement.
GGAGGGGCTTGACAGCCCTTCCCACCCGCTGTGGCGAAACACCACTGATCTTTCCAATACACATGTTCAATAACAATACCCTGAGGTTCCAGGCCCAGAAAAACTTTCGTGTAGTCTGGGTCTGGTCCCGTGTCTGCTTACGTCTTATGGTCACGTGCAAGTTGTTCGCCGTTTGCACGTTACCTCCTGGCTTTAATTTGGTACCTGCCAATCGAACTAGACATTCGGAAATCCGAGTTACGTCATCGTTCGGTAAATCGAGTGTCCAAAAATAGCGAGCATCATCTTGACTATTCCCCACGCGGGCTTCGACCTGGCCCTTGTGATTTACAATGGTGTAAATCTCGAGTTGCGTTTGAGCATCTCGTCCCAATAAATTGTGCGGAGAACGAGGGTTTAACGCAGCTTCGACGAGTGCCTTCCGGTCTGGGTTTGTGGGGGAAGTGATGGTTACTGTTTGCGATAACATCAGGGGCTGCACGGAACCGTGTGCTCCTTTCATGCAAATTTTGCGCTCGCCTGGCTTCACAGTATCGCGATCCCACCGACCGAGAACGGTGATGTCTGCACCAGTATCGACAAGGAAAACAGTCGGGACTCCTTCGACCATCAACGTCATTTCTGGCTTGGTCATGGGAGAGGTTTGACGTCTCAGCAGGTAGTTTTCCGTGTCAAAAACATGATTGCTATCGGCTGAGATGTCACCCTCGTCCTCACTTGAGGAGGGCGTTTCAAACAAAGGCGCAGAGGCCTTAACTGCTGTCATAGCTACCCCCTCTGTTTTATTCCGTGTTGTTCGTAAATCCTCCTCATCTGATGAGGAGGTGCCCGTGCTACTCTCACGCTCCCGCACGCGCCTGTCCTTGCGCCATTGTCTACATTCTTTACCATGTGACCCTTTGCCCACAAAGGAAACATCGGCCCTCAACAAAACGTTTTTGGTCCCTAGGAGTTAATTTGAAGGAGCAAACGACCTTATTCGTTTATTACCTTCATAAGGAGGATTTTTCATGTGTGTGCGTGAGCTTTTTGCGGCGTAATAAATGTTGGTCACATGACTCCCTGTCTTCTTTTTTTTATTCTCAAGTCGCTCGAAATTCCGTGCATAATTCAAAACCTCATCGATCGGACATGTTGGCCAATTCAAATTATGTCTTTTGACATATTGGATAACATCAGGATGTGTTTGGTTCAGCAAATGCTGTTTTAAATGCGAATTGAACAAGTCTGATTGTGTCTCAGGAATACCGCCGTGTAATTTGAACACTGTCCGCAGACGGTGGAAAAAGTCGTCTGTAGTTTCGTCAGCCTTTTGAATGCATGTGGCAATTTCTTTTGGATTTTGCGTCCGCTCGTACGCCTTGGCGCAACGTTCCATAATTTGGTCAAGGGGCCCCCCGAGCTGCGTGAGTTCATCATAGCACAGATAGCCTCCCGCAGCCCTTCTACCATTAAAGTTGCCCACAACTGCGCCAAATTTAGAGCTCGTAGTTAATGAGAGCAATTTCAAAAGTTCACTCGCGTTAAGCCTGTGACTATGGACCAAATCCGATAATTCTTTCACGAACTCGTCCGGGTCGTCTTTCGGTTTTGAAGTGACGCGCGATGTCTCGAATTCGGCCGGCGTCCATGGCGGTAGAGGTGTATCGATCCCTCACCCCGGCCCCGGCATCTCAACCATGGGGTAAGCTTGTAACGGGTTATCTTTACCCCAATCATTTGCGGTAGTTCTCGAATGCGGGGGGAGAGCCGGGTACAGCCCTCCCGAAATGGCGGCCGCTGGAGCGGCTGAGGGTCGCGTTGCAGCAGCCGCTGCAATTAAATCCTCATCTAGCCTCTGACGTTTGTCTTTCGCCCTTTTCACCCGTATTTGTCTGGCCCTTTCAACGAGGATTTTACACTTATACCATTGTTTTCCGTGTTCATTATTTTTCCGCTTTTCTTTGTCTTTAGCGTTAGTTTGCCCAACACTGTTTCCAACTCATCGCAATCATTAACGTCTCCCGAGAAACCGTATTTCTTTTCCACTTTTTCACGAATCGCGTTGACCCTCTGTATTCAATTTCAGCCAAACGTGTGTTTCGACTAACGCTTCTACATCGTGACGCCGCAGTCGCCTGTCGCGTTCCGCCCAATTGCCAGCAGCCCGATGACTCCGTGTCGCCATGTTGCCTAGCAACAACCAGAAGCGTTTACAGGTATTTTACACACAAAAAAATCGCGATCTAATTCTGGGTCGTTACCGAAGGAAACAATAGCGTGATCGCCAATCACACTTACGCACTAACACAAAACAATACGCGCAACATACGCGATACAACGTTAGACATAAACATACGCCGAGGTGGTCAACCTCTGCAGGAAGGCAGCGCTTCCTTACCGTTTATGCTTAGCAAGAACGGTATCTAAATGAGCCAATGCTCTCACAGATGCGCTTGGGCTCTGTGTCCCGTGGGAATCGAACTTCCCGCACCGCTAACCACAAAACGGTACTCGAGCTAGCCTACTACTTTTCGGCATTAACTCGTCTAATTCCGTCACTCAGTGGAGATAACCGACTACGCAACGGTTACTCCACCACGCCGACTGACCTTATTTTCCGACAATTGTCCCGATGCCGAGCCGATCCCAGGTCCGCTGGATGATGGCGTTTGCTCGTTCCCCACGGCGTCCGGTGCGCGGCTGGCTCCTCCAGGAAAAGTTTCCACGGGGTCTGGTTGGTCTTTGAGGCGCAAAACGCGCGATCAGCCACGGATCGTCCACCGGAGGAAATCGGAGCGTCCAACAAAGAAGCTCAAATCCGTTCGAACAAGCGCATCATCCTGCCGATAACGCCAAGTTTCTGTCAGAGATTTTTCTCGGACAAAGTTAAAGAAACGACTCGGCACACAGGGAAAATTGTCTTCAATGTCGACGGAAGCGGATCTCTGAGAGCGAACGACGGTTTAGTTGCTCCGTGATCACACTTCCAGCCTCGCCCTCCGCGAGTTCGACCTTTTATTGTAACATATGCAAAATACAAGAAAAACACTGCCCCCGATATTTGCATGCCGCACCCCCGGTCCGGCCCCTCGGTAGTGATTGGTTACCTGTGTTTAAGCTTTGAACCACCAGTACGTTGGCGCCTTTCTGTCTGGTCTACGATGAACCAACATGTCGCAGACGTTGCGGATGGCCAATGTCGCCTGGGCGCGACGGGTGTTCTCAAATCGTCTTTTGTCGTTCAACCGCTGTTCCCGAATTATTCATTCCCCTTTGTGACCGAAGTTTCGCCCTCTCCCTGTGATCGCCCACCTACATTGATGTGCTAATTGTGGACTCCAACGGCCCTCCGGCCAGGTGGCGGCGCCTTTGTGCACAGGCATTTGGGGTGCTGTATACGCACTCCAAACGATTTGGATGTGACCGACTTAAAATGAAACTTTAAACATGATACAATTTTGCTCATAAATTCCTCTAACACCTCACTATCGACAACTGCACCCTGTTCCCCTCCTCTCACTGTCACAACCTCGGTGTCCTTTTGATAATAACCTCTGTTTCGACCAACACATCACCCACATCACGAAAACTGCTTTCTTCCACCTCAAAAATATTTCTCGCCTCCTCCTTCACTTTCTTTCAACGCCGCTCAAACCGTCATCCACGCCTTCATCACCTCCTGCCTTGACTACTGCAATAGCATCCTCTATAGTACAACCTCCAAACTCCTCAATAAACTACAGTACATCCAGAATGCCTCCTCCCGTCTACTCACCAACACCCGCACTAGTGATCACATCACCCCGTTCTTAAAAACCTCCACTTCCGGGTTGAGTGAACGCTGGCGCGCCTGGCTGCCGCGTCTGGCTGCCGCTGCTCTCCGCAACTTTTGTGTTTTACGGTGTTTTTACAGTGTTTTATGCTCGACTGTCTTACTGTTCTTGCACGGAGTCACTTACTTCATACAACAATCATTCCACTCTAGCCCCCAATCCACTCTTGCTTCACACCCTCAACCATTTTCGACTGTTCTCGTCCCGGTGTCCTCAGCGTCCTACCTGCTCGGCTCTCGGGCCAGACCCCGTGCCATCTCCGCCCCGTTGTGCCCCGTGATGGGGATCGGCAGGGCCTGTGTCTGGGTTCTACTGTTGTGGACCATCCTGTCGCTCCTTCATCGACCTGTCGAGGGTCTGCTCCAGTACTCGGTGGCTGAGCTCCTCAGGCTCCGCTTTCAAAGGCTGGGCTCTCCTCCTGCTCTACACCTGCTCCCGGACATCGCTCGCTTTCCTTCCCGGAAATACATCCACCGTGGGTCTCGTCTGGACTTCTGCCTCAACCGATCAGACAGATTAACCTCCTTTTGGTCATCCTCCCGTCAGCTATCCAGAAACGCCGGCCGGTCCGTCGACCATCGGGTGTTAGCCGACTTGGCTAGGTCGGCTAACGGTCCTCGCAGCAGCGAGACTGCCGGCGTCAACTTTGGGCTACTTAACATCCGTTCGCTTACTGGGAAGGGTAATCTTATCCAAGATATCCTCATTGACCGTAAGCTTGACATTCTCTGTTTGAATGAAACCTGGCAAACTCCTGGGGACTTTTCGCAGCTTTACGATTCTACTCCCCCGGGATTTGTTTACATTTCCAAGCCCCGCGACTCCAGTCGCGGAGGAGGTCTCGCGATACTACACCGCGAGAAGTGGAAAGTACTTCCGGTTTCTCTCCCTCCACTCTCCTCCTTTGAATGTCTTGCCTGCCAAATATCCGGATCCACTCCCACGATTATTGCCACAGTCTACCGCTCCCCCAAATCCCACCGTGACTTCTTAAATGAATTATCTACTGTCCTCACGCATCTCTCCTCTCTGTCACCAAACATAATCATCCTGGGAGACTTTAATAAACATATGGACAATACTGATCTTTCTCTTACCATTGACTTCACTTCTTCACTTGACAGTTTTGGTTTCAATCAGTTTGTAGACTTTCCCACACACATCAAAGGTCACACCCTGGATCTGATTTGCTGCTCTGGTCTTTCCCCTCCAACTGTACTGCTGACGAACTTCCAATAACGGACCACTTCCTTATTTCATTTAACATTACTCTCAGCTCTCAATCGCCAAATCACCCCGACCATCGCTACCGTAATATTAAGGACATTAATATTGACTCCTCATTTCATGGATCACCACCCTGACTCCAGACATTGGCTCCACTCCTGACGATTTGGTGTCCCGATATAACTCCAATCTCAACAACATCCTCAATACGCTCGCTCCTGTCAAGTCCCGCTCTGTCTTTTTTACTCAATCTGCACCCTGGTTCACCCCTCATCTCCGTTCCTTGAAATCCAAAACCCGGCAACTTGAAAGACTTTACAGGAAAACTGGACTCACTGCTCACAAGGACATCTATACAGCTCAGCTATCTGTCTACAAGGATTCTATCTCACAAGCAAAATCACAATACTACTCATGACTCATCTGCTCCAATGTTGGAAATACAAAGACTCTCTTTTCCCTCTGGAACAAAATTACTCAACCCTCTGACTCCCTACCACCTCACTTCTACTCTTCTGACACCTGCAACGCTCTTCTCCTATTTTTCAATGAAAAAATCAGCAAAATCCACCAACATCTGGGCTCCATTGCACCTCTCCCTCCCTGACCATTTTACCCCTGCAAACTGTTATCTTCTTTTGAACTCCCCCATCTCTCATTAGTCTCAGACCTCATCATCAAACCCAATTCTTCCTCCTGTCAGCTAGATCCCCACAGTCCTAGTCAAATCTTGTCTACCCTCTGCTTCCCTTCATTGCAGCCATTATCCATTCCTCTCTGTCTACTGGAATTGTTCCTATGCCCTTCAAAACTGCAGCTGTCACCCCAATCTTGAAAAAACCTGGTTCAGATCCCAATGATTTCAATAACCTATGCCCCATTTCCCATCTTCCTTTCATTTCAAAAATTCTTGAGAAAATTGTTGCCTCTCAGCTCCAGTCCCACCTCACCGACAATAGTCTCTATGAACAATTCCAGTCCGGTTTCCGTCCCCGTCACAGTACTGAAAGTACCTCATAAAAATCACAAACGATCTTCTTATGGCAGCAGACTCTGGCCTAATCTCCATCCTCATCCTCCTTGACCCGAGTGCAGCTTTCGACACTATCTCTCACCCCATCCTCCTCAACAGACTCTCTACCATAGGCATCACCCGCACCCCCCTACATTGGTTTCACTCATATCTCACTGGCCACTCTCAGTTCATCCCACTAAATTCTTTCACTTCACAATTCCTCCCCGTCTCTTCTGGTGTGCCCCAGGGCTCTGTCCTCGCTTCCTCCTCTTCATCATCTACCTTCTTCCCTTGGCAATATCTTTCGCAACTTTGGCATACACTTTCACTGCTTCGCAGATGACACCCAGCTCTACCTCTCCAGCAAACCCGACGCCTCTCTCCCACCCCCATCCCTCTCTCACTGTCTCTCAGAAATCAAATCTTGGTTCACTCATAATTTCCTCAAGCTAAACAGCAATAAAACAGAACTCCTCCTTGTCGGTACTAAATCTACTCTACACAAAGCCGACAGTTTTTCCCTCAAAATTGACAATTCCACTGTGTCTCCTTCCTCAGGTGAAGAGCCTAGGTGTCATCCTTGACAGCTTATTATCCTTTCACTCTCACATCAATAACATTACCCGGTCCGCACATTTTCACCTTCGCAATATTAGTCGTCTCCGCCCCTCACTCACTCCTCACACCACTGCTATCCTTGTTCACAGTCTCGTCACTTCCCGTATCGACTACTGCAATTCACTTCTCTTCGGTGTCCATCACAAATTCCTCCATAAACTCCAACTTGTTCAGAATTCAGCAGCCCGGATCGTCACCAAAACCCCCTCCTTTCATCATATCACCCCCATCCTCCACCAGCTCCACTGGCTCCCTGTTCAAATTACTTCTCTATACGTTCAAAGCCATCCATAACCTTGCTCCCCCTATCTGTCAGATCTTCTTCACATTTCCATTCCCTCTCGCTCACTTAGGTCCTCATCTTCCCTCCAACTTTCTCTACCCCCTGCTCCTCTCAGTACAATGGGGTGCAGAGCCTTCAGCCGCTCTGCCCCCAAACTCTGGAACTCACTTCCACACAATATCCGCAATATTGACTCTCTTTCCACATTCAAAACCCAGCTCAAAACTCACTTATTCAGACTTGCATATCCACCTTAAATGTTTATCTTCCTTGTTTATGATTTTATCTGTGGTTTTATTGTTACTCTTGGTTGTGAAGTGTCCCTGGGTGTCATGAAAGGCGCTTGCAAATGTAATGTATTATTATTATTATGGCTCCTCGTTCCCCAGCGTATTTAGTTTAAACTCCTCCTACCCACCTATAAAGCCCTTCACAATCAGGCCCCCTCTACCTCTCCGACCTTCTCCACCAATACACTCCTTCCCGCAACCTCCACTCCTCAAACACAAACCTCCTCACCATCCCCGTGACCAAGGTCAAAACCTGGGGGGACCGAGCCTTCTCTGTCGCCGCCCCCACTCTCTGGAATGCTTGACCACAACACATCCGCAACTGTACTGACCTCCAATCCTTCAAATAATCTCTTAAAATTCACCTGTTCTGCAATGCTTTTAATACCTTTTAATCTCTTTTACCCATTTTGCATTGATTTGTTCATCTAAATGTGTTTTTTGTAAATCATGTATGCTTGGCTTTAAGTGTACATTCTTATTCTGTGTTTTAGACTCTTATAAAATGTCTAAGTATGATGAAAAGCGCTTTCAAAATAAATATAAAATAAGTATTATCATTATTATTATTATTATTATTAAAAACATGCATGGCAGACTGATTGAACACTCAAAATTGTCCCCAAATGTGAGTGTGAGCGTGGATGGTTGTTCGTCTGTGTGTGCCCTGTGATTGGCTGCCAACCGGTTCAGGGTGTCCCCCACCTACTGCGCGACGACAGCTGGGATAGGCTGCAGCACGGCCCGCGACCCTGAGGATAAAACGGATCAGAAAATGGATGGATGGATGGATGGATGGATGGATGGATGGATGGATGGATGGATGGATGGATGGATGGATGGATGGATGGATGGAATGAATTGAGCAAACAAAAGTCACCGCCGCTGGAATCTGATGTGCAAGTATGTGGAGTCGTAACCACTGTTCCCTCTAAGCATGGTTTGTGAGCAAATGCGCACTGCCCCTGCGTGTCTGCGCACAAACTATCTGAGCTGCGCACAAGATAAAAATCCAACCAGTATTGAAAATAAAATAAATGCATAATTTATTCTGTATTATGCCACATGTGATTGGCTGTTCCAAGTTGTTATTTGACGCGATTCGCTCACGCATTTACGTCATGACGTTGTTCACTGTAGAAAGGTCTACTCTGCAAAACGTGTTGCGAAGCTAAAGTAGCAAGCGAAAAAGTGTGGAGCGAATGGAAACTGGACTACCTCAAGCGTCACATTCAGAACAAAAGTCATTTGAATGCAGTAAAAATTGTACACCGATGCAAGATGGGAATGGGGATCGGTACGTTATTGGCAGAGAGCGCCAAAGACAGAGAGAAGAGGAACGAGCTGTCCATCGTAAACAAATCCAACATGGAGCAAGTCAAAAATCCTTATCGACAATGTTGTACAAGCCTTCAAAATGAATCCATCAGTGCTGTCGGTACAACAAATTCACGACCCCATGTCAAATTAACAAAGCCCCAACTCCTACAAATTTGGTATCATTGAAAGCACAGAATGTCCTCTTTAGAGCACAAAAGGAGTGGATGCGATTGGATGCACTGGGTGGGAGATACTTAGGTTCACTAATGTCCTCTACAGAGGACAAATTTGAACTACTGGTAGTCAGGAGGATAAAGATGCACCTGGGCACACCCATATAGTAGATTAAAGCACAGACATGACGGTGCACAAAATACTGTCTTGTACATTAAATACAGAGAGAAAAATAGTTTCAATCATAAAACTGTGTTTGGTGGAATAGTCCAGCTGACAACATGTGCTGCTCAGGATATCGTGCAGGCAATAACTCAGTTTTACTCCAAGCATGAAGTGGACATACAGTACAGAGAATGGTTATGCTAACCTCCCATGGTGCCTCAGTAAGGACACTGTCACATTGCAGTTCATGGCAGTTCAAGTTTTGCCATAATTCATACAAAACATTGTGAAAACAGCTATGTTAATATGCTACACTTTTGGTTACATGACTTTTGAGTGTTTCACTGAAAGTGGACAAACACACTTAATCAAGAAGTCATTTGATAGAAACTATTGCCATAATGTTATTGTTTTAATTAAAACATGTAACTTGAATGTATACGATGCATATGATACTGCGTGACCACAATTTGCATGGCGCATGTTGCTCACAGTTGTCCATGGGACCGCTCAGGGTGTTTGTGTGTTTGCCCAGACACAAAAACAATTAGAGGGAACATTGGTCGTAACATGTCTTCAAATAACTGGAAACATGTTTTTTTGTTTGTTTGTTTGTTTTTGTCTCCTCTCAGTCAGTCAGTAATAATCACAATACCATGGCACTTTAGTTGAGAAATCGTGCTGTCGTCAAAATGATCCAATCTGCCACAGGAGGTGCTACGTCAGTTCTACACGGCAGTCATCGAATCAATCCTGTGTTCTTCCATCACGGTTTGGTTTGGGGCCGCCACAAAAAAGGACAAAATCCGACTTCAACGGACAGTTAGGACGGCGGAAAAAATCATTGGCACCGCCCTACCCACTCTTGAGGACTTACACACTGCAAGAATCAAAACAAGGGCACGGAAAATCCTACTGGATCCATCGCACCCTGCCCACCACCTTTTCCAGCTACTCCCCTCAGGCAGGCGCTACAGATCCATGCGCACCAAATCCATCAGACACTTAAACAGCTTCTTCCCTCTAGCCATTAACTACCTAAACAGTCACTGACGTATACTCCACCGACCAGACACTTTAAAGCGCTCAAGGACATCTACACAATTGCACACTTCTTGTACAACAAATACTGCTACTGGTCACTTAAAATGGTTCAATGATTTTCTGCACCAACTGTACAACTGTCATAGTATTGTATTCTACCACTGATCACTTTAGCTCTGCTTGATACTTTGCACATTGTCTCACAGTTGTCACTGGGTGGTACCATGACCGCACTACGGTTCACTTACATTTCGAAATGTCCTTCCATACTTATTTGTCATGTCCTTGTTTATGATGATACTAATGCAGCGTGTCATACCGGAGATAAATTCCTTGTGTGTTCTACATACTTGGCCAATAAAGATTATTCTCATTTTGATTTCAAAAATATCTAGTTCTCAGCTCTTTCCAGTAAAGTAAACTCTATGTCTGGGGAAAAACACACAGCTTTTCAATTGTTACATGTTTTATTATGTTGCACCCATCATGCTCGTGTGAAAATGAAAATCGGAATCAGCGTTATTTGCCCTATTAAAATACACAAGGAATTCATCACCAGTAGGTGGAGCCACCCTAACACTACAGCAAACAAAATGTACATTTTGGACATAAACCATAAGTATGGTACCAATGAGGCATCTGACTGATTCAAAGTTTGGGGGTGTGTGCTAAGCTCAAGAGCTTTCTTAAACATCTCCAGTCAGTATGGCGCAAGCTGCTTCCAACACACCTTGGAGAATTCGGATGAAAATCGATCTGGCCCTGGGTTTTTGCGATTTGACAAAAGGCCTTCGTAGCTCTCTCCAATTTAGATGCTACAATGGGGCAATGCGACCCCTCTTTCAAAGCCTGATCTAAAACGTGTTAGCCCATGCAAAAAAGGGTTTTTAAATCTACAGGATGAGAGGAATTTTCAGACGTGTACAATGTTCCATAGCAGGGTGCCCATTACGTCGATCACGATCGACCAGTAGCTCGCGGACTGGTCCCAAGTCGATCGCGATGGGTGTCGAGGACAAAAAAGAAACCTACATTTGTGTGTCTCTGTTCATGTTACTAATATATTTTTTGTGTTAATGCACACTGCACCCTAATTATCCTATCAGTCTCACTTTCACAAAAAGCGTTTAAAAAACAAAATAAAATAGAGCAGGTCACCATTAAGGTACGGTGGCGCGTGACCTGCATCACCGGACATTGTTAGCACTCAGCAGTCTGCAATTGCAGCTTGTGATCAGAGTTGTTGCGATGTATCCTTTATTATTATCATTAAAGAATGGCAATCTGGATGGCCGAGAGAAGCATTTTAAAACAGTATGCGTGAGCTACGATAGTTAACAAGCTGCAAAAGTGCGTCGCATGCATCCACGTCAGGTCTCCCAATAAGGTGCGCAGTGATATCCTTTTCACAAGCTCATACACTCTCGTGTCTACTTTATTTTTCAGTTTTATTCATCTGACGGACCAATATGGCTGATGCTCATCATGGCTTGTGTGTGTAAGTGTGTGCGTACGCGTCCGTGTGCAGTAACGGGTCGATTGCGGGAGGTTGGTTGATCGAAAAGTAGATCTTCGGTCCAAAATGTTTGGGCACCTCTGTTCTATAGTATTCCATGAGTGTTTGATTAATCGCTGAGGGGCCAGATATAATATTTACAATGGTTTCTACGTTTGGGATTAACTCGGACACAGATCTTTGGTGCAACCGGTAAACTAGTCTGCTAGTTTTATCTCGCTGCTCATCAAAATTTAATCTTGAAAAAAAATAGCAGTCTAATGGTGTATTGCGAGAGGATGACAGTAGACTCCGCTTGTGAAGCCATTTCTTTCTTATAAATCACTGGTACCTTAAATATAGCATACTGAGAGTCTAAACTAGCAATACTCTGGGATAGGTTGGCAAACTTCAATATCTTAAATTGTTTTGGTGAACCTCAGAATAAATTATCTCCCCCTTCCTAAATGCTTTCATCGATTCCCACGAGACTGCCACAGTCACGTCTGGAGTTTTGTTGAACTGGAAAAATAATAACAATAATCAAACGTCCAAATATGTTCAACAACATTCTTATCCCACAATAGTTGTGTATTAAAATGCCACCGTGGCTGAGGATGTATAAATTTACCGAAGTGAATGTTCAAAGAGACAAGTATTGATCATATTTACAGTCCAAGAACATTGTGAGAGGTGAGATGTTCATCACAAACAAATCAATGCGTGTGAATGTTTGATGTACTGTACATGAGAAAAAAAACAAACAAAAAAAAACAATATTCCTTCATATTCAGATTAAACGAACATCAAGGATCTGAAACGTTAAACTCCATGAAATGTCCCAACACCTTGGCAAATTTAGATTGCAGCACCCACAACTCAAATGTTATTCTGCCAGTACAGGGCTTCCAAATCTTTGCATTTTTAACCAAATCCTCCACAGTTGCTGATATTTTAACAACACTAGCTTGAAGGGTCTCTAGCTATTCTCCATGATCATTCAAAAGTGAGAAATAGGCAAATCTATTTGGCTTCATATTTTTATTTCAGACTCCAGGGAAAAAAATCCTCATCAGTCATGAACCTCACCTCATGTCCTTGGGCGGTTCTGCTCTGCTGTTTCCTTTGTTGCCTTGCTGCAAATGTAAGACACAACCTGCCTTGTACACCCATTGCAAAGTTCATGCCGTTATTGGGTGAGGCCTTAATTAATTTTGTTCTCACACAGGTTTCTATTGGGCTTGTCTTGCCATGCGACATTTGTTCTTCATACTTGCATGCTGGAGTCAATCAATTCCCAGAGCTGACATTTCCCCTTTATACTTACCTAATGTAATTGACGGGTGTCAACCAGATTGGGAGTGCCACATCATTTAAAATAATATTTGCATCAACTTCATGATTCCTGATAAAATATAAAAACTGAAAGTTGTCTTCACTTTTAAATATGTTGAGATGTTGCAAGCATTTGTTTGTTTCCAATCAAACACAACGGCCCATTGAATCCAGTATTTCCTATTCTCAGTCGAGCTGTAGTTTGTTCTCTTCTATTTCCACTCACTTCATTCATCCCAGCCCACCCATTGCTGAATATTCGATAGATGACATACTGTGCATTCTCCACTCCAGTGATTGCCATTCAGCTCTAATTATATTTGTTATGTACGCCTTGGCCTCATCTATGCTGAGACACTTGCAGCTATTGGACATTTGTAAATGCTTGTCTTGCTAATTCATCTGCTCTTTCATTCCCTTTAAACCTTATACCACATAAACCTAACTCTCGTCCACTTGTGTTCAACCTTGACACATTTTCAAACAGTACAAACAAAACAAATCAGGACTACTCTGTGACACCATGGACTTTATTGACAATAATGCTGACAAAGAATCCGAGAAGATAACAACCTGTCGAGCCATAACCATTGCTAGCAATTGCACTGTTAAAAACAGATAAATAATCAGAAGTCCGCTTCTTAAAGTTTGTTTGTTTGTTTTGAACATTCAAACAGAAAATTGAAGAAAAGGACATTGGTGCTTTGGAATTGATGAAATATTCGGTGACTGGCCAACATTTTTCCCCAGTACTAATACTGAAAGACTCGGGAGGAGGATGACACACTGTCGTGAGTTAGAGTACAATCTGGGAAATCGGAGGCTAAATTGAACAAAGGCAAAATATGATACTCCAACTTTAGTCACACTGCGCAAAACAGTGGCACAACATATACGTCGATGAACATAGCATCAAAGCTTTCCACCTGCTGGTCTATAAAGCACTGCACCAAGAAATGGATCACATTGGAGTACACCGGACACTATTCAGGAAAGGTTTTATTGGCCACAAATGCTCAAGGATGTAGAGCGGGCATGGCTAGCTCCGGGCCTGGAGAGCCACTGTCCAGCCTATTTTCCAGCTTTCCGGGAACAACACACCTGATTCAGATGATGAGTTCATCAGCCAGCTCTGAAGCAGCATTAGAATGATTCTGATTATTTGAATCAGGTGTGTTGCTCTTGGGAGAGCTGGAAAACAGGCATTACATCCTGTTATCCTTTGAGGACCAAGTTTGGACAACCCTGATGTAGAGCATTACATCACCAGAGAATCCGAGTGGCTCAAGTAGCTTGTATGTTGACCTGTGCACCTTTCACCTAATCCATATCACTTCTTCCTTTGAGCTTGTTTTTATAGTCTTTCTCCATTTGGACAAGCATAGGTACAAGTACACCTTGGTGTTCATGGATCGCTTCACCAGGCTTGCACAGGCCTATGTGACAAAAAGTAAAACATCAAAAACTGTTGCTGACTAAATGTGGCTAAATGTGCAAGTAAGCTGCAACATGAGATGGGTAGAACGCTTGAGAAACAACTGATGCCAAAACGGAAGAACCTCTCTCGTTCCAGCACAACATACTGCCATCCACAACAGAACGAACGAACAAGTCTTTTGTCCATGTTACGGACGCTTGTAGAAGGAGAAAAGGGACTGCAAGGAGTCTCTTGCTAAAGATGTCCATTTGTGTAGTTGTACAAGTCATGAGGCAACCAGCTAGGCCGCTTACCTTCTTGTCTTTGGGAGATCTCCTTGACTGCCAATTGATCAGATGTTTGACCTCAAAAGAGACAAGACACATAATTTCTATTAGGATTATGTGGGTCAATAGAAAAATAATGCAAAATGCCAATCAGATTGTGGACAAAACTGCTGAAAACATGCAGGCTCATGGCAAGGCCTATTATAACAGAAGAGTAAATGGCAAGAGCCTGGAGCCTGGCGACAGTCTTCATCAGCAACTTGACTCCTCGAGGTGGCCCTGTAAAAATTATGTCCTTCTGGGAAACATGAGTATATCAGGTAGAAGAAAGAAAAAAAAGTAAGAACAGCCCAGTCTACAAAGTCTGTCCCGAGGCAACCATAGAATGATTCAAGGGAACATTCAGTTGCCCTGTAACTATATTCCATGATGATGATGGTGGCACCTACCATTGGTGGCTCATATGCAGAAAAAGGACGCAGCAGATACGATATGCAATGGATCCGATGATGGAACCATTCCAGCCCCGCCAAAGCCCTGAGCACCAGGAGAGTCAAGAAGACCAACAGGACACAGTGGATGTGCTGTTCCAGAATGTCAGTCTGCTATGGGACCTGAGCAACGACGGGATGGTACAGTTGATTTCGAGCCCTGAAAGTATCCCTGATGTAGATCAGGACAGTGATTTGTATGAGGTGGAGACAGATCACTAGAATGAGATTGCGACCTCTCGTCCTGACCTATAATAGCTTAGGCCAGCGATCATTAGTACCAAGAGACTCTGTGGTAACCAAGACTTACAGCACAGAGACATTTTGGACACCTTTGTCAATGAAAATGTGTTGATTTTCTTAAACCGAAATGTCATAAGACATTTTATTTTGAGGGGAAGAGACCCTTAAAAGTAGTGTTGTTGTTTTTTTTTGGGGGGGGTGCACATACCACATTGAGCAGAGCAACAGTTTATTGCAAAATGTCACCAACTTCCTGTTGCAACATCATGAAGGCCTAAACACTCAAGCAAATATAATATGAACATAATCTGATAAACCGCTGGGAGGAAAACATTAAAAAAACCAAACATCAATTTTCTTTAGCCAGTAGGTGGCCCTATGTCTATGATGAAAAACAAGTTCATAAGAAGAGTCCCGCTAAAGGTGTAAAATTTTGAAATATAAGTTTTGCAATTGGCTTCAACAGACTTTCTCTTGCGCTTTTAAATATACCACAAAATGTTTGGAGATCTATTTCAGGGGTATCAAACTAATTTTAGTCGCGGGCCAATTTCTTCCCCAAACATCTTCCCTTGGACGGGCATTATGACAGTGAAACCACGAAATTATTTCAGTAGTCGGCTAATTTAAGCTGTCACAGCATTGTCATTGATTTTAAAAGCAGAACAAAGTGGCCTAAATTACATAAATCATCTTATGTTAACATTGCACTAAAGTACAAGGGGAATGGGTGTGTGGGGGGGCAGGGGGGAGTGGGGTGCCTTGGGCACCCAAATGATGAGTTTTGTTGTGATTAGGTAGCTCGTGCATATGTGCACTGATGAAGAATTGCATTACATTGAAATACATTGTGAAAAAAAATATTGAGAATAAGAGTGGATACACGACTAATATGCTTTTCTCCATGATAATTTATGGTTGGCTACCACCAAATACAAATTTAAAAATTGAAAATATTTATGAAAATTTATGAAAAACATTGCAGGACAATGCTGGAAGACGTTCGCTGGTTGCAGAGAAAAAAAAAAAAGCTCATCGGTATTTAGGATTCAATCCGAGCGATTTAGCATTTTATGGCCAGGTAGACCACCTTCAAAGGAATAATAATCAACAACTAATACGGACAAAGTTATGGTGCTCAAGGCAGCGACGGTGCCTCCTCCACTGTATGGGGGCAGCGCTGCATTCATGGCCCCACTGTATGCTGTGCGTGGTCTCCTTCATACAGAAGAGGCAGGAGAACAGGCACTGGTGGCCATCCTGTGGCCGGGGCCGAGCCCTGCGGACACACGAAATATTCTCCTTTATTACAAATGCACACACAATCGGGAGGAATTAAGACACGCATTAAACGATAAACAGTGTCCATTGATCTGGGATATTTTTAAACAGTATGCGTGCTCTGCAGGAACTACAGAGGCTAGAGAGGCTCTGCTCAAACCAAAAGAAATAGCCATTCCCAAATGCAGAGCACCAACACGATGTAATTCCTACATAGACGAAGGAAATGACAGAGCAGATAAGGTAGCTAAAGAAAAAGCAGGCTACGAGTTGAGTCAACATGAGGGTAGTGAAACCACTAATGGGAAAAATGTATGATTGGACATACATGCAGATTGTTGGAGGTGCATCAAGCAGGGGGAAGCGTGCTCTTGTGGACACGGCGGGATCCCTTCACCGTCCTCCGCTTCCCCAGGTCCTCCGCGTGTTCATTTGATTCGGGCTGAGTTGAGGTGCGAAAATCAGAGGCTGGAAATGGAGAAGTTCTTGCAAGAGGTTTTACTGAACGTTCAGGGCACAAGTGTGAAACAAACAAGTGTTGTGGTCAAGACACAAATGCGATTCCCCCAAAGTCCCTACACGAATCTTATATCTTCCAAGCGGGGCGTATCTCCTGGGTATTATCTTTTCCTGTCATTGGCATCACCTTTTCGGTTTCGGTATGACGGTTTGAGTGTCCTTGGTTTTTTTAATCATTTTCATGCTCCGGTGTTCCTTATATCGTGTTCTTATAAAACATGATGATAGATGCTTTCACATTTCTCAGGAGTTATCTTAATGTTCTGGACGGAAAACTGCTGTCGGTGCAAAACTGCAGTTTAGCCACCAAACTCGCTTACGTACTTGTGTGGTCTATGTTCACAAAAGGTGTTGACAGTATTGTCTGTTGCCAAGGCAGTTCAAATTAAGGTCACCTCATAAGGTTCAACTGGCGGTCATATTGCAAGGCTCAGAGTGAGGTTTTTAATCAAAGTCTGTCTGTCTACGATACATAGTTTTAAGCTAAAATTGTAACATATAAAAGTGATAACTTCAAGACCAAGAGAAGGTATCCCCTGAGGAAAAGAACTACTTGTTAACCACTAACAGTGTAGCCAGGGATGAGACTGAAGCAGATTAAACCCCAGTGTCAACACCCGAACGAATCAGGCATGGAACCACATACGTACCCTGTCCAGGTGTGTCTGAGGGTCCGAAAGTGGAAATGGCACCATGGATGGGACCGTACAAGGTGACAGAAAGGGATCGACTTGGTTCCATGTGTCACCGTGTGCAACAGTCCTGAGAGCATTTCCAACTTCAAAGCGACATTTGTTAGCGTGACTGGATGTGGAAGCAGAATAAAGCCATCCTACGATCCAGGACCAAAACATGTATTTCTCTAATTGCACTGGTCATTTTGATAATCAATTACAAGTGCCAAATGCTCATTTTTTCTCCGATGCATGAGGCGAAAGATGGATCAGTTTTTCCGCTTTTGGCAGAAGAGCCACACTGACAATGATTGTGTGATCACAATATTCATTGTGATTAAGAGAGGGATTTGGAAGAGCTTTATATGGGGTGTGACTGCCCGCCTTGCCTCTAAATATTCTTATGTTGTCAGTGTCCTGACGAACTCTCATGTATATCTAAAAGTACAAAGTATCTATCTATCTATCTATCTATCTATCTATCTATCTATCTATCTATCTATCTATCTATCTATCTATCTATCTATCTATCTATCTATCTATCTATCTATCTATCTATCTATCTATCTATCTATCTATCTATCTATCTATCTATCTATCTATCTATCTATCTATCTATCTATCTGATTTTTTTCGTGGTCGACTGGTTAGTGCGTGGGCCTCACATTGCAGAGGTGTGGGGTTCGATTCCGCTGCGGCCTTCCTGTATGAAGTTTGCATGTTCTCCCCATGCCTGCGTGGGATTTCTCCGGTACTCCGGTTTCCTCCCACATTACAAAAACATGCGTGGCA
Source organism: Hippocampus mohnikei (assembly GCA_026261675.1). Classification (NCBI taxonomy): domain Eukaryota; kingdom Metazoa; phylum Chordata; class Actinopteri; order Syngnathiformes; family Syngnathidae; genus Hippocampus; species Hippocampus mohnikei. The sequence continues at coordinate 342,084 of JAKGUB010000331.1, read as the reverse complement.
GGTTAATAGAACACTCTAAATTGTCCTCGGCGTGAGTGTGAGCGCGGATGGTTGTTTGTCTACATGTGCCCTGTGATTGGCTAGCAACCAGTTCACGGTGCCCCAAAGACAGCTGGGATAGGCCCGCAACCCATGTGAGGATCAGAAAATGGATGGATGGATGATTTTATTCAAATATTTAATTGCTCTTAACCCACCTTACCTCTAAGCTCCTTTACCCATACGCACCTGCTCAGGTCAGCTTACTATAAGGCAAGTAGCGGTACCAAGGACTAACTGGCAGCTCAGAGGAGATGGAGCCTTTTCTGTTACCGGTTCCTCCATTTGGAATGACCTTATGTTAAATCTGAGGTAAACCTCCTCTCCGTCCATTTTCAAAACATGTCGTAACACAATGGGAGACCCATGGGTGTCCTTTGGGACCTCCTGGGATCACCCCAAGACTGTCCCCCCGGTGGGACGGAGTGTAAGGGCTAGCAGCCAGGCAAAGGTGTGAAGAACTGCCTTTGTTTTGTAAATGAGCCGTTACTGATGCACCACTGGGGGGGCACATGAGGAAGACACGACTGGCTGTTGTTTTACATTTCGACTCCCAAGAGGGAGACTCCACAATCATCCTGTGTTGTCTTTTGAGTAAAGAAACATTTTTACTTATTTATTTGCCATGAAAATTATTTTTATAATCACCAGTTATTTTACGGAGGGCATACTTGCATACTGCCAATCCTAAAATTTTAGAGGACAGAGGAAAAAAATGAGCACCCCACACATTTCAATTTCAGTTTAGAAAAACAACAAACTGTATACCGTGAAACTCTTCTACAACGAAATCGTGTTTGCGGCAAGAAATATTTCACAACACAGGTTTTTTCACTGTAGCAAATTTGGCCTCAGATGTAAGCACACACACACCTACACACACAAACGTATGTGTACTCTATTTTTATTGCAATAGTGCATAAGTATGAGCACACTTATTTGACACTTCATATTGTCAGTGTAGAAAGAAAAAAAGGGAAATAAATTGCGAAATTTACAATCACCATTCACTTTCACTTACATCAATTTCTTGGATAATGTCTTTTATTTTGCTTGCTCCGTCTTTCATTTTGATCACTTTTACCCTCTCTTCCAGCATCAGAGCTCTTCTTGTCTTAGCTGCTTGACATCCAAAGGTCCGTTTTGTAGCCATTTTTAGCATTATAACGTCCACGCTCATCTGAATCTAACAAATACTTCTGGACCCGGTGGCTTTTCTTTCCACCATCTCACTGTCTCTACCTAACCCTAACCCAAGACATCGTTGCTCAGCTGATATCATGCAATGAACTTTTAAGCCAGCCACGGGACGCTTCGTAGTCCTCGATGGCCAAAGTTAGCTCTCAAAGGCTAAAAACCTTACGCTATTAGCGTATTCACGTAAAACCTTACGCTTTTAGCCTAAGGTTTTAGCCTTCGAGAGCTAACTAGGCCATCGAGGACTACTGGCGCCCCGTGGCTTGACAGACATTCAAATAAACGAACGTTTCCTCGAATGCTTTACTTGTTATCATGCTAAAAACAGCCACGGACGCCGTAGTCCTCAATGGCCTAGTTAGCTCTCGAAGGCTAAAACCTTACTCTAATTAGCGCTCCAGTTAGCGTTAAACCAGTGTGGTGGTTGCTGTTGCCGTTTCCGAACGAACCAGTAGAGGTCGCTGCTGGATAAGACTTTATTGTAGTGAATGCCTTCGTGAGGCTGGAGCAGAGAAAATGATTTTGTATAACGCAACAGGGGGTTTCATCGTATGGGGGGCAGGAGAATGGGAATTGTTGTAATGCATGAACATTTTTTCACATAAAGGGGTATTTTCGCCCATGGAGGTTTCGTTCTAGAGGAGTTTCACTGTAATTTGAAAAAGACCATTTTTATTTCACAGATAAGCAAAAAAAGGACAAAGGTAACAAGCGGGACAAATTTCAAGCAAACTTCAAATTTTAAGCAAACAATTGTTCCACACAATCGTCACATCTCACATTTGTCACAAGGTGAAGTCCGCCTACATTTGCCACAGGCTACACAACGCCGAGTACTTCTGTTATTATTGCAGTGTCAGCGTGCCTGGCACTTTTTCTTTGTCTGTCTTAACTTTCATCTTAGGGCTCAGCTGTTTACGCTCTTACACTTGTTTTTCCTGCATCAGTCTCCTTTTGAGCTCCTCTGAAAGCTCAAGCATGAACAATCGGCAGCTTTTTGACCCTTTACATGCTGTGTACAAAACATGTGCATTTGTGGCAGCCATGTCAAGGATGTTATAAAACACAGCCATCGGCCATCTCCTTGTACCTTCACGCACAGATTAACTGCGCAATCTCTGGTTCATGATGTTGACACCGCATTTGAGATTGTGCAGGACAGTTGCGTCTTTGTCAGTGAGTGGGTAAGTACCCACTTGTCGATGGGTACTTAAGAATACAATGGACAGTAATTAGGTGTGACACATACTTGGTTTCTGTGGGGGGGGCAGAGTGGAGACTCAAGTCTCCCTCTTGGGAGTCTAAATGTTATGAAAATAGCTCTCTGTCTTTTTAGGCAATAATAGCAAGTAGATGATTACCTGTCCCTGCCACCGAACAGCTGGTTGCACCAATGCAACCGCTTCTTTTTTGAAAATCTTGTCACCGTCACACCGTTGAGAAATTAAACGCACAAGGCAACCAAATTGGTTGCACTTACACCATGCCACTATGAAAACAGAACAACTTGAAATCAGCCAAGAAATCCGGAAAGATCCAATGTTTGATCATGTAGTGATGATACACAAACGGACTGAAGCATGAAGGAGTGCAGGAGGCAGTGTAAGGGGCACTTGGCAAAACCTTCTGAGCAAGGTTCCCCCATCCCCCTCCTCAGGTAGTGGACCGAATTTGCAAGTACAGTAAACATTCCCATCCCTGGAATTCTAGGAAAAGGAATATCCTTCACCCGGAGTAAAAACCTATGCACTAACATTTTAACCACGATATTACATGTTATCGGAACTGTACACGCAACACCCACCCAATGCGCCGGAAAGACGATGACGACACGTTTTCACTTTGCCGTTTTCATTCATCAGATCCGAAACGACGACGTGTAAGTGAGTTTTTATTGGCGTGCGTTTTACTGTAATTATGAATGATTTTAACTTTATTTACTTACATCTCGTAGATCGCGGCACTAGCTTAAAAAGCAGTGCCCACTGAACAAGTCATCATTCTACTCCTGATCACAAGCCACCATCCAGCAAGGAAGCAATGCAAATGGCAACACAAATCCTTCAGTATGCACAAGAATCACCAGACATCGGTGATCAACGGGACAGTTACTTGCAACTAGCAAGAAAACTGTATGACAAGCAAGCAAACGTCATAAACCAAAGAATGCATCCAACAAAACAATCCAAAATAGACACATTTTTTCCCAAGACAGAAAAAAACATTAAAATACTGTACGTATTGTACTGTTGGGATTTTTTTGGATACACCTGTATTAAAACGTCCGAGTTGAGTGAACGCTGGCGCGTCTGGCTGCCGCTGCTCTCCCACAGCTTTGGTGTTTTTACGGTGTTTTATGCTCGACTGTCTTACTGTCCTTGCACGGAATCACTGTCTTCATACGACAATCATTCCACTCTAGCCCCCAATCCACTCTTGCTTCACCCCCTCAACCATTTTTGACTGTTTTCGTCCCGGCGTCCTCAGCGTCCTACCTGTTCGGCTCTCGGACCAGGCCCCGTGCCATCTCCGCTCCGTTGTGCCCCGCGATGGGGATCGGCAGAGCCTGTGTCTGGATTCTACTGTTGTGGACCATCCTGTCGCTCCTCCATCGACCTGTCGAGGGTCTGCTCCAGTACTCGGTGGCTGAGCTCCTCAGGCTCCGCTTCCAAAGGCTGGGCCCTCCTCCTGCTCTACACCTGCTCCCGGACATCGCTGACTTTCCTTCCCGGAAATAAATCCACCGTGGGTCTCGTTGGGGCTTCTGCCTCAACCGATCCAACAGCATCACCTCCTTTTGGTCATCCTCCGTCGGCTATCCAGAAACGCCGGCCGGTCCGTCGACCATCGGGTGTTAGCCGGCTTGGCTAGGTCGGCTAACCGTCCTCGCAGCAGCGAGACTGCTGGCGTCAACTTCTGGGCTACATCTGTCCGCTTACTGGGAAGGGTAATCTTATCCAAGATATCCTCATTGACCGTAAACTTGACATTCTCTGTTTGAATGAAACCTGGCAAACTCCTGGGGCCTTTTCTCAGATGAAACGATTCTACTCCCCCGGGATTTGTTTACATTTCCAAGCCCCGCGACTCTGGTTGTGGAGGAGATCTCGCGATACTACACCGCGAGAAGTGGAAAGTACTTCCGGTCTCTCTCCCTCCACTCTCCTCCTTGGAATGTCTTGCCTGCCAAATATCCGGATCCACTCCCACGATTATTGCCACAGTCTACCGCTCACCACCCTGACTCCGGACATTGGCTCCATTCCTGACGATTTGGTTTCCCGATATAACTCCGATCTCAACAACATCCTCAATACGCTCGCTCCTGTCAAGTCCCGCTCTGTCTTTTTTACTCGATCTGCCCCCTGGTTCACCACTCATCTCCGTTCCTTGAATTCCAAAACCCAGCAGCTTGAAAGACTTTACAGGAAAACTGGACTCACTGCTCACAAGGATATCTATACAGCTCAACTATCCGTCTACAAGGATTCTATATCACAAGCAAAATCACAATACTACTCTGGACTCATCTGCTCCAATGCTGGAAATACAAAGACTCTCTTTTCCCTCTGGAACAAAATCACTCAACCCCCTGACTCCCTACCACCTCACATTTACTCTACTGACACCTGCAACGCTCTTCTCCTATTTTTCAATGAAAAAATAAACTAAATGCACCAGCACCTGGGCTCCTCTGTACCTCTCCCTCCTGACCATTTTACCCCCCTGCAAACTGTTATCTTCTTTTGAACTCCTCCATCTCTCATTAATCTCAGACCTCATCATCAAATCCAAGTCTTCCTCCTGTCAGCTAGATCCCCTCCCTACAGTCCTAGTCAAATCCTGTCTACCCTCTCTGCTTCCCTTCATTGCAGCCATTATCCATTCCTCTCTGTCTACTGGAATTGTTCCTATGCCTTTCAAAACTGCAGCTGTCACCCCAATCTTGAAAAAACCTGGTTCAGATCCAAATGATTTCAATAACCTACACCCCATTTCCCATCTTCCTTTCATTTCAAAAATTCTTGAGAAAATTGTTGCCTCTCAGCTCCACTCCCACCTCACTGACAAAAGTCTCTATGAACAATTCCAGTCCGGTTTCCGTCCCCGTCACAGTACTGAAACAGCCCTCATAAAAATCACAAACGATCTTCTTATGGCAGCAGACTCTGGCCTAATCTCCATCCTCATCCTCCTTGACCTGAGTGCAGCTTTCGACATAATCTCTCACCCCATCCTCCTCAACAGACTCTCTACCATAGGCATCACCCACACCCCCCTACATTGGTTTCACTCATGGTTTCTCACTGGCTGCTCTCAGTTCATCCAACTAAATTCTTTCACTTCACAATCCCTCCCCGTTTCTTCTGGTGTGCCCCATGATTCTGTCCTGGGTCCCCTCCTTTTCATCATCTACCTTCTTCCCCTTGGCAATATTTTTCGCAACTTTGGCATACACTTTCACTGCTTCGCAGATGACACCCAGCTCTACCTCTCCAGCAAACCCGACGCCTCCTCCCACCCTCATCCCTCTCTCACTGTCTCTCAGAAATTAAATCTCGGTTCACTCATAATTTCCTCAAGCTAAACAGCAATAAAACAGAACTCCTCTTCGTCAGTACCAAATCTACTCTACACAAAGCCAACAGTTTTTCCCTCAAAATTGACAATTCCACTGTATCTCCTTCCCCTCAGGTGAAGAGCCTGGGTGTCATCCTTGACAGCTCACTATCCTTTCACTTCCACATCAATAACATTACCCGGTCCTCACATTTTCACCTTCGCAATATTAGTCGTCTCCGCCCCTCACTCACTCCTCACACCACTGCTATCCCTGTTCACAGTCTCGTCGCCTCCCGTATCGACTACTGCAATTCACTTCTCTTCAGTGTCCATCACAAATTCCTCCATAAACTCCAACTTGTTCAGAATTCAGCAGCCCGAATCGTCACAAAAACCCCCTCCTTTTATCATATCACCTCATCCTCCGACAGCTCCACTGGCTCCTGTCAAATTTAGAATTCATTTCAAATTACTTCTCTATACATTCAAAGCCATCCATAACCTTGCCCCCTATCTGTCAGATCTTCTTCAAATTTCCATTCCCTCTCGCTCACTCAGGTCCTCATCCTCCCTCCACCTTTCTTGACCCCCTTCCTGTCTCAGTACAATGGGGTGCAGAGCCTTCAGCCGCTCTGCCCCCAAACTCTGGAACTCACTTCCACCCAATATTCGCAATATTGACTCTCTTTCCACATTCAAAACCCAGCTCAAAACCTACTTATTCAGACTTGCATATCCACCTTAGATCTTTCTCTTCTTTGTTTATAATTTTATCTGTGGTTTTATTATTGCTCTTGGTTGTAAAGTGTCCTTGAGTGTCATGAAAGGTGCTTGCAAATGTAATGTATTATTATTATTATTATAATTATTATTGCAGTTTTTGTTATTTTAACAGATTTTGGACAGTATAGTTTTGCATTTTATTGATTGTGTTGTTCCACGTGCATTTTGTCAACATACTTGCCGGTTCATAAAGGACATGTACCATGCTCATTTCCCAAATGAGGAATTTCTGTTATCAGGACAGATTGGACAGCGCAAACATGAGTCCGCACTCGAGAATGTTTACTGTACAGAGATGTTAATTTGACCATTGGAGTCGTCCCAAAAAGGGACACCATTCGCAACATTAGGGAGCATCAAAACCTCTGGTAGTGCTAGTGTCCAATGGCTTTCAGCTCAACATGAGAGTCGGCATTGTCTTAGTGCAGAGGTGCCAAAAAGTCAGTCCTCAGGGGCTGCTGCCCTGCCTGTTTTCATTCTCTCCCTGCTGTAACACACCTGATTCAAATGATCAAAATTGGTTTCAAGTTTTTTCAGAGCTTGTTGATGAGCTGATTATTTGAATCAGGTGTGTTGCAGCAGGGAGCAATGGAAAAAAGGCAGGATAGTGGCTTTCGAGGACTGGAGTTGGACATGGCCGTCTTAGTTTTTGATGGTGTCTTCTGTATTTGTATTAATTTATTGTGTACTGCATGTTAAGCACTTTGTAGGCAACAATTATCTTACAATATTCCACAGCACGAGACACTTTAAAGTGCTCAAAGACTATGCATAATTGCAAACCTAAAGTTGTACTACAATGACTGCCACTAGTCACTTATAAATGGTGCAATGATTATCTGCACCAACTGCACATAGCATTGTATCGCACCACTGATCACTTTATCTCTGCTCGATGACTCTGCAAATTGTTGCAGAGCTATCATTGGGTGGCACTAGTGAACAATTGTACCTTTCATTCCCGAAAGACTTTCTATGCTTGTATGTCATATCTGTGCTTGTTGTAGTTGCTTATTATTGCAATACGAGGATAGCTCTTGCACAAATTCCTTGTGTGTTTTACATACTAGGCCAAGAAAGATGATTCTGATTCTGATTTAAAATGCTTGATAAATAAATTTGAATTGAATTGAGTTTGGTCAGTGGAAGATGTACAGATCAATGATGATTATTTATAGAGCAGGAGGCGGTTGCAATTAGATGCCATACCCACCAAGCATGATCATGTCTGTGAAAATGAAGGGCAGAATGTCTGAGTTGAGGTCACATTCAAGCAATTAAGTTGTATAGAAGAAAAATCATCTTTATTATTTGAATCGAATGCAGGTGGCAAAGACGGAGGGGTTGGGGGCAGGGGGGGTAATGTCATACGCATCAATGATGACACCACGATCATTACGATTAGGGCTCAATGCTTAAAGACAAGATTACTTTTCGAATAAAACAACTCCTTTCTATGGTCAAGGCTTGACGTGTCCAGGTACCCCAGGTGGTGGACTGGATGTTGGTGGTCCAGGTGGCTGTGTCTCTAACCAGAAACAGGTTGTCTGAATGAGCAAGGTGGTGGTTTAGGTGGGTCGTTTTCATCCGGAGTAACTGGGGTTGGTTAGGTAGGTTTTGGTGTGGACCAAGGTGGTAGTCCAAGCTTGAAAGGTCATGTTCCAGACTATTTTTTTGCATCCGGGCGGTGTTTCAGGTGGAAGGGTGCTGGTCCAGGTAGGAAGAATTGTGTGGCAAGTTGACAATTTAATGTTCAGGTGGGTATTTTTTATCCAAGATAACAAGTGGCTATTTGCCGGGTGGCTAATTACAATCTCAACTCAACTAAACTGTATTTATAGAGCACTTTCAAACAGCTATCGCTGCATACAAAGTGCTGTACATGGAGCAATTTAACATATACAACAAACAGTAAAGTAAATCAGTAATAAAGACGGTAGAAAGCACCGAACAACAAAACCAAGAACAAATAAATTAAGTCATGCTGAGTCAAATGCCAAAGAATACAAGTGAGTTTTGAGGCAGGTTTTGAAATAAAATGTGGTCCTAGTGATGGTCTAGCCTGGCAAGGCTAGCATTTTCATCCATGGTTACAGGTGGCCCCCTGGTGATCCAGGTTGTTAAGATGATGGAGCATACAATTTTTGATCAGGTGGTGGTGGCAGTGGCCCAGGCGGTAAACGTGGTGGTGGCCCAGGTGGCTAAGATGGTGTTGGCTAATATGGTGGTGGTCCAGGGGGCCAAGGTGCTGGTTCCCTAGGTGGCCAAGGTACTCTTGGCCAAGGTGGTCGTTGCCCAAAAGGCCAATATGGGTATTGTAGTGGTGGCCCAGGAGGACCTGGTGGTCCGGGTGGCCCTGGTGGACTAGGTGGACCTGGTGGTCCAGGTGGTCCAGATGGCCCTGATGGTCCAGGTGGTCCAGATGGGCCTGGTGGACCCCCTGGTCCTGGTGGTCCTGGTGGCCCATCTAGTCCAGGGTGGCCTGGTGGTCCTGGTGGCCCATTTGGCCCTGGTGGCCCCTTTGGCCCTGGTGCACCATCTGGTCCTGGTGGACCATCTAGCCCTGGTGGACCACCTGGTCCAGGTGGTCCTGGTGGACCATCTTGCCCAGGTGGACCATGTGGTCCGGTTGGTCCTGGTGGACCAGTTGGACCAGGAGGACCTGGTGGCCCTGGAAACCCAGGTGGTCCACTAGGTGGTCCACTAGGCGGTCCACCACCTGGTGGTCCACCACCTGGCGGTCCACCACCTGGCGGTCCACCACCTGGTGGTCCACCACCTGGTGGTCCACCACCTGGTGGTCCACCAGGCGGTCCACCACCTGGTGGTCCACCAGGCGGTCCACCACCTGGTGGTCCACCAGGCGGTCCACCACCTGGTGGTCCACCACCAGGTGGTCCACCACCAGGTGGTCCACCCCTGGTGGTCCACCACCAGGCGGTCCACCACCTGGTGGTCCACCACCAGGCGGTCCACCACCTGGAGGTCCACCACCAGGCGGTCCACCAGGTGGTCCGCCACCTGGTGGTCCACCACCAGGCGGTCCACCACCTGGTGGTCCACCACCTGGTGGTCCACCACCAGGCGGTCCACCACCAGGCGGTCCACCACCAGGCGGTCCACCACCTGGTGGTCCACCACCAGGCGGTCCACCACCAGGCGGTCCACCACCTGGTGGTCCACCACCAGGCGGTCCACCACCTGGAGGTCCACCACCAGGCGGTCCACCACCAGGCGGTCCACCACCTGGTGGTCCACCACCAGGCGGTCCACCACCTGGTGGTCCACCACCAGGCGGTCCACCACCAGGCGGTCCACCACCTGGTGGTCCACCACCTGGAGGTCCACCACCTGGTGGTCCACCACCAGGCGGTCCACCACCTGGTGGTCCACCACCAGGCGGTCCACCACCAGGCGGTCCACCACCTGGAGGTCCACCACCAGGCGGTCCACCACCAGGCGGTCCACCACCTGGTGGTCCACCACCAGGCGGTCCACCACCAGGCGGTCCACCACCAGGTGGGCCACCACCTTGGACATTCTCATCTGGTGTAACAGATGGCAGTTGTCTCTTTGTCTTAGCAGAAAGACAGCCGGTTCCTGTGATCAAAAGTTGACATCTTTGTTACATGGTGACTTTTCACTCACTCTGTTACTTGGTAGATAAGTCTGATGACGTACCAAACAGCACAAGGGCAACAGTGAAGACTTTGAGAATGCGCATTGTGGCTGATGATGTCCTAAAAGACAGTGAAAAAGGATGGTAAATCGAAAGAAAGTCCAGTCAGATCAACCTTTCCTGTTGAAGGATGGATCTTTTATAACTGCATTGAGAAATGTATTATGAAAAATGAGATACATTGTGAGCATGTATTTTGCACATACAAACATTTTTTGTTCAGATTTAAAATGCCGTTTTTGTCATATGTCTAGTTTGGAAGTGTGTAGTCCAATGTAACCTGAGTCAAATTGCATATTTCCCCCTTGATTGTTCAAAGAACAACCCCAAATATGTCCAACATTAACGTTGTGTTCCCTAAAAACACTTCAAGATGGTTATAGTACTCACCACGCACACTCGAGTTTGCTCTTGGGCACCCTCTCAGGCTTGTGTTGTTGTCAGTCTTGCTTCCGTCTCTCCTCTATCGTTTCACAGTTGAGAACGGAGGGCTTAAATCACTTGTCTGGCATCATAAAGGTGGGGCCCTTGTGCATTTGGGTGGGTCATTTAACTGACTTTCTTTTGTTGTCACACAATTACAGGATGTGGTTTCTGTTAGGTGGGTTTTGCCGACCAATGTTTTTCTTCTTGTTTCCAAGCTGTAATTCATCATTTAATTGAGTCACTTTGAAAATAATAGAGCACACAATAGGGGCTTTGTACTTGGAGTCCTAATATATCTTAAAACAGTTAGATACACTTTCATTTCTTTATCGTTTTTAGTTATTTTTCATTTTCTTTTATTTTTTAATCCACCAAGCAACAAGGGGCTGGTTGGTGTACGTCATGAAGGCTAATTTGTGGCTTTGCAAAGAGGACAAACCGGTTTGTGAGGCATATTTTCATCCACCCCTCCATGATCAACACCCCTTATCCTGAACAAGCTCACAGAGAGAAGCTGGAGCCTATCCCAGATGACTTCGGGCAGAAGGCGGTCTACACTCTGAACTGATCCAAGCAGTCTTGACCAAGGGCACTTTGACAGCCCACATTTGAGGTTGGGATTTCAGTCATTCTGTCGCTGGACAACCCACTCTATAAACTAAGACCTGTCTTACTTCTTGCAGCATTAGGTCCTCTAGAACACACAAGGAATTTGTCCCACTGCATTAGTATCATCATAAACAAGGACATGACAAATAAGTATGGAAGGACATTTTGAACCGTAGTGCGGTGGTACCACCCAGTGACAACTGTGAGACAATGTGCAAAGTATCAAGCAGAACCAAAGTGATCAGTGGTAGAATACAATACTATGACAGTTGAACAGTTGGTGCAGAAAATCATTGAACCATTTTAAAGTGATTTGTAGTACAACAAGTGTGCAATTGTGTAGATGTCCTTGAGCGCTTTAAAGTGTCTGGTGCGGTGGAGTATACGTCAGTGACTGTTTAGGGAGTTAATGGCTAGAGGGAAGAAGTTGTTTAAGTGTCTGCTGGATTTGGTGCGCATGGATCTGTCGCGCTTGCCTGAGGGGAGTAGCTGGAAAAGGTAATGGGCAGGGTGCGGTGGATCCAGTAGGATTTTCCGTGCCCTTGTTTTGATTCTTGCAGTGTGTAAGTCCTCAAGAGTGGGTTGGGGCGGTAGAGCAGATACCAATTATATTTTTGGCAGTCCTAACAATGGCTCAACAATTTGTCGTATTCTGATCAAAACTGTGATTTCAGACAATGATCGTGTGCTCATCACAGCTCTTTTTCTCAGTGCTCTTATCCTCCCCAGCTCACCAATCAAAAGCAGGATGCTCCTCATGGAGAGGTCACACAAACCCATCAACTCCGCGGACATCTGTAACCAGTGACATTTTTACTCTCGCGGTAACCTCCCAACTTGGGATCGAACCATGCTGTCAGCTTGGGAGCGCATAGCATTGATCTCTGAGCAAAAAGTCCGGGCAGCCAGCCAACTCACTTTCTATCCCCTTTTCATGCACCAAGAAGTGCAAACTACACACAGGAAGGCCGGGGCCAGAATTGAACCCGTGACCTCTGCACAATGAGACGTGCGTGCTAACCAGTCACCTACCGTGGAGCCCAAAAGCACAGGACTTGCTCCCAGAACCCCTGTGTCCGAAGTCAGTGGTGCAACCCACTGATCCACACAGACAGCCCAGTTAACATGCATTTGAATGTTCCTGGTTCATTCAAAACAGCCACATACACAGCGATAAGAGGGTGTGCAAATGCAACCCCATTACCTCAGTTGTTTATTTTAACCTTCTTTCTCCAGAAGATTTCCTTTTTCTTCAGCTGAGTTCTAAAGGCAATAGGTCACATTAATACTGGCCAAAGTTTCCATACGATTTTATACTGGGCTCATTCATTCTTGGAACCGCTTATCCTCACTTGGGTCATGGCATGCTGGAGCCTATCCCAGGTATCCTGGTCTCCATCCATCCATTTTCGAATCCACTGATCCTCACAAGGGTCACAAGCGTGCTGCAGCCTATCCCAGCCAATCGCAGGTATCTTGGTCTCATTTTTTTTTTAAATCACAAAAACCTGTTATTTGGACAAGGGTGTGCAGCCTTTGTATGTTGTGTTTTTCTGAGAGCACATCAAGATGGACAAAGCAACCACTATGTCCAATCAAGTATGCTTTTTAGAAAACTGCTCAGTTCATCCAACTGTTACAATGATGTGCAGTTAGGGGCACCAAGTGAGGCGGAGCCTCACTAGCACCATACGCTGGACGTCCTCTGCATGTGAAGAGTTCCAAAAATGGGGGGACACCCCCACTTAAAATGGTTATATTGAATTATGTTACATTTTATTTCTAGCGTTTGTGCTTTCCATTGATTTTCTTTTTCAATCAAATAACCCATTAAAATAGCTGGTGTGCCAATTTTCTATGCAGGATGAGCACCAAGTGAAGTGAAGCGCGCCACAGGCTTTTCAACTCAGGCAATCGGCTTGTGCAGTCACACAAGACACATTGTTGCTTGTCTTTCTATCACCAATAAACATTTTTTTGTCACACATGCAGTGCACATGCTGATGTTTAGCAGTCTCCAGAACATCTTTAATGAATGTGTAGCATATATTTAATTGCGCCTATGAGCAGAAAAGCAACTTCAAGTGCACACTGGAGTCTGGTATGTATGGTGCCACAGGTAGCATGTGGCAGTGTTACGCTCAACTGCCGCAATGCAAAGAAGAAGCCTATTGACATATGTAACCACTGTAGCAGGGGTGGTCAACTTTTTGACCGAAAATCTATTTTTCAACCAACCAACCTCCTGTTATTGACTCGTTACCATACGTGCACGCAGACACATTAACACGCATGCCATGATGTGCTACAGCCATAACGGCCCCTAACATGAACAAAACAGAAACATCGAGAAGGTACAAGTGTTTATGTGTTTGTGAAAAAGCAATCACTACTTTAATAGAGACCTGACGCAGAGGCATCGAATGCACATTTGTGTCTTTAGTGCAGGACTATTGGAGCTCACGTGTACCGTTTTAGAATGCTTTTACTGGCACCATTGCCAGTGCCATTGATGAATTGCAGATGAAACACACTTTGAATGAGAATAATAAAAACAAAAAATAAATACCGTATTGGCCCGAATATTAGACAGTGTTTTTTGCATTGAAATAAGACCGAAAAAGGAGGGGTCGTCTTATATTCGGGGTCTAGACATTATACCAATTCACAGCGCTAGATGGCGCCAGATATCATTGACGCGAATGCTGAACTTGACTCCCCAGGCTAAAGTGAATCCCTGTCACGAAGACTAAAAATAAAAACAGCGGTAGCACGAAGAAGAAAAATAAAAAATAACGGTAAGAAAGAAAAGAGAAGAAAATAACAGAAGAGATAACAGAAAATGGAGAAAGGTAGCGACAATCTGGAGAAAAGTGGCTCAAAGATCGGCCAGGTTAACCAGCAGCTGAGGAGAAGTTAAAAAGAAGCCATTCATTTACGAAAGTGATTGCACTTTATTTTACATATTTAAATGTTCAGATATTAAGATTTGAATGATGCAAAATAACATGCTTTTTCTCTCCAATATATTGTTATAGTCATTTGTTTCAGGTGTACTGTAATTATTTTCTATATAAAAATTAATGTGGTGTTCAAAAAGTCTTTTTGCAAACTTGAGTCTTGAAAAAGAGGGGTTCGTCTTATAATCAGGGCCGTCTTATATTCGGGCCAATATGGTAAATATCACAACAGCTCTGAATCCAAGCTGCAATTGCAGACTGCTGAATGCTAATAACTTCCAGAGTTGCAGGTCATCATAGCTTAAAGGTGACCTGCTTTTTAATGTAATTAAATTTTTTTAAATAAATTTTTGTGAAACCGAAACTGATAGGATGCTTAGGGTGCAGTGTACACAAAAATATGTCATTTTAATAACATGCACACAGACACGCACATTTTTTTCCTCCCACATCCCTCACGATCATCTTGGGAGCAGTCTACCGGCTGTTTACGATCAACAAGTTGCACAGCCCTGCATGAGAGCCTCTGCTGGTTGCGGACGCATGTCAAAAAACCATCCATGACATGATCTGAGGCATGCATGTACAGAATGTTGGCCATCTTGGATCGCTAACTATGGCAACCATACTTCCTTCTCGATCAGTGGTGTCGTTTTGTAAAAAGATTTTATGAACTGATAGATCATTAAAAAGTGCCCTTGCGTCAAATATAGTTTCACTGTCTTTAAAAGTGAAATTCTATTAAAAGAATATACTAAAGTAATTGGTATTAGGGTGAAATACCTAACTCTACTCGATTACAAAAAGGTTTAGAAACGAAATTTTAAGATGTTAAATGAAATCTGATCCTTGTCATGATTTTCTGATACAAAATTTCGAGCTAATTGTTTTTTGGAATGAAATGGAAACCTAAGAACAGTGGTGTCAAACATACGGCCCCCGGGCTGGAACCGGCCCACAAGGAGGTTTGATCAGGCCCACAAGCTAATTTAAAAGTGAAAAAAATGCATAAGACACGGAATGAATATTTTTAATATGGTGCAATTCATGGAGTATCCGCTAGGGGGACACACTGTTTTAATCTGAGTAAAAGACAACATTGTTTTGATCAGGAAAGAAGACAACAGCGGCCTCAGTCTGTGTCACTGAGACAGATCCAACACAGCAGACGCTATCAAGGACGTGAATACTTTATTCTTTACACATTTAAGAGCACTCTCTTTAGTTTGTAAGGTGTAGGCAGGGATTACGTTTAGATTTTCTCTGCACGTGTAAATGGTTTAAACGTTCCTTTCTTGATAAATCTCGATTAATATTAAAAGTGCATTACTATATTTTTCAATATCAATTACGTGTTGAAGTTGTGTGCCTTTGTACAATCAGTGGGTTCAGTTGCAATACATATATGTGCATGATAAAAGTAAGTTGCACATTTGTCTAAGGAAATCTCAGGAGCTTCATGAAATGTTTTGTAAAATATTTGTTTATTACATTTCAACATTTTCCTAATGTTCTTGTGCTTCTTCAGATCAAAACAAAGGAAATACATTATTTGGGTTATTTATAGCAGAGTATGGTATAATTTTAATGGTCCGGCCCACTTTACATCTACAGAGGCCGTATGTGGCCCACAGTGTGAAATGAGTCTGACACCCCTGCCTTAGAACATTGATTTTTGATTGTTCATACACCAACATATTGTGGAAGGCATTCATTACTGGATACTTGAAAAGGAATGTGAGTGACTAAGCTAACCTGGAATCTAAAACCTTAACCATGGGACAATAGAGCAGGACAAGAAACGGCAAAAGATTTACAATACTTTGATCATTGCTGTTAAACATTTCAGGTCTTGAACTGTGTTTTTAATTTTGATGATTGTGGGTGTGACTTTTAGAAAGTCATTGAAAGTGTTTAAAACAAGACACACCCAAATAACACAGGATGGTATGAGGATTTTGTTTTCTGAGCTTTTATATACTTATGAATTCATGTTTATTTTGAGGGGAGCGTGTGATTTTTCTGTTATGTCCCGCCCTGTTGGTTGTTTGTTCGATTTTGTCATTTTCATGCTTCATTAAGAAGTATTTTGTTGACTTATATGGGATATTTATTTATTGAAAAACATATACAGTATATACTGACCTTCCAGCGAAAAACATGAAGATAGACAGACAGACAGACAGACATGTATTGACACAGTGCAGACTTATGCCGACATCAAACTATGCGAATGTAGCCTGAATTTGAGCAAACAGACGTGTTGCAGACAAACCGAGCGTCTCATAGTCGATTTTGAGTTGTCTTGATGTGTCGTAGCCTGTGTACTGTGACAAACTCAACGATTGGTTGTGAGGCGTCTGGGACACTGAACTACCACAACCGCGACAGTCTGGCATGCCCGAATTTTTGTTCGTCTTGCCACATTGTGTGACATGCCCTACGTCGCTCTTCAATTGGGTTTTTTGGCATTGACCAGTAGGAGGACCGTGATGCACATTGCTTATGCACTTATGATGAGAGACTGGACGTAGCATAATCACAATGTTGTGTACACTATTTAAAAATGATTTCAATTAAAGGGGAAATATTACAAAATACACTTTGCAATTCAACTCATGCTACATTTGATAACTTCAAAGCAAGTAGCTGCTTTGCAAACATGGTGTTATGAAACAAATTCATTTGCACAAGTTCTTTCTGGAGAACTGACAGTCCGAACCGCACTCTCGCCACCTTCCAGGAACGGATCCATTCTCCATTTATTTTTATTTTTTGTCTTTTCTCAACATAGATACAACGCACATTTACATAATGCCTTCGTTGGCATGACTACAGCTGCTTGTATCGCTTTCCTGATGGACCTGCACCGACGGACTGAATCTTGACGGAAACATGCAGAATTTAGGCAGGGTCTGGACGGTGTCAGGCTTGAAGTGCGCTATCTTGACCGGTCCAAGACACAGAAGAGATATTCATCTGCTTGTCTGACTGTCATGAATGACAAAAAAAAGTAATAATTTGCCATCTTGAAGTCCCCGGTGATCTCTTCCATTTAATTGTACTGTGGTCACTGTTTGAGTCCAATAAATTCACAACTCGTCCAATTCTTTCCAGATTTTGAAAGGCATTGATTTGTGAGTAACCTCAGACATGTAGTTATGATACCAGGTGCCGAGGTAATTTTTTAAATCAAGGCTTTCATAACTTATTCAATGTTAAGGGATGATCAAATCCTATTATTATTTTAAAAGAGCCCCAAGAAACAACAACCCAACAGCCATGAATTTGTGTTCATATTAAATATTCTCTTGTTTGTCTTGCTATCACATTGTCAAATAGTGTGGAATCACTTGAAAACTGTGTCAACAAAAATCAATTTTGACCAGAATTGAGAAACGTTCAAATGAAGGTCATAAGGGAACTATAGGCTCATCTATGTTAGTTGTATATTTGTATATCAGACTCCAGGGTACTGCACTGCAAGTCACTGGATGGTGTTGATCCTACTCTGGTATTTTCTGTTGCCTCGCAGCTGCAAATGAAAGAAGCAACTATTTTTGTCCGCCCATCGGAAAGGTCACACCGTCACTAGGTGAGGCTTGAATAGATATTTCCTTTTGTTCTCACACAGGTTCAAATGCTGGTTTCTTTTAAGCTGGTCTTGCCATGCGACATTTGTTCTTTATACTTGTAATTAATCAATTACCAGAGTTGACATTTGTCCCTCATAATTTCATAATGTAATTGACGTGTTAAACTCAAAGACAGATATGGACTGCCACAACATTTTAAATGGCTCTTTATTTTTAAACATTTTGAGATGTTGCAAGCATTTTTATCTTCCCAATTTGCCTTGGAAAATAAATGTTACAGTATTTTAACAAACTGCTGGCCTCTTATTTAAAACTCTTATTAAAGTTATTTAACAATTTATTATGTATATTGCTGGCGTCGGATCGAGTCACAATTTGGTAAAATGAAAAAAAAATCAACACTATTCGTCATTCCATACGTGTGGGTGTTATTTGTAGAAATTATTTACCGATCAAAACTGTTGAAATTGACTGCTGTTGTAGAAGATGCAATGTTAATGGTTGCACAAACATGCCATTTGTCAGGTCTCCTGAGAAGTCACTCTGGAGGTCCAAGATTTTCAGACACCAGCGAAATATAACATAAGGCGATTCTACATTTACTTCTGGTCA
This sequence comes from Hippocampus mohnikei, assembly GCA_026261675.1. Classification (NCBI taxonomy): domain Eukaryota; kingdom Metazoa; phylum Chordata; class Actinopteri; order Syngnathiformes; family Syngnathidae; genus Hippocampus; species Hippocampus mohnikei. The sequence continues at coordinate 323,620 of JAKGUB010000331.1, read as the reverse complement.
CAGACATAAACCCTGCAACAGAAACCATAAATGTGATGTTTCCCACCACAACAATGACTTTGACACCTGTAATTGATCATTTACTAGAGTCCGTGTGAAGAGAACAACAGGCAACAGGGAAGCCCAGACTCCCTCTCCCAGCCATTTATTCCAGCTCTTGCGTGGGATCCCGAGGAAATTCCAAGCCAGTTGGGAGACATAGTCCCTCCAGCATGTCCTGGATCGTCCTCGGAGCCTCCTGCCTGGAAGGTACTCCCACCAGGGAAGTGTCCAAGAGGCATCCGAATCAGATGCCTGGGCCATCTCATTTGGCTCCTCTTGATGTGGAGGAGAAGCAGCTCGACTCTCAGCCCCTCCCAGATGACCGAGCTTCTCATCTTATTTCTAAGGGAGAGCCCTGCACCCTGTAGAGAAAATTCATTTCGGCCACTTGTATCAGGGCTCTCGTTCTTTTGGTCACAACCCATAGCTTGTGACCACAGGTGAGGGTTGGAACGTAGATTGACTGGTAAATTGAGAGCTTTGCCTTTTGGCTCAGCTTCTTCTTCACCTATGACAGACCGATACAAAGTCTGCATAACAGCAGACGCTCCACCGATCCGCCTGTCGATCTCCCGCTCCCTCCTGCCCTCACTCGTGAAGAAGACCCCAACATACTGAAACTCTGAAACTCTTGGGGCATGATCTCATCACTCCACTCTTTTCCCGCTGAGGACCATTGTTTCAGATTTGGAGGTGCTAATTTTCATCCCAACCGCTTCACACTCAGTACCACATCATCTGCAAAAAGCTGAGATGCAATAGTGAGGCCACCAAACCAGAGCCCTCAATGCCTCAGTTTGGCCGAGAAATTCTGTCCATAAAAGTTATGAACAGAATCGGCGACAAGGACAGCTTTGGCGGAATCCAACTCTTATTCGAAACGATTCTGACTTATTGCCGGGAATGCGAGCCAAACTCTGTCACTGTCTTATAGGGACCGCACAGCCCATATCAGGGGGTTCGGTACACTCATACTCCTGAAGCACCCCCCATGGAAGTCCCAGAGTGACACGGTCAAACGCCTTCTCCAAGTCCACAAAGCACATGTAGACTGATTGCGTGAGGTCCCATGTACCCTCGAGGTCCCTGCTAAGGGCGTAGAGCTGGTCCACTGTTCCATGGCCGGGATGAAAACCACACTGTTCCTCCTGAATCTGAGGCTCAACTTCCCACAGGCCATGAAGGCTCGATAGAACTCCTTCAGCTTGATGTTATCACTGACTGCCGGTGTCCACCAGCGAATTCGGGGGCTGTTGCCACGACAGGCACCGACCACCTGACGGCCACAACTCTGATTGGCCTCCTCAACAATAAAGGAGTGGACGGTAGTCCACTCCGATGATAGAACCACAAAGTCTATCATTTAACTGTGGCAAAGGGTGTTCTGGTGCCATGTCCACATATGGACACCCTTATGTTTGAACATGGTGTTTGTTTTGGACAATCTGTAAACAAGCACAGAAGTCCAATAACAAAACATCACTCAAGTTCTGATCGGGAGTCTGTTTCTCCCAATTATGCACTTCCACGACTTACTGTCATTGCCCACGTGAGCATTGAAGTCCCCCAACAGAACAAGGGAGTCTCCAGTGGGAGCACTCTCCAGCACATCCTCCAAGAACTCCATAAAGGGTGGGCACGCTGAGTTGCTGTTGGTTACATCAACACAAACAACAGTCAGGTAAGGCAGAAGGAGGCTCAAATGCCGTGCAATGTTTTAAAGCATTTCAGAAAAAAAAGGTCCCTCACCTACTGCCGTCTTCGGCAGGTGACGAACACCCTGAATTGGTTGCCAGCCAATCGCAGGGCACACATAGACGAACAACCACGTGCGCTCACACTCACACCTAGGGACAATTTAGTCAAGTCAAGTCAGCTTTTATTGTCAAATATGCTCTATGTGTAACATACAGCACAGATTAAATTACTTTCCGCTCTCAACCACAGTGCAAACGTGATGCATTGAACACACACAGCTAAAATTTACATATTACATAACGCATAAATATATAAATATGTTAAATAAAAATACAATAAATAAAACAAATAGCAACAACAGACAACCAAGGGCACTTGTGATTATTGCGGGTAGTGACTTGTTTTAAGTGCAATAATCGGATGTCGGATGCTGGGTGAGGGACACCGATTGTGGCAGGAGGCAGGGGTAGACGGTGGGGCGCGGGGGAATGCGGGCAGAACATGGAGGGAGTTTAGTCTCCTGACCGCCTGGTGGAATAAACTGTTCTTGAGCCTGGTGGTTTTAGCACAGAGACATTGCATTCTCCCCCCTGATGGCAGCAGCTCTATTTAGAGTGCTCAATCAGCCTGCCATGCATGTTTTTGGAATGTGGGAGAAAACCAGAGTACCTGGAGAAAATCCACGGGGGCCCGGAGAGAACATGCAAACTCCACCAGGAAGGCCGGAGACGGGATCGAGCCCACGACCTCTGTACTGTGAAGTCAACGCGCTAACCACTGGACCGCCAGGCCGTAACATGAAACCCATTCACAATATTTCGTCATTTCTACTTAAGTTGAATCCATGTGAAATTTCATATAGCATCTTTCTGTTGCAAAAGAACACAAAGAAGACATTTGTAGTTCTTGTAGTCTTTTGATGCCACACATCCGTAGGAATCTTTTGGGTGTTGTCTGTGGTCACATGTCCCTGGAAAATTCACATTCCACGTTCGGGGCCATCCCGGCCTCACTTGGAGAAAAAACAGACTTTCCGTTTCTCTTCAGAGATTGCCAAAAAAGGAGTCCTCTTTGTCTTGCAAAGATGGAATTACAAATCTGGATAACTGTCGGAAATCACTCCACTCACTGAGTGGTTTTTGCTTGTCAGTGTCAGCAGTGTTTTTCTTTTTTTCTTTTTTTGTGAGGGTTCGTTCAAGGTTGCAAAGGGTTGCAAAACGTTTGACAGACTTCACCAGTCGCATACATTGCACAGTCTAGTATTGTGAACAACACTTGGAGACAGAAACACCTGACCCACACCGTTGCCCGACAAGTGAGTTGTTGGAAGATGAAACACTCAAAATTCTTGCTGGCAGAGACACTCCAATCCTTTTCATTGGTTGGATTGAAATCAGCTTCTGGCTAGATAATGACACTCGCATGACCAATGACCTATACAGTGAAACTCCTCTAGAACAAAACCCACATGGGCGAAAATACCCCCTTATGTGAAAAAATCTTCATGCATTAACACAATTCCCATTCTCCTGCCCCCCATACGACGAAACCCCCTGTTGCATTATACGAAAGAATTTTCTCTGCTCCAGCCTCGCGAAGACATTCACTACAACAAAGTCTTATCCAACAGCGACCTCTATTGGTCCATTCGGAACGGCAACAGCAACCACCACACTGGTTTACATAGTGAACGACGTTTATTTCGGTCACAGCTGCAAGTTTCCTGGACTCAACATACTCATAGCTGCTCTGTCATTGGCTTACCGAGCATCATCCTGGCCTCCGATTGGCCAAGAGGGACCTCATTGTCTATGTGCGTACATACTGAAGCTAGATCCGTAGCATCTGATTAGCTGCTCAGAGTAAATTGCTTATGGCTCGACGGACATTCAAATAAACTGCACTGTGTGGAAGTTTAGGGACGCAACCACCTTTTCGAGGAAGTGGTTGGGATGATATAAGTTTTAAGACTAAACAGGAGCAAGGTTCGACAGTGGATGGAGCCATCACCACCAGCTGCAACGTGATGGTTTTGGAACAATTGTACACATGTACGTAATTTACACTCACATACACACACATAGTCAAACAAGTTCAGTGTGTCTCCAACAGCCCCCACCCTTTAGGTTGGACACACCGATGTCGTAGATTTCCCAATAAATGAGGGGGTGAAGGGGGTGATCGTGAGGGGTGACGTGCCGAGAACTGAAACCTAACGCTTCTCCTCGTTCCTTCCTGGTACCAGAATTGAGTCTCTAGCTGTCTCCTCTTTGTGTTTTATTCCTGAGTGTCAAATTGGATAAACCTGACATTTTTGGGGGCTCGTCCAGGATCGCAATATACCTGACGCCTCCAGACACTGAGTTGACGGCCAGGAAGACCGTGGCCACGGCTAAAACACCCTTTCCGGCGAACTGGGTTTCGCCTCCTCGTCTGGGTGCTGAGGGTTGACGCGAATCCCGAGGAGAGAGGACTACTCTTGGTAAGTAGGGCGGCGGTGTCCTGTACATACTTAAACTCCGCATTAACACTCTTTCAAGCGTTGACTGAGTGTTTGCGCGCCGGGTTTTTAAAGACGGAGGTCAGAGTGGTCTTTAAACCTGTTTTTAATTGGAACCCTCTCAGGACAGGTGTTGCAGATTTGTAACAACCGAGTACCTAGACTACACCTGGTTCGAGAACATATTTTGAGCCTGAGAGGGATCTATTGGTAAGGGACTCTTTCAAGCGTTGAATGAGTGTTTGCGCGCCGGCAAAAGACGTGGTCTTGAAAGCCGCTTAAAGCCCTGAGCCATACTAGTCCCTATCAGGCATATAGACAGAGTCGAGTCTTTAAAACTGTGAGGGCGACGGTGTCCTGTACGTGCTTAAACTCTGTGTGTAAATACAGTGTGTATGCATCTGTCTGAGGATGCAAGAATTTCCGCCACTTTGGTATACTTTGGTGCGCTTTTTTGGTAGAATGTTGGAAATTACGTCAGTCGGAGAAATTGTCACCCTGTTCAAGGAAAAAGTCAGCATAGTTACCCTAGGTAAACTGCTGACTCTCAAATTTGCAAAATGGGGATACTAATTAGTAAGAACACAGATAAAAAGAATCCTAAAATGAAGTTAACATGTACAGACTGGAAATTCGTAGAGAGCCAATGTCCTTCAAATATAAAACATCTAAATTTGTGGATAAAAATATAATTACGCTGGCCAGCTGAACACACAAACCTTAGTCCACCTGCAGTATAATATTAGAACTATGTGCGATAATGAAAGGAGAAAAACAGAAGGTAGAGAGAGAAAATTAGTTTCAGATGACATCACATCACAGTCAACAATTTACGCTGAAATAGGGACAGAGGAATGCCAAGAAAGAGACGTGGGACTGATCCAAGGGAGATTATTTGTTGGTGTTGTGGGGCGAAAGGCCACATTTCCCGTGACTGTCCCAAGAGTAAATTTGTAAGTGCATGATGAGACATTCCTGCTTCTCAGCAAGAGATAGCAACTTTCCTTGTTGGCTTCGTGATGGAAGGAAGTTTCATTTTGAAGGAACACGGAAAGTGATAGCGGCTTGTTTGATGGTATTTTGATGGTGTATATCGATATTTGGATGAAGTGTTCTAGCGGATGACAAAATTAAAAGTTTGGAGATGCTTGACCTGGTTGAGAGTGGTAGCAAGGTGAATATTTTGGTTTGTCTGTAGAGTTGTGTGTGCGAATATGTGCTTAATTAGTCGTTGCATGTGTGTAGATAGCGCGACTCTTGACGCGACTCATGGAGTCTCGTTTGCTTTATTTTCTGGCTTTTGCAGTGTAGGAGGTTTGTACGGCATCTATTGGAATTACTTGTAATTGTAACTGTAATAATTATAATTCCTTAAGCTTCATTATTTCAACCTGCGCTACATGAAGTACGTGTAAATCAAATAAAGAAACAGGTTGAGTTTGGGTGTGGTGACACAGAGAGTTTTGGATACTTATAATGGGTGAAAGGCAAGTGAAAATGTTGATGGTGAGACGTAAGGTGAAAATGGAAGTTGAGTATGTTGAATAATAAAAGGAACAGGCAGGTGAGGTTTGACACAGTGATGCTCCGACAGAGGAGGTCATCACGTGTTTAGGTTGAAAAGGTCATGAGATGCTTGGAAAGTTGTTTGTAAGTCATAGACACAATTTTTGTTTGTGTTAAGTGGTCGTCAGTGAAAGTATGTGGGACGTTGTTAACTTTCTGGGAGGAGGTAGAATGTGTAAGTCTACAGTGAAGGCCTTGATTTGAATGATGTGTAACTGTTACATGTCTGTGGGTTTTAATTATTATTATTATTATTATTATTTGTTTTATGACTGCTTCTGTTACGCTGCTATTTGCCAGGATGTTCCGATTATATTACATTGTTTTGTAGATTATGATCACAAAAGTGCATACATTTCTCTTGAAACATGAGGAGAGCCATCACGGCTCCTCTCTTACTCAAAATTGGTGCTCCATTACATGACGACATCTCATCAGTTTACTGGCTTCAAACTGATTTATGTAGTTATTTTGCGGTTTGCTTTTCAACCTGTTTTTGAACACAGCAGGTGGGTCGCACATTTTCTGGTCAACATGGTGGCCAACATGATTGTTAGGATTTGGCTGAAGAGTAACATAAAAAATACACACGGTATATCTATGTATATATGGTATTTCAACAACGAAGAGTGTGAGGGAAAAGTGTTTAGGATGTCCGTGTTTTATGTTTGTGGGGCACTTTGTTAAGGCTGCGGCTGTTGTGAAAGCGCCTTATAAATTAGGGTATATTGTATTGTGCGTGCTGTGTTGATAAATCGGTATAACGAATGCTGTTCGTTATCGCGTCATGTTGTGATATTTATGTGCGTGGCACACACAGCGGCGGAGCTTCTGTTTTGTTTATTTCTTTATTTTTATTTGTTGAGAGGGGGGGCTTGCTGACTATCAGCAACATGATAACGTTTTAGGTTAAGTTCACTTCTGTTGAATATGCGGCAACAGATTCCAATCGCTTAACAAAGAATGTGGTGCAAAATAACAGAGCTATATTGCAAGTTAGGGTTTATGTCAGCACTGACAGTGAACCCATTTTGCCAAAAATTATTTTTTGCGTCATGGATTATCTCACGCGTTGGCAGGGGGAATGGTGTCTCTGGTTCGGGAACATTATACAACTTATGGTTTGAACCAATGTTTTAATACACAAGGTAATTTGTATCTAGAATGGGGTCAGTTTCTTCGAGCTACATTTCCATTTCAGTTAATGCACATGGGTTTCGTTGAATTAATGAGGGGATGCCATATTGCCCGGGTTTTGTTGAGGCTTTTCCAAAATGGGTCGAAAATTTATGGCAATGGAACACATTTTGTGAACAGGTTGATTGATAAAAATAGAATGCATGTTTCACATTTGATTTGAGACACTATTGCTCCCGCCGTCCACAATCTGCAGGATTGGTAGCAAGTATGAAATTATATGCATGGTTACAATTCAATTAAATAAATTGAATTGAAATGGAATTGATTTATATGTTATATTACGAGAATAGTGTCTCCTTCTTTGTTTGAAATATTGTTTGGGAGACCATATAAATTACTGATATTTTCTACACAATTGTGTATTGGGAAATGAAGCTAATTCGGCTGACAATATGTGAGAAAGTTTAGGAAAAAAAATGAATTGAGATTGCCGTAGGACGATTGTGATTTTTCACAGCAGGACAAAAAGATGGTTCCAGCAGACCTGGCTCTGATTCGAACCATGAAAAAGAAACATTGTACTTCTTTGAAGTGTTGCTGACCACACCGATTGACGGACATTGTAAAAAGGAACATCAAACGTCCGGCGGAAGAAGTTTCAAGACACCTTTGCATTCATTTAGGGAGTGTTTCTGTCGACATGCTAGAATATCAGTGGTGGCATGTCATTTCCTGTTATATGATCACACGAACATATCTCCTTTTTTTTAATGGTATTTGTGCTCTCCTTTAGCACATTTGAGAGGGGATGTCTTTTTGAATAATAACCTACATTTTGCTAATAGATCTAGACCAGGGGTGTCAAACTCATTTTTTGTCACGGGACGCTTTGGGGTTACACCTTCCTTCGGTGGGCCAGTACGATGGTGAAATTTAATTAAATGGTTATATTTTATGAATTGTACAACTCAACTGTGTTTATCGAGCAACTTAAATCAACCATTGCTGTATACAAAGTGATGTACATGGAGTGAATATCAGAAATAATACAATGATGTAATTATTGATTAGTAACAACATATGAATGAATTGCCAATTCTGAAACCAGTCATATTTTGTTCAATTATTGTTTGAGTGAGTGTTAACAGGAAACAAAATTATCACAAAATCTCGACATTATTTATGTAAAATGTTGACATTTCGGTACAAAGTTTAGCAGGGTTCATGGAAGTTGATGCGCGTGAATTGTTTTCGCGGGCCACATAAATTTATGTGGGGTTTCGACTTTGACACCTGTGATCTAGATGTTCTTGGGAAAAGAAAAGAAAAAAACAAATTTTGGCACAAATTGTTGTATACATTTTTGTTTTGGAGGCAAAAGTGTTTTATTTGTAATCTATCTAATCGATCTCATCATGAAAGAAAAAAAAAAATATATATATTTTAAATATATATATATATATATAGTTGTTTTTTTTTTAAAGGGTAAACGCACCAGTGTAAGGGTAATAAAAAAGAGCACAACTTATTTTATTCGGTTTTGTTTTGGAGGTTGAAGTGATTTATGTATTGTGCTCCTCTGTTGATGTTGCTGGGCTGAATTTGAATTTATTTCTGTTTATTGATTTATTTCTAGTTCAAATGGTGTATTAATTTGGTCATAAAGGTTCAAATATGGATTTTAAATAAATGTTTTAGGTGATTTTATGCATTTAGGAACTTTTCTTTTATGGTAAAAGGAAAAAGAAAACAACCCGACGTTAATATAAAGTTGAACTATATTTCTTTCTTTTGTTCTTTTATTTTTATTTAATGTTAATGCGGATATGATGAAATGTAGTAATGTACGTCGAACAATTTTATTGGCAAATGATTATCGCGCGGAGAGTTTTTCTTTTCTTTGTGAAAAATCATGAAAGAGCTCTGCTTTACGGGTTGTCACAGGTGTTTGCGCATTGGTGTCACTGCTTTACCAATGACTATGTTTCCGTCCGCGGGAGAGGATATTTGAGATTCCACCAACGCTGGTGCAATTGGAGTTCCTTAATTGTGGCGTACCAGATGAGTATAAATTGGTTAACCAGGTTGCTGCACGGTGAGAGTCCATTTTTATGAACGTGCTGACGGGATCTGCTACCTCCACAACAGTGTCCAGAAGTTTGCAAATTATACAGAGGAAGCCGTTTTGGCGATTGGAAGTAAAATAATTGACGTCACCTCTCTGATGGTGCTCCGGGACCGCACAGCGGTGGGTGTGCTCTTGGCTGAGGCCAATGGAGCATGTGCGGTGTGTGTTGAGCGGTGCTGTTCAACCACGCCCTGAGGGCCCCGCACACTGAACCGGATCGCTCCGGCGTGACCACGCCCTTGTCATCAGAGTTATGGAATGAGACCTTTGTCACGTAAGATACTGGTGTGTTATGTTTTAATCTCTCAAATTTTTTTTCCTCAGCTATCTCGACATTGTGTGGATGTTGCTGAGGTCCCTGTATCAAAAGCTCTGCTTATCCAATTTATCACTACGGTTATGGTACCCACGACGTCTAAAGTGAATGGAATGTACCCTCTGCTGTCACTTTTGGATGGCAGTGATTCTAATGTGGAAAACAACTCGGGTTATGTTGACTTGTTTTCATTTAGATATCAGGATGTTGTGGACGATTTTTGCCATCTTTTCCTGGGTTCTTTTTCAGGTTCATTCTTGATCTGGTGGTAACCTCTTCCTTTCAACCCCTGGGTCTACCTATGTTTGCATATACATGAATCAAGTCCGTCAGGAAGGTTCTGTGTGATGATGTGGGCGAATGTAGGATGAACAGGGGGGAATGATGGATTGATTATTTTTGTTGATCATACATTCGCTTATTATTAATGTTATTATTAATGTTATATTGATATTGATTGATTGATTATGCTTGCAAAGAAGAACGCTTATGCCTGCAATCATTCATTGAAGAACGCTTATGCTTTGAATAAAGATATAATGCTTCTTAATCATTCACTTTTATAATCCTTTTATTCATTATATGCTCACCTTTATACTCAAGAATGCTGAGTGCACTGTGTGGAAGTTTAGTGGCGCAACCACCTTTTCGAGGACGTGGTTGGGATGAGATAAGTTTTAAGACTAAACCGGAGCAAGGTTGGACAGTGGATGGAGCCATCACCACCAGCTGCAACGTGATGTTTTTGGAACAATTGCACACATGTACGTAATTTACACTCACATACACACACATAGTCAAACAAGTTCAGTGTGTCTCCAACAGCCCCCACCCTTTAGGTTGGACACACCGATGTCGTAGATTTCCCAATAAATGAGGGGATGAAGGGGGAGATCGTGAGGGGTGACGTGCCGAAAACTGAAACTTAACGCTTCTCCTCGTTCCCTCCTGGTACCAGAATTGAGTCTCCTGTCTCTTCTTTGTGTTTTATTCATGAGTGTCAAATTGGATAAACCTGACACAAAGGAAACCCGAGTCTGGCAAGGCTGAAAAAGAGACGAGAACAAGACTTTTGAAAGTGAAGTCTGAGACCAAGCCAAGACCTTCAAAATGTGGTTTTGAGTGTTCCACTACAACAACAACAATAATAATAATCATAATAATAATAATAGTGTTTGGTCAAACACCTGACGATCCCATCGATTGTGCCGTGGTTTGGGGGTTGAAAATCAACAGAGGACAATGGGCCTTCATCATATTTTATTAATTTTACTGATCACATTTGCCAAGCTGATTTCATGAATACCAATCATGGCCCACAAGCTCACAAGAAAAAGTCATCGTGGCAAGCAGACAAGCCCGGTGGAAAAATCTGATGATGCCAAATACCAGTTGCTCTGGTAATGGATTAATTACAGCATATAAGTGTCGATCGAGAACAAATGTCGCTCTGCAAGATCCCGCCTAACAGAAAATCGAATTTGTACCAGTGTGAAAACAAAAGGAAAATATGTTCAATGCCTCACCCTTGATGGTGTGACCTTTCCGAAGAGGCGTACAAAACAAGTTGGGTCTTAGATTAGCAGCTGCGACGCAACATAGATCAACAAAGATCAGAGCAGCACCTTTCCACCTATTTTATCAGAATCATACACCAATCAAACCTTTAGGGGCTTGTATGTCTTTGTGCCTTTTTGTCAAACCCACACTCATACATGTTGACTCTACGGAAGTAGAATGTAACACAGCTAATTAAATTCACATTTTATTTCATTTCCTTAAATGTGTGAAGGCCCCAGCCTTCGCACATTTTTTTCCGACACATTAACTTCCTTATTGTGTGAAGGCCTTCACACAGGGTTATTCTAAACCAGGGGTGTCAAACTCGTTTTTGTTATGGGCCATTTATGGGGCATTATGATAGTGAAACCAAAATGTTAAATCGTCGCATAGTATTACTTGTACACAACAAATTGATGGATTACTAGTTTTGAAATCATTCGTAACCTATTGTAGATTGTTCAATAACTTTTTAAGTGTGTAAACAGGATAACAAAATTATTGGAAAATCTCAATGTTACACATGACAACTTGACATTTCAGTCCACATTTTAGCAAGGATCATGGAAGTTGAACACACATGATTTGCTTTCACGGGCCACATAAAATGATGTGGTGGTGTTGGGGAGGATAATTTTGCTGGATCCGTTTGAGGCCTACAGGGCAGAGGATGGTGTATCGGTCAGAATACAGGAGACTGGTATCTTGAGTTCAGGCTCTTTAATAGGTGGTCAGGTTACAGATGATGGATGATGAATGATAGATAGTGGTAGAAGTCAGATTTGGGAGATGGAAGACAGATTGTAGGAAACTTGAGGCAGAGTCTGAAATGTCAAATGACACCAATTAAGTCATGTACAATATTCAACTAGATATCACACGGCTTAAACAGACACACAGAATAAGTCTTGGAGGTACAGAAATGGTATAGAGAGTCCATAAAGGAGATACAATAAAGGGGGAGGAAACGCTGCCAACGTGCTTCAACGGCTTTGGTTGGCCAAATACACTTTTGCAAGCACACTTCAATGTACTGGTACGTTCAAATTGTCTACAGAGCTCTCTAGTGGCCGATAAGAATAGCGCAAAATGGCGACTGAAGCAGACGTCTCGTCCTCGATTCGGTTCTAAGTGCCATATAAAAAGCGTGAAGGATACCAGTACACATTCGGGAAAAAGGGAAGCTTACTTGAACTCTGCGAACTTCACAAACTTAAAGCGAACGACCTTGTACGCGTACAACCCCACTCCACGAACCTGCACGCTCTTCCTGAGTACAGTACTGAAAGAACGCAGCGCCATCTGGCGGTTTCAAACTCGCACAACAGGAGGCAGCACGGTAACGCAAGGCAAATTACAAAACCTAGAATACTTCAACAAATGAATGTCTCTAAGCCTTTTATACAGGTGAGCCAGATCAGACTCGTGGATCTTGAGTTTGACACCTGTGTTCTAAATCTTCAATTGAATTATTATTTAATTTTTCCTCGCATATTTTTTCACGTGCTATTTCTTCCACAACTTTCATGAGATTCTCTTCGTTCCAACTTCAACATATTCAGCATGTATTGTATTGTATTGTATTGTATTGTATTGTATTGTATTGTATTGTATATTCGAAACATTCAGGAAATCCAGGCTTCCATTTTTCTCATACTGAAATTTTTCACCGTAATTTTCCCCATTCATTTCTCATGGTACATTTAAGATCTCACTTTTACATTGTTCCAATTTGGAATTCAAAACATTCAGCTCATTCAATTCACTTTGGGAAGTATTTTCAACATGCCAATAATTATCACTTACCAAAAAATGTAACATTTTCACAGTTAAAATACTCTAAAAGCATTCAAAATGTATTATTTGTTTTTGTTGATCTCTAATTCCCCAATTTTTGACTGATTCAAACTGTTTGAACTGATGTCAAAATTTCTAGCTTTCAAAAATTCAACATTCTCCTTTATAATATGAAAAAAAGTCATAAATTGCAATTTCATGTTTCTTTTTCTTCTAATCTTGTCAATTTCGACTGATCCAATCCGTTCCAATTTACACTGATGTGTACATATGCCAACAGCGTATGTACATGCAGTGCATAAGCACACGCTCTGACACACTTATATATTGTTGTACTCTCATTCACTTCATCAGTATTTCATTACATTACACTCAATCTGGGATATTCCAAAAATTATGGCATTTTAGAAATTTACTGACTAAAAACTGTGATTCACAGTTTTCTTTTGTACTGTACTTTCCAATGTGTTTTTGAACAGGTCAAGTGACTCATACCTTTTCAGATCAGTTACAAAATTATTCCATAGCTTTGCTAAATGTTTGCTCTTGATTTGGAGAGGCTTGTAACTCCCTCTAATTTCAAACAGCTTCTGGGTAATGTGGCAGAGCAGGTTATTGTGTACTTTGGATATTTGTATTATTTTTACCCTCGTGTGGAAAAAAAAACCCTACAAAATGCAAAATTTGACTGGCACTGCTTTTGAGGTGTGAAAACATTCATTCATTCATTCATCTTCCGAACCGCTTGATCCTCACCAGGATCGCGGGGGTGCTGGAGCCTATCCCAGCTGTCTCCAGGCAGTAGGCGGAGGACACCCTGAATCGGTTGCCAGCCAATCGCAGGGCACACAGAGACGAACAACCATCCACACCCATACTCATACCTAGGAACCATTAAAGTGCTCAATCAGCCTGCCATGCATGTCGTTGGAATGTGGGAGGAAACCGGAGCACCCGGAGAAAACCCACGCAAGCCCGGGGAGAACATGCAAACTCCACACAGGGAGGCCAGAGCTGGAATCGAACCTGGCACCTCTGCACTGTGAAGCCGACGTGCTAACCACTGGACTACCGGGCCGCCTGGTGTGAAAACATTTTTATTTTATTTTTTACTTCCAACCACTCAAAATTGAAAGCATCAGACCAATATATATTTTCATTTATTTTTGATACCCCAATGGACAATAACAGCAGTATTATGCTAATAGCAAAACTAACACACACACACACACACACACACACACACACACACACACACACACACACACACACAATTCAACAAGTGCATTTTTTTCTGAATGCAGTACTCTGGAGAAAAAAAAACGAGATGTAGTGAAGCCGCGATAAATGAAGCAGGGTATAGTGCGGGATCAATGTACAGAGTGAGCCCACACCACTTCACACTTCATATTTTGCCGCTTCAGTGCTTTATGGTACAGTATTCAAGAAAAAATTAAAAATTAAATGATAAAAATACAGGCGGCCCGGTAATTAAGTGGTTAGCACGCCGACTTCACAATTCAGAGGTACCGGGTTCAATTCCAGCTCCGGCCTCCCTGTGTTGAGTTTGCATTTTCTCCCCGTGTTTGCGTGGGTGGGTTTTCTCCGGGTCCTCCGGCTTCCTCCTACATTCCAAAAACATGCATGGCAGGCTGATTGAACACTCCAAATTGTCCCTAGGTGTGAGTGTGGGCGCAAATGGTTGTTCGTTTCTACTTGCCCTGTGATTGTCAGGCAACCGGTTCAGGGTGTCCCCCGCCTACTGCCCAAAGACAACTGGGATAGGTTCCAGCACCCCTCGCAACCCTAGTGAGGATAAAGCGGCTCAGGAAATGAATGAGTGAAAAGGATAAAAATACAGCCATGTCGGCAGCCCGATTGCGAAGAGACACGTTTCATGTTGATGAGCAAGAGAGCCACCTCTGTGACACATGCCTGAAAAAAAAACAAAAAACATGACATGGCAAGACAGCTTTGACAAGGACACAACTTGTGCTTACCTGGTCCAGGTGATCAACTGGGCCCTTGCATTTGTTGTAGTCCGATATAATTTTTGACTTCCTCTGTCCCTCCCACCACCTCCACTTCTCTGTGCTTGGTGCTGAGCACCCAAACGTTTTTCCTCATTTTGGGGATGTAAGACACCAAGCTTAAGTTGCACATATAAGTAAATTTTCTAGAAAGGGCCTTTCTGTTGGTCAGCTGGTAGAGCTGTGGAGGAAGTGCCGTTTTGTTTTTTCTGATGGTTCGTACGAGAAGATTTTTTTTTTTTAACTCCAGAACCAGGGATATTGAGAAAAAAAAAAAAAAGAAACTGACCACTGTGACTGTGTGGCCCTCTTAAAAGGCAAACGACATGCAATGCAATGCTCGTGTACACGTGCCTGCAGACTGAGAGGCAAATATATTCAGCTTTACACATAAATACTTTATTTTGTCTCTTATCACGTGCACACGTGCGCACACACACACATACACAGACACACAGACAGACACACTCACACACACACACACACACACACACACACACACACACACACACACATTTTATGGCATGAAATATATGTATCCTTGCACAGCCGTTGCTATGTATTACAGTACTGTGCAAGGAAAAATAAATAATTAATTAGGCTCTAGCGCCGCCTGGTGGTTCAGGCATGTGAAATTCAAAACACACAATTTCCCCTTTTTTCTTTCACCAGTGAAGAGATTTTTTCTGTGATCATGGCAAATGCATTAAACATCAGGTTTACAGTATATTAAAATTTGTCATTTATAAAGGGAGTCAATGTGACAGAATGTGTTAATGGTTGAACTCCACCAGATGCTAAAATTTCAGTGTTTAATAATAATAATAATAATAATAATACATTTTATTTATAAGCGCCTTTCAAGACACCCAAGGACACTTTACAATAACAAAAAACACAAAACAATACGGGTTGAGCAGCGGCAGCCAAACGCGCCATCGTAATTGGATAGTGTATTGGTTCTTTCAGTATATTTTCATTAATTTTACTGATTCTAATTGCTCTTTTTTGTAATTTGAAAACAGGGAGTGTATTTGTTTTATCGGGGTTCCCCCATATTTCTACACAATAGATCAGGTATGGTTATGATAATGAACAATATAATGGATATAACGGCTTCCTATTCAAGACATCCTTCGTTTGTTCATTTTGTACAGGATCCCTTTGATTTTTGACCTTTTACTTCTGACATTATTTCCAGCATAATTTTGCATAAATTACAACTCCAAGGAATGAATTTTCATACTTTGTTTTTCCTATGTTTCTCCATCCACCCATTTGATGATTCATTTATACATACATCTTCGTGTGATCCGCTTATCCACAAATCTTCCAGCAGTAGGCGGGGTACACCCTGAACCGGTTACCAGCCAATCGCCGGGCACACAAACGAACAATGAACCGCGCTCACACTCACACCTAAGGACAATTTAGAATGTTCCATTAACCTGTCATACATATTTTTGGAATGTGGGAGGAAACCGGAGCACAGTACTCGGAGAAAACCTCTGCAAGCACGGGCAGAACAAGCAAACTCCACACAGGAAGGCCGAAGGTGGAATCAAACCCTGCACCTCTGCACTGTGTGGCCGATGCACTAACCAGTCGACCACTTGGCTGCCTTTGATGTCAAACCAATGTTTTATTATGTTCAGTTCTAACATACAATAATGGCACAATCACCCTTTCATTTCCCTCAATGTCCTTTGTTTTATTTCATCCTCTGGTTGAAAACAATAAAAAAAAAAAAGAATAAAATCAGCGGTTTGAGAAAATAACAAAATATTGTTCATCTCCCCGGGTAGTGTGTTTTAATGGAGCAAATCAGTGACGTGCAGTGAGGTTTGGGGTTTGGGAGGCACTGAAATGTCTTCATATGCCATAATGTAAAAGCATGTTGATGCTTTTGATAACCATGTATCATATCCACAGGCCATCATCAGGGTGTCATTATCCCAGTAAAGCTAGGATGAGGATTTTCGCTCATGATACGGAACACATCATGCAGATCACTCTCGTGCATACTTACTCACATACTGCACCAGCCTTGAATTTGGGCTCCATCTAGTGGGTTCTGCTCTAGGTAAACGCCGCTTCACAACTTCATCCATTCAATGAGTGCGTTTGCTGACTGACTGAAAAATGACCCTAATCCTTCCACTGTTTTAAAAACGTTCAACGCTCAGGCATGCAAGTTTTTCAAGTCACAAAATTCCATATTTTTACTTTTACTATAAAAATGGACAAAATACATTTAGAACCACACAAAAATCATAATCCAGAGTACACCATAAATATTTGTTATTTTATTACGTATTTCCTTTCTTTTTCCTGTCATGATGATCGGGAGGCACAGCCTCAGCTGCCTCCTCTGACTGCACGTCACTGGAGCAAATGATGTTTCCACTTCTTGTCTGTTGGATGAGAAATGTTGCACTATCGATGTCCTCAAAGCGTGTGAGATCTTCCATGCTTACTCCAACGTAGGTCTGTGGTAGGTCCACTGTCCGTAATCAAACGTCCGACGACGACGATGAATGGTTGTCCATTAAGTGGTTTCAGTCTCTTCGGTAACTAAATCATACAACAACAACAACCTGGAGAAGATGGGCAGTGTATTATTCTCTATCCTCAGATTGGTTTTTGAAATGAATGTTGCATTGTGAATTCACAATTCAAGGTCGGTTACCACGACATTGACAAAATGACTTCAATAGCTCATAGCTTAGCTTAGCATCATGAGTGTCATGAGCACAGAATGCCAACTTAGTGGAGAATACAATTTGTTTTACAATCTTCTGAAGGACTCTTGGTGAACAGGTTTGGGTTAACCTCTTAAAGCTTGCTTGAACGATATTTTTTACACTTTCACCATGTTTTACTCTTCTTGGATCAAGCAGCTCTGCACTCCGTGACTCTCGCATGCGAACTGAATTACTAACTGGCGATAGTTGTATCACATCCCCTCCCTGACTGATGCTTGCAAGCCACATCTGGTCTCTACTGGACAAAACCTGCCAATGCATGTGATACAGCATCCACCCATCTTCTGATCTGCTTATCTTCACAAGGGTCGCAAGCATACTGGAGCCTATCCCAACTGTCTTCGGCTATAGGCGGAGTACACCCTGAACTGGTAAGCCAGCCAAATGCAGGGCATACAGAGACGAACCACCATTCGCGCCACACCCTGGGACAATTTAGCACAGGTGTCAAACTCCGGTCCTGGAGGGCGCTATCTGCATGTTTTCCAGTCTCGCTGTTGCAACACACCTGATTCAAATGATCAGATCATCAGCAAGCTCTGAGGAAGCCTGATATGGAACCTGTTCATTTGAATTAGGTGTGTTGCAACAGGGAAACTTGGAAAACATGCAGGACAGCAGCCCTCCAGGACCGGAGTTTGACACCTATGATTTAGAGCAGGAGTGGCCAACTCATGCTCGCGAGCCGCATGCGGCTCTTTGGCTGGTTCAATGCAGCTCCTGGCTTTCACACGACAAGCGCCAAAAACACCTCGGCAGTGGCAATGCCATTCAAACAAGGCGCTAACTACACAGAACGTACTACGTCACCCAATCAGCAATCATGCTATTTGATTGACATAGAGGGCAACCAATCCGATGACTGCATGCACAAACAACTGCGCTAAGTGCTAAGCTAGTCAGTGAATTACCTCTGATTTTAAGGCAGGGGTGCCCAATACAGTACGTCGATCAGAATCGACCGGGAGCCAGCGACCTGGTCCCAAGTCAACTGCAAGGGGTGGGAGGAGGAAATGGGTGGGGAAAGAAAAAAATGTGTTTGTTTGTATCTTTAGCTTTCATTCAATGAATGAATAAAAATGAATTCAATAAATAATAAAATAATAATAATAAAATACATGAAAACCAGTAACAATTGTAAATAGCACAGCCACCTTATACCAGTTGCTTATATGCGTAAACAGTGATAATTTTACAGGTTTTGTTGTTGTTGGTTTGGCTGAGAAATTTCCTTGCGTCCCAAAAACGCACATTATTTGGAACTGTGCGTCCCATGAAATTATGTATATATATATATATATATATATATATATATATATATATATATATATATATATATATATATATATATAGATATATATATAGATTTTGCACTTATATTGAACTGTGTACAGCTCTCTTCTGTAACATTTATTTTGTGCATGCAAACACTGTTTTTTTCTTCTTTCTATCCCCAATTTTGCTGCTGTAGACTTTAAATGTCCCCAGTGTGGGACAATAAAGGATATCTTAACCCCTTAACGTTAGGATGTCTTAATTTTCGGCTCGTTCCAACTGTTGCTCATCGTGGTGTGCGTGCATATGTGTGCGAGTACACTGGTGGGCACCGCGTTGAGCGCGTGCGTGTGTGTGTGTGTGTGTGCGCGCGCGTGTACAGTATATGATGCCTGCACATGCGCGATCGGGTCGCTTGTGAGAAGTTGGTCGCTTCAAAAGTCGATCTTTGGCCAAAAAAGTGTGTGTGTGTGTGTGTGTGTGTGTGTGTGTGTGTGTGTGTGTGTGTGTGTGTGTGTGTGTGTGTGTGTGTGCACGTGCGCGCAAGGAAGGGTATGATGTGGCTCTTTGCAGTAACACAGTAAAAAAATTGGCTCTTCGTCTCTGACTAGTTGGCCACCCCTGATTTAGAGTGTTCCGTTAACCTGCCACATGTTTTTTGAATGTGTGAGGAGTACAAGGAGAAAACCCACGCAGGCACGGGAGAACATGCAAGCACCACACAGGCCAGCTGGCGCCGGAATGGAACCCGAGTAGGTGTTGATCGAACAGGGGGATCGATGAAGAAGGATCTATCGAATGAAGAGGGATCGATGAAGAAGGTTTGATGAAGAAGGATTGAGTCTACAAATGTGAGAAAAGGAAACTTCAATGTTATAACATAACATTCATCATATTCCTGGATGCAACCAAGGAATAACAAATCAAATGCAAGGTAATGGCACCATCTAGGTGCCACATGAATTAACTACATTTACATTTATGAAACAAGGCCGACACACATTTGTAAGCAAAATACACCCGGTCGTCTTCAGAACGGGAAAGAGCCACAAACGGCTCACCATTAGCACAATTTAACTTATAATTACAAACCATGCCTCTGTATTAACTGGTAATCGCCGCGAAACGCTAACGTGCTAATGTGGCTAACACTCACCGATGAGGTAAATGGCACAAAGGAATTGAAAGGATAAAGGCTGAGATCAATAGGAACAGAATGACCTTGGTCAGGACGCAAACTCGGAACTGGCAGGTGCTGAAATAACGTGATACTTAAATGTGTCAACACGAACGTCTCGCGATAAACAAAGGAACGAGCTGAGCCTTTTCGACAGTATTACCATATTTTCTTATTTTATGTTAACTGTTCTGTAAAACGGGTGGCCCGGTGGGCCAGTGGTTAGCGCGTCGACCTCACAGTGCAGAGGTGTAAGGTTTGATTCCGGCTCCGGCCTCCCTGTGTGGAGTTTGCATGTTCTCTCCGTGCCTGCGTGGGTTTTGTCTGGGTAGTCCGGTTTCCTCCCACATACCAAAAACATGCATGGAAGATTAATGGAACACACTAAATTGTCCCTAGGTGTGAGTGAGAGCGCGGATGGTTGTTCGTCTCTGTGTGCCCTGCTGGCAACCAATTCAGGGTGTCCCCCGCCTACTGCCCGGCGACAGCTGGGATAGGCTCCAGCACCCCTCGCGACCCTAGTGAGGATAAAGCGGATCGGAAAATTGACAGCGGACACACACAGCGGAATAAGGATCGTGGACAGAGGGGTCAAAAGTGGCATTCGAAATGAGAGCTGTAGCT
Source organism: Hippocampus mohnikei (assembly GCA_026261675.1). NCBI lineage: Eukaryota > Metazoa > Chordata > Actinopteri > Syngnathiformes > Syngnathidae > Hippocampus > Hippocampus mohnikei. The sequence goes on along the minus strand of JAKGUB010000331.1, from coordinate 303,002 downwards.
GTAGCAATCTTGTCAATGAAAAACTGCAAACATCGATTGCCCATTTCAGGGGATCAGTCTGTGCAAATAGACCAGTTTCAATGTTTGCAAACAACAGTTAACGTCATGAAAATACGCGCAACTCGGAGGCAAAAACACTCGTCGGTGAACAGAGTCCGCTCACACACCGCTGCCTGTATTTGATCAATACCCCTATCATTTTCACACAGCAGACTCTGAAAGCCTACAAGAGTCTTGATGCTTATAATTACGTGGTATGTGGCCATGTTTAGTCAGTTCTTTTTCATCAAGCTGCTGAAAACTGTGACTTTTGTTTCCTGAAAGCCGATGTCTTGCCTCTTCAAAGACAGAGAAAAAAGTCTCAGTGTTCTCATGCATGGGTATGTGTGAATAAGAAGACTGGCTCCATACTGACCGCTAACTGCACATGCATAGCAGGGTAAGTAGGTGTCTTCAAATTTCAATTATGGACAATCTAATAAATGCGAGGATAATTTACCAAATAACCATGCGGTAGTTGTTAACTGTACCTAACATTTGTGTGTGATGAATGATAATGAGTTTAATTGTTGTGACAGTTTGATGTAACATGTAGTAGTTGAAGTTTAGAGAGATATGAGATTAAGCACAACTTTAATCTAGATTCCACATACCGTAAATTCCGTATTATAAGCCACTACTTTTTTCCCAAACTTTCAACCCTGCGGCTTATACAGTGATGTGGCCAATTTGTGTAATTTTTCTAACGGCCGCCAGGGGCGCTCAAGTAGAAAAGGTAAGATTAAGACCGGTGGAATATATGCGTCGAGGAAGACTGCAACTTCTTGTCTTGTGCATAAATTAAATTAGCGTGAACATACCCTCATCATGGAAAATGCAAAAGGAAAAGCATATGACGCAGCTTTCAAACTAAAAGCAATCAAGCTGTCCGATAAAGAAGGAAACAGAGCTGCTGCACGTAAACTTGGCATAAAGGACGGCTCACCGTGATTTTTACAAGTACCAGTATGTTCTTTTACCAGACGTGTTATACTGTGTTGCTATTCTGTTGCTAGCGTGTTGTTACCATGTTGCTACCGTTTTACTGCCGCGTCACAGGCACCGTTTAGGAAGAAAGTTATATTATTATTATTGTTAAGTTATATTATTAAAACTTTGAAAACTCTCTCTGTGTACCATCTTTCTTTGTAAATATGTTTACATGTTTTAATGTGGGCACATGCGCTTATATACAGGTGCGGCTTGTGTATGTACAAAATTGGTTTTCCTCTAAAATGTAGTGGGTGCGGCTTATAATCAGGTGCACTCTATAGTGCGGAAAAATTTTTATACCTTTGTCTCAATAAAATCACAAATAATGTTCAACAGTTTTCTATTCCGTTTCAATTATGAGTTTTTTGTTTCAGCGTTGGTTCATGTTGCAGCCATGCAGCAGCAATCATGTTTAAGGTGGACATGGCTGTGAGACTGGGCCTTTCTGCTTCAGCCTGCACATCACGAGCCTGTGTATGGAATGACTTGTCCAGAAAGAAAGTGGAACCAGTACGTGTGTGTGATATCAACTTAAAGAAAGTTAAGAGAACATGTGCAACGTCAGCAGGATATCGAAAGACAGCATTGTGGTAACTCGGCGTGAGTCACATAATGAAGCAAAGATGTCAAAATGATTTGCTGAAAATAGATTGCAATAGCAATATCCTAATTGAACCAAATGTGAATAATGATACACACATATGAAACAGGCACTTGTACTCAACATGTTAAATGTAGCATGTTTCAAATGCATGTTTCATAATTATATATTTGATTTCATATTTAGGGATAACCAACGAAAACATAAACTTGCTGAGATCAATTACATCAAAATCTGCAGTTCTCACCAGCATTTATTTACACGAGGACTCCACAGACAGAAACACTGCTTAAGAATGCGAGGACTGTCTTCCTGAGCCGTTACAACTTTGGACGAAGAGTCAGCATGTGAGATCACACCTGAAGAACTTTCATCGAAAGTTGATCAGACATTGCTCTGTTGTGATGGAGGTCACTGCCCCGAGTGCTCCGACCACCACAGGCACGACTGTCACCTTTACATTCCAGGCTCTCTCCAGCTCCTCTCTGAGCCCTTGGTATTTCTCGAGTTTCTCGTGTTCCTTCTTTCTGATGTTTCCATCACTTGGGACTGCTACATCCACTACCACGGCTTTCTTCTGCCCTTTATCTATGATCACGATATCCAGTTGGTTCGCCATTACCATCTTGTCAGTCTGGATCTGGAAGTCCCACAGGATCTTCACTTGGTCATTCTCCACCACCTTCGCAGGTGTTTCCCATTTTGACCTTGGGGTTTCCAGTCCATACTCGGCACAGATGTTTCGGTAGACTATGCCAGCCACCTGGCTATGGCGTTCCATGTAGGCTTTCCCTGCCAGCATCTTACACCCTGCAGTTATGTGTTGGATCGTCTCAGGTGCCTCTTTGCACAACCTACACCCTGGGTCTTGTCTGGTGTGGTATATCTGGGCCTCAATGGCTCTGGTGCTCAGGCCTGCTCCTGAGCAGCCAGGATGAGTGCCTCTGTGCTGTCCTTCAGACCAGCCCTCTCTAGCCACTGATAGGACTTCTTGAGATCATCCACTTCAGTTATGGTCCGGTGGGACATCCCGTGTAGGGGCTTGTCCTCCCATGATGGCATCTCATCCTCAGTTCCCCATTGTTTGAGACATTCTCTGAGTATGTCATCTGTTGTAGCCTTCTCCTTGATGTATTCATGGAGCTTGGATGTTTCATCCTGGACAGTGGCACTCACACTCACTAGTCCCCGGCCTCCTTCCTTTCGGCTTGTGTACAGTCCCAGGGTGCTGGATTTGGGATGGAACCCTCCATGCATGGTTAGGAGCTTTCGGGTCTTAACATCCGTGGTCTGAATCTCTTTCTTTGGCCACCTGATTATTCCTGCAGGGTATCTGATCACTGGCAGGGCATAGCTGTTTATTGCCCGGGTCTTATTCTTGCCATTGAGCTGGCTTCTTACGACTTGCCTCACCCGCTGGAGGTATTTGGCGGTAGCCGCTTCCCTTGTTGTCAGTTCGAGGTTGCCGTTGGCTTGTGGTATACCGAGGTACTTGTAGCTGTCCTCAATGTCTGCTATTGTTCCTTCAGGGAGCGAGACCCCTTCAGTGCAGACTACCTTGCCTCTCTTAGTTACCATCCGTATACATTTCTCAAGCCCGAATGACATCCCGATGTCACTGCTGTAGATCCTGGTTGTGTGGATCAGGGAGTCTATGTCCCTTTCGCTCTGAGCATACAGCTTTATGTCATCCATGTAGAGGAGGTGACTGATCGTAGCTCCATTTTTGAGACGGTATCCGTAGCCTGTCTTGGTGATTACATGGCTTAGGGCATAGGTGTCAAACTCAGGTCCTGGAGGGCCAATGCCCTGCATGTTTTCAACTCTCCCTGTTGCAACACACCTGATTCAAATGATCAGATCATCAGCAAGCTCTGAGGAAGCCTGACATTGAACCTGTTCATTTGAATCAGGTGTGTTGCAACAGGGAGAGTTGGAAAACATGCAGGGCATTGGCCCTCGAGGACCTGAGTTTGACACCTATGGCTTAGGGGTTCAGTCCTATGCAGAAGAGCAGTGGGAGAGAGCATCACCTTGGTATATGCCACATTTGATGGACACTTGGGTAAGTGGCTTGCCATTGGCTTCAAGTGTGGTTTTCCACATCCTCATCGAGTTCGCAACGAAGGCTCTTAGGGTCCTGTTCACCTTATACAACTCCAAGCATTCAGTGATCCATGTATGTGGCATCGAGTCGTAGGCTTTCTGGTAGTCAATCCAGGCTGTGCACAGGTTGGTATGTCAGGACCTGCAGTCTTGTGCGACTGTTCTGTCAACCAGGAGCTGATGTTTGGCTCCTCTGGTATCTCTACCAATGCCGTTCTGTGCTTCGCTTCAATTATTGATCCATGTGTCCACTTATCTTAGCCACAATGATGCCTGACATGAGCTTCCATGTTGTGGAGAGACAGGTTATTGTTCGATAGTTGGATGGGACTGTACCGTTTGACGGATCCTTCATGATCAGGATCGTTCGCCTTTCGGTTAGCCATCCTGGGTGAGTCCCATCCTTCAGCAACTGGTTCATTTGTGTTGCTAGGCGCTCATGGAGTGCTGTGAGTTTCTTTAGCCAGTAGGTGTGGACCATGTCCCGGCCTGCTGCTGTCCAGTTTTTCATATCTGAGACTCTTTCATGTATGTCTGCCACTGTTATGGTAACTGGGTTCTGCTCAGGGAGGTTGCTGTGCTCCTCTCTCAGGGTCACCAGCCATTGTGCACTGCTGTTATGTGCAACCTCCCTCTCCCATATGCCTTTCCAGTACCTTTCAGTTTCCAGTCTTGGTGGGTCAGCTCTGCTGTTAGGACCCTGCCACTGAGCGTACACTTTCGCAGGTTGTGTTGCGAACAGCCTGTTTATTCATTTGGCCTCATTATCTTTTGTGTACCTCTTTAGGCGACTGGACAAGGCTTGGAGCCTTTGTTTGGCAGTTTCGAGTGCTTCAGGTATGGTCATCTGGAAGTACCTCTCAGGTGTCGGCCTTTTCATCACACCTCTCTGGGCCTCCGTCAATTGACTCACATCTTTCCGAGCCGCCTTGATCTTAGCCTCCAGCCATCTTTTCCATGGTGGGTAACGTGTCTCATGGTTGCTCCTATAGCCAAGGATTTCTAGGATCACTGACGCTGAAGCATATATCAGCTCATTGGTTTCCGTGATCGTAATGGCAGGGATCGCCTCAGTGCTGCATTCACACTTTCCATGAGATTTTCAGGTGGTACTTAACATAGCCGTTGTAATCGGTTTCTAGGTTCCCCAGCTTTCATCCTCGCCATGATCTTAGCTTTCAGGTCAGTTGCTGCCTCGCTCAGCATTTCATTCATTGGGGCTGGCCTCCCAATCTCATCACCTGCATTCATTGGGGCTTGCCTCCCAATCTCTGGTATGACCTCCTCCTCTGATCTGGCAGCCTGGGGCCCTTCACCATGGAACCTGCGTTGTACCTCATCAATCTCAAGTTGTGACAGCATTTGCCGTTTGTGGATGTTGGAACACTGAGCTACTAGTTGTTTCGTGGTCAACCGTGACTGTGGGTTTCGAAGTAACCATTCAGCCCGCATTCTCTGCATGTAACCCCTCTGACTAGGGTTGCTTGAGTAGTAGCATTCCAATAGAGAGCTTGCATGGGTGTCTCAGCGCGCCAATGACAGATTGAGATGTTGGCGAAAAAAAACACAGAAAGGTGTTTTACTTATGACGTTTAAGAAATGGGAATGCCAGTCGGATTTTTCATACGAATCACCCGAAGAAGGGCGTATCACTCAGCTCACGTGTGATGTACGCACAAAACACGAAAGAGAGATTCGACGGGAGGCACGACGGGAGTATTGAAGTTGGTCATTTGATCTAAACGCTCATCGCTATGAAAAATATAATGAAATAGTCTTAGTTATTCTATAATTTACTAGTTGTAGACATGGTAACTTTATGAATAAAACATTCGTTAGAAGGTGTAGTAATAACTGTCGGTAAGGCCTAACGATGACGTATGGTAGATTCTTTGGTCAAATTGATAGTAGACAGTGTCTTGGGGGTTCAAAGAGGACATCAAGCCATGTCAATATGATATGACTATATATAGTAATAAGGTTTTTTTTGGAAGATTAATCACATTCATTCATTCATTCATCTTCCGAACTGCTTGATCCTCATTAGGGTCGCGGGGGGTGCTGGAGCCCATCCCAGCTGTCTCCGGGCAGTAGGCGGGGGGCACCCTGAATCGGTTGCCAGCCAATCGCAGGGCACACAGAGACGAACAACCACCCACGCTCACACTCACACATAGGGACAATTTAGGGTGCTCAATCAGCCTGCCATGCATGTCTTTGGAATGTGGGAGGAAACCGAGCACCGGAGAAAACCCACGCAAGCACGGGAGAACATGCAAACTCCACACAGGGAGGCAGGAGCTGGAATCGAACCCGGTACCTCTGCACTGTGAATCCAACGTGCTAACCACTGGACTACCGGGCCAGATTAATCACATGATTTTAATCATTCAATTCCTATTACATGATTCTTGTATTGATAACGGGGGTCAGTAGCCATTGATATGTTTATTTACATAAATAGTACACACTCACACGTATACAGTAATCATGTTAAGAGTGTCAGGGTTACTTGTGGCCCATGATATATAGGCAGGACTGAAGTATTCTGGACACATGTGTTTCTGATGGCCATAATATTTCACAGTAATTGATATATTAATGATTACCAGTATATTAATCTTTGCAGTGAGACTGGAAAAAAAACTTGTGATATTGGGGTATGCTGTATTCGTTTCATTTCGTTTTGTTTGTTTATTGAACATAAAAACATATACAGTAATACATTGAGAGAAAGTAAGGTAAGTAAAATAGTAAAAAGGAAAGAGAAAACAGTCATCATTCAACACAGTTATTATGTTCAAGGGAGTAGGATGAAGTAAAAAACTTATCTAGTCCTACCCCAAGTTATGTGTTTTTATATAAATAGATCATTTTTATATCAATCAGAAAAGAAAGAAAGGAAGAAGTCTCCATAATGGCTCATGCTTTTAACTTTTGGTTTGTATCGGGATTTTATACACACACACCCTGGCACTCTTGTGTCAATTTTATCTAGTATTCATAATGGATATTGCAGTACCTTTCTCTATTTATCAACTTAATTCTGTTTTATTATTATATTTAATTTATGTTTAGAATGTATCACCTTAACTCTGATTGATGTAGGTTGTTTTTTCTATTTTTTTAAATTTGTTTTTGAACTCAGCCAGCGATTTACTAATTTTCAGGTCCGTTTCAAAATTATTCCACAGATTAACACCTTTGAGAGATACACTTCTTTGTTTGATGTTTGTTCTTGTTTTTTGAATAATTTGGTACCTCTTAAATCATAGCAGCTTTCTCGAATTTTGAAAAACTTCAGAATGTTTTGGCAAAGCAGGTTATTGTGTGCTTTGTACATTATTTGGGTGATTTTAAAGTCAAGTATTCATGATGCCATACGAGTACAATAAAAGTGTTAACATATTTTGATCCATTTATTTTATTGAATAAACCTGAAGTACACAGCTGCCAATGTAATTATGTTTTATTCACATTTACCCTTTAAATATTATACTTTTGAATATCAGAATTCTTGATAATGAATATCAGTCAAAATAGAAAAATGGGTTCCGATGGTGAATAATTACGCAACCCAAAATTAGTTTCCGTGGTTTCCATTAGCTGATCCAACGGAACCGAAAAACGGTTTCTGTGAATTTCTGAATTCCTCAGGCCTGAAATGAAATAAAATGTCAATTTAATCAGCTGCGTTAGGTTGTAATTTTGGAGAATGGTCAATATGAGGGGCTATTCAGAGTATGACAAAAGACAAAGTCACATCCATTTCTGCTTATCCTTGCAGGGGTCATGGGTGTGCTGAGCCTATCCCAGCTGTCTTTAGGTATCTTGGACTCATTTTTTAAAAATTACAAAAACTTGGCATTTGAACAAGGGTGTGTCAACTTTTTATATTGACTGTAAGTCCAGTATGCATGCTGTGTTGACTGAGAGCACATCAAGATGGGCAAAGCAATTACCATGTTCAATCAAGCATGCTTTTGAAGAACCGCTTGATTCTTCTAACAGTGTCATTCCTGCTCAGATGTTTTCTGTGTTGCCTCACAGCTGAAAGACTCAAATATCCTTGTACGCCCATTGAAAAGGTCACATCGTCATTAGGTGAGGCATTTAATTGACTTCCCTTTCATTGTCACACAGATACAAATTCTGGTTTCTATTCAGTGAGTCTCGACCTGCAACATTTGTTCCTGATACTTACATGCTTTAATTAATCAATTACCAAAGTTGACATTTGTTCTTCATACTTGCATGTGCTGTAACTGATCATTTACCAAAGTCAAGGTGAAGACGATGCAACCGGCATCTGGCATCACTACATTTTTCAAACATCCTTGTTTGCACACTGCGTTGACATTTTGTCATGATTGGCCATCATGAAATCTACCTGGTAAATGTGATCCGCTTTATCCTCACAAGGGTCGCTGGGGTTGCTGGAGAGCCTATCCCAGCTGTCTTCGGGCATAGGCTGAACCGGTTGCCATCCAATCGCAGGGCAAACACAGACGAACAACCATCCTCGCTCATGGTCACACCTAGGGACAATTTTGAGTGTTCCATTAACCTGCCATGCATGTTTTTGGAATGTGGGAGGAAACCGGAGTACCCAGAGAAAACCCAGACAGGCACAGGGAGAAAATGCAAACTCCACACAGGGAGGCCGGAGCCGGAATCCAATCCTGCACCTCTGCAGTGTGAGGTCAACACACTCACCACTGGACCACAAGGCTGCCTAAATATGATCAATAAAATAAAAGAAAATAAATGAATAAAATGTGATGAAGTCCAATGTTGCTTTGCAAAGACAACAAAGCGGGGTTTTTTCCCCTTTTTTTTCCCCGGTGATTTCCAACCTACAGAACATGGCTGTCATGTTCCGTATTTGGCAGCAGGTGACAGGCATTCATTTCTGCTGCCTGCGCACCTGCTGCCTATTTGTCGGTGATTGCACCTGCTATATCTAGGTGCTCCGGCTGTCGACTCATTGCCGGAGTATTGCATGCCGTGCCACTGCTATTGCCCATGTTCGGAAACATTATTGAAATACGATCGTTGTTTTGCGACTTTATCGTCATCCCTGTGGGGTTATTCAGAAGCGTACTTGAAGTAGAAATTGTCTTATCCTTTCCTTGCTGTTTTTTGCAAGCGCTTTGTTTTTCACGTTACATTATTTCCTGGTTCTCGTTTTTACCAGCGTTTTCTGTTTTTTATTAGGCGGAGTTTTGTGTTTATAATAAATATTATTTTGTGACAAAAGCCTGATCAGTGTCTGCTACTTCGGGGATCCACTTATTCACGTTTGCTCTGTTGCGTACGAAGCAGTCCTTTTTCCTGCTTCGTGCGCAACGTGACAATGGCGCATTCAGAGATTGTCAGGTGTGTTCCCAAACATGATTTCAAATCATGTTTCCTAATTCAATCCACAAAATAAAACTAGGCTCCGATAAAAAACTCAAGGTGCCATTGCATAGGCAATGACAAGAATAACTTCAATAAACATTGGTTCACATTAAAGTGCAGCTGCAAGACCAAAAAAGGGCTATCGGAAAAAAAAACCAATAAATGAGTTCAGGACATTGCATTTCTCCACGATTTGACTTCGCCTAGAATATTGTTTTCCTTTTCTTCATCCTAGCAATTGTCTCAACAACATAGTCGAAGTCAGCTGTCTCAGTGAGGTCTATCTCAATGTAAAGTAATGCCAGGTTTGAGACAAGAGACTCACTCATCGCCTCTTTGGCTTCCACTTTGACCCCTCTTAACATGCTTCTAAACTCACCAAATTTTGCACACTCATCAGAAATAGGTAAAATTACGATATCATGAAGAAAGACAAATCCCAAAACCATAAATTGGGCTCTAGCGCCCCATAAGAAAAAAAACACACAGACAAAACTGCCTATAACTCCCAGTAGGAATGTCATAGAGACATGAAACAAATACCCAATTGTAGGTCTGGATAAGACCTATATTTCACCCATTGACAATTCCTAGCTAATTTCAACAGGAAAAAAATGTTGCCTCAGAAGGCGTTAGTCATATCGGCTTCAAAAACAAGCACACAAAAGAGAGTGAACCCTTCTGATTAAAGTTGGTGAAAGAAAAATCTTAACTGTCCGGTGAAGAACTGGTGTGCGAGCGCTTCTGCCAATTCACAGTGCATTGGATGTGCCAAAAAGGATCCACAGAATGGGCACTGCTCACCCTACAAACAACTAAAATACATTGACATGTCAATGATTATGAGATCAAACAAACGAGCAGGACAATCGGTCCCGTCCATCGCTGCTTGCAGCTTTATTTTTACTATTCTCCAAGCTCAATGATAGAACTGTTGCTCTCATTCACTCACTTTCAGGCTGTTTCCACCGATGGTGTAAATTTATTGTTTCATTCTTCAGCGTCGTTTTATATATTCACACACGTTTGTTTTGTCTCTGCTCAAAACCATGGATGTATTATGGTCTAAATGCACACCACCGTCAGAGCGTTTTGTTCCAATGACAACTGACCGGAGAAAGACACATGCTACTAATGGGTTTCAACCGTGGCTGCGGCCACACCAAGCTGCGGGAGCGGATCTGGATTCGGTCACGTTCAGATTGTGTTGGTTCTTGTGCCAAGTCTGAGATCATGACAGCGGCGTGTTACAGCGGACAGTGCTTGTTTTCCTGCTGTGGCCGTGCTCCTACGGGGGGCTCATGTCCCCCCAAAACAATGCAGACATTACACTCTGTGCTACCTGCCACTCCGAGGGTCAATCTCCAGTTTCCTTCCACATTTCAAAAACATGCATGGTAGGTTAAGTGGACAGCCTATATTGTCCTGAGGGTGTGATTGTGAGTCTGATAGTTATTTTTTTATGTGTGATCTGCGATTGGCTGGCAACCAGTTCAGGGTGTACCCTTTCTACTCCCACTTTCGCTTTGCCCATGCCCTTGGGAGGCTGGGGACATTGAGTCAGAGTGGACCGTGTTCCACGCCTCTATTGTTGAGGCGGCCGCTTGGAGTTGTGGCCCTAAGGTGGTTGGTGCCTGGTGTGGCAGGAATTTTGTGGAGCATTTACACGTACAAAGACGCTGAGCGTGGCATCACCGGCGCAGCGTTGGTGCAGCTGCAATTGCTTTCACACGGGCAGTTTCTGCTGCGGAGCAAAACGACAGAAAACAAATGAGCTGTCGTGTTGGTTCTTTTTAAAATGTATACACAACTCAAGCTACTACTGTACAGGCACGTCCTTCTCCTTCTCGGTCTCCGTGCCTTCTGCTCGAGAGTGACCGCCCCCGAAAACGTAAATCAACGATGAGTTCAATGACACTCAGAAAAGCAAACATGTAATGCGCCAAACAGAAAAATCAAGAGAGAAAATCACAAAATGAATTCTATCGGGGCGGGGTTGTGAACACACAACAAAGGAACAAACTACACAAACAACTCCGAGACAGTCCAGTCTCCGACAAAGGAAAGATGACGTTTGGGGACTACCCCCCCGTTCTAGTTGAGATGTTATAACCCAAGAGGTGCTTTGCTACTGTTATCAGCCAGGTCTTGTGTCGTTATTAAACAAACACCTGACAGAGCACGAAAGCAACGCATTCTCGCCGACGTAATCAACTCTTCTCATGCGCAGCGAGGCTTACCCCACCCCAAACGAGCATTTGCTGCGGAGCAAATTGTAGCGTTCACACGTGCAAATTTACACCGGTGCTGCCCATAAACGAGCATTTGCTCTGGAGCAATTTTTAAACCACCTCCCTGAGGTGGATCAAATTTGATTCGGTGTAAGCAGTTTTCGGGCGCTACGTCGGAGCAAATTTGCACGTATGAACGCTCTAGTTTGAACGCAGGGCATTGGCAAACTGCATGAAACGCAGTTTCGGCGTAGCACCGAAAATCTCGCCGTGTGAACACCCCTTAAGTTGCCTGAGTTTGGGAGTGAACCATGACTTGTTATTGTTGAAGGATCGGAAGGACTTCATTGGTACACATATGTCCTCACAGAAACTGATGTATGATGTTACAGTGTCTGTGTATTCATCCAGTGTGCCCGTTGAAGTTTCAAAGACGCCCCAATCAGCGCAGTCAAAGCAGTCTTGTTGAGCTAGCTTTGCTTCATCGGTCCATTTCTTCAGTCTTAACAACCGGTTTTACACATTTGAGTGTCTGTCTGTATGTAGGAATTAAGTGTATTAAATAGTAGTCAGAAAGACCCAGTGCTGCGCTGGCGATCGATCGGTATGAACCTTTGAGTGTTGTGTAGCAGTGATCTAGAATGTTGCCTTCTCTGGTGAAACAGTCGATGTGCTGCTTATATCTGGGAAGTTCACGGTTAAGATGTGCTCTATTAAAATCGCCTAAAATGATAAAGGGTGACTGGATATTTTAGCTCGAGTATGTTTACTTGTTCAGCTAGCGTTTGTATCGCTGTGTTAGCATTAGCTTGTGGCGCAATGTAAACACTTGTACAATGGAGGTGAACTCATGGGGTGAGTAGAATAGCTTGCTGTTTAGAGACAGTGACTCCAAGTCCGGGCTGCAGTGTGCGTCGATCTTCGTGACATCAGTGCACCATTCGTCGTTGATTTAGAAGCAAATGGATGTAGCGCGGAATCCGGTTGGCGGTCACTGAGCCAGGTTTCAGTGAAGCAGAGAGCAGCAGAACGTGCAAAGGTTTTGTTGGTCTTTGTGAGGAGACGTTCATCCATCTTGTTTGGCAGAGAACGTAGATTAGCCTGATGGATCGATGGGAGCGGGGTTCGAAATCCACGCTGATGTAGCTTGACTAGCACGCCGGCTCGCTTCCGCCTTCTCCGATGGCGTTCTATGCTCCGTACAGCGCAGCCGCTCTGCTCGCTATTAGCTCCGAAAAACCTTGTGGATTTTTGTGTGCTGGTGAAAAAAGTCAGTGTAGATTTCCTAATGCTTAGCAACTCTTCCATCGTGTAATTAAGCCACGTAGGGTCGCCCAGTCTTAACAATCCTCATCATACTGACTGTTGCCTTAACAGTGGGCGTGGACTTGGAGAGTCCCGCCCCTCCACTTCATGGATTTCGATTGACACTTTGGGCATGATGATCACAGTCTTGAAATTTAATGCAGTTTGTTGTGTTGAAAAAGAAGTGGCTACAATACAAGCAAAACACAAAAAAACTGTGGGCATTGAAAATATTGTAGCAACCCTTGCATATAAATGATAAGTTTCATATGGTCTGAAGTAGTGATGGGAATACCGCCTCTTTTGGCTCCCAATGGCTCCTCAGTTTTTTATTGCTTAAATTAATTTACTCCCAAAAATAATGTAAAATTAGGTGTAAAATGAATTACTAATGTAAAAAATATATACAGTACATCAAATAATTATTATTTATATGGCTTTATTTCTTCTGAACATACTCAACATGGAGTGCTACAAAAAATACATTACAAAGTACAAAAACAAAGACACGTCTCAAAACAAAGTCAACAAAAAGTTCCAATCTCTGATTGTGTATACTATATTTATAAGCTTTTAACTATTTACAGTAAAACAACATAAGTAAGTTTTGATTACCGCACAACAAATTATAAATTAAAATGTGATATTGGATATTTTAACCTTGCACAGTCTACACGCTGCCTTTGAAATATCAATTAAGTTGAAATGAGTCCAAATCTCACTTTGTTTCCTATCCATTTTCTCACCCTTCCAATTTCCCCGTGTTGTTTTTTCTATGTCGCGCTGAGCTCTCTCTCGTCTCCCTGTCTCTCCTGTTCGTGTGCTGCTCACAGTGTGCTGCTGTGTGTGTCTCTAACTCCTCCCCCTTCTCTTCACTGCAGCGTGTGTATCACCCTCCCCTCCCTCTTCTACCACGGATCTTGACCAATCACGTGTGGCTTTAACCGGGGGGCAGGAGAAAAAAGTCGGCTCCCTATGAAGAGCCTCCGTCGTTCACTTCAAAGAGCCGACTCTAAGAGCCGGTTCGTTCGCGAATGACACATCACTAGTCTGGAGAGATCATGAGAATGTTGGAGGGAGGGGATGAAGGAAGAGTTGACTTATTGTCAGCTACGCTGCTTATCAGTGTCACAACGCTGTCTTGGCGTGGTTACGGCTGACTTTGTTGAGTTTGTGGCTAACTCCCCACTTGTTTCGGCCAATGTAAAAAAAAAAAAAAAAAAGTGACGGCAGTCGCCTATGGGTCAAAGAGGAAGTGGTGGACAATGCTTTGAGTAACGGATGGGACCATCACAAGAATGTGTTTTGAAGGATGTTGCCCACCCAAGGAAGACCGCAAGGAAGCTGGCATTCAATGCTGGTTTTGGCTCAGTGAATGCGAAGGGGAACGTAACTGCAAGCAATGATGGCGGCTGGTCTGAGTTGAATAGGGCACAACAGCTGGCCATGTGCCTTACGGGGGGAGCTCTGTCCTGCTTGTCACTGCTTAGCCCAGCTGAAAGAGAAGAATGACATTCTTAAAGCAATATCTCAAATTTCTGTTCCCTCTCGTTCCCTCAGGTCGTCATCCTCCCTCCACCTCTGTGTACATTTCAGCTTTCAGCCGCTCTGCCCCCAAACTCTGGAACTCACTCCCACCCAACATCCGAAATATTGATTTTCCTCCCACATTCAAATCCCATCTCAAAACCCACCTATTTATAATCACATAGTTTAAATTCATCTCTTCTTTTATTATTTATAATTTTATCTGTGGTTTTATTCTTGTTTTGATTGTAAAGGTGTCCTTGAGTGTTTTGAAAGGCGCTTGTAAATAAAATGTATTATTATTATTATTATTATTATTATTAGAATTTGCTATTTTCATATTTTAGCAGGAACCATGAAGTGGAGTCACATAATTTGATTTTATGAGCCACGTACAATTATGCGGCGGGCCAGATCTGACACCTGGGCCTTGACTGTAACACCTGTCAATTACAGCTTTGTAAGTATGAAGAAGAAATGTCAATCCCGCTAATTGATCAATTATAGCATGCTAGTGTGAAGAACAAATGTCACTCAGCAAGACCCGCCTAATAGGAACCAGCATTGTGACAAAAGCAAAGCCAATTAAATGCCTCACCTAATGACGGCGTGACCTTTCCGGTGGGCGTACAAGACATGTTGCATCTTTTATTTGCAGCTGTGAGGCCACATAGAAAACATCAGAGCAGAATCAAAACTGTCGGAAGAAGCAAGCGGTTCTCCACAAGCATACTTGATTGGACGTGGTGATTGTTTTGCCCATCTTGATGTGCTCTCAGGAAACACAACATCCATCCATATTGGATTTACAGTCACTACATAATGTCTACACACCCTTGTTCAAATGCCAGGTTTTACCGATTTAAAATAATGATACCAAGATACCTTAGGACAGCTGCAATATGCTCCAGCATGCCATAACCCTTTGTGAGGACAAGCGGTTCAGAGAATGAATGAGACCAGCATAAATCATTTAGAAACTTTTTCCAGCATTAATGTGACATATAATCTTTAAAACTCTGCTGGAAAAAAAAAAAAAAAGAAAATCGTTTTGAGGAAAAAGGAAAAAAATAAAATAAACAACTCAGGTAATGTGGTTGCACAACTGTGCACATTCTCTCATAACTGGAGGTGTGGCTGTATTTACTACGAACCAATTACAATGAAATGCATGTTAAGTGGAAGTCAGCACACACCTGCCACCATTTGAAGTGCTTTACCCCAGAAGTGTAGTTGTATGACATTTTTGGCTACATTTGACAGCAGAAGCCATGATCTGCTGAAGAGCCTCCAATGAAACAGGGGGTCTTGTTGTTCACTGTGGAACACAGTGGGATAGTCATCATTAACTGGACATCCCGCCAAATGAAAAGACGAGAGGGAAACCCATGTGAGCGACCAAGGGGACCAACAATACTGAGGGAGCCAAGCAGTTGACCAGGGCCACCGCTTTCTCACCCTGGGCCACCTGGTATGCTGCAAAGGAGGACAAAATCTGATTGCAATGGATGAGGAATAAGGCAAAATGATTTTAGAAAGAACTATTGGACCATATGCACTGCAGCACATTACGCATGTCTAGACGAAAGGCGAGCCGAGGAACGAGTTTCAGGTTTTATTTCAAGCAACTTGGAAAATATCAAAAGGAAAAATAACCTCATTCTTTAAAGCAGTTCTCAAATAGTGGGGTGGGCAGGTGTTTATTTTTGTCCTTTATGAACAAAGCTGAGTTGAGAAATTCACAAGTAGACGTGCATGTCTATATACATAAGGATCTGTGAAACAGTGAAAGTAACAAAAATCAGATATGCTGGTTTGACCACTTCGCAATGGCTTTATGCTGGTGCACATTTTATGTCCAGGTCAAATGGCCCCTTTCATGCCCCCCCAGAGGTTTATTTATTTATTTTCAACAATTAATGCGCATGTTGAAGGGCAGTCAACCTGCAAAAGAGGGGCCATTTACTCCACCCCGCTGAGAGAGAACATCGCATGCAACTGCACCGAAACACTTCCCTGCTCCCAAAAAAATCCCCCCCACCCCATGAATAAACCAGCATGATTTTCTTGTGTTTTTTGTTGGCCTTGCTGGTGCCACCATCTACGAGTAGGGGAACAGTAGCACGCAGGTCTTGCTGGTGTCACGAGCATGCCCATCAGTAAAAGCAACACAAAAGCAGCTAACATTAAAAAAAAAAAAAAAAAAAAAATAACAGAACCGTGTCACTGGACTACCCACTTTATTGACTGAGCCACAACCACCCAGCAAAGAGCCTCATGGTCTTGCTGTTGCTACCCAGCCTGTGACATCAGCAATACTCCAGTTTGCCCCCGCTATCACCAACTCCCATCAAGGCCCCAGCAACATCCTATCCTTGCTGGGCAGGGTTTTTTTTCCAGTGAGCAAAGATTTGCTTGTTTGAATATTGGCTGTTTTGATTTCTCTGCTGGTCTTGCTGATGTCAGACCAGCACAAAAACATAAAACCTTGCTGGTCAGTGTTGTTTGTTTGTTGTTGTTTTTTTGGGGGGTGGGGGATTCTTTTGCAACTCTGCATTTCATATCAGCTAAGCAGTTTGCATGGCTTCTCCATCTCGTTGCCTCTTCCACAGAATTTTATGTTTCACGACTCATCATGCGCTTTTAGTGACAATGATATGTGTTAGAATTGTAGCTTATTTGCTGCAAAACATCAAAGATGACTTAGGGGGCTGATCCACACCAAAACAGCTGAGTATGTAACTGCGCCACAGAGCAAGTGCAGCTCATATGTGGTGTGCACAAATGTGCCTGGCAAGTTTGTTTGTTGTTGAATGGTGAACTTGGGGCAATAAAAGTGCTGAAAAAAACAAACAAACAGCTTTGACGAGCGAATGATCACAATGTCTGAAAATATGGTTTTGATAAGAAAATGAAAAATCGTTCAGCTGTAGTTAGGACTACCGAGAAAATCATCGGCACCTGCACCTGTCCGACAACCCCCGGGCCATTTGGTGCCGGGCCGCACAGAAAGACGATCTAATTTACACGACTTCCGTTTCATTCATTTCGAATCTGAAAGGTGTTTTATTTTGAAAAATTACCAGATTATCTGTTATATCCGTCTACAGTATGTCACTCTTGACGCAGGTGAAGGCCATGCTTCTCAGTCACGTGATAGGCTACCGCAAAAATGAAATCCAAGAGCTAGCAGAATGAGGAAAAAAACAAACGTCTTTGGAAAGTTCCTTTGGGAAGGGAAAAAGGCATAGCCAGGAGACAGAAGAGGAGCCTACGACTTCCAAAAAAAAGAAGGCTACATTTAATAATACCTTATCAGGAGTCCTACTTAAGATATGGATTTATCTCAACAGGAGATTCCCACGCAGCAAGCCCACTCTGCATAATATGCAGCGATGGTGAGTCATATTTTTCATGCACTTTTTATTTGCGGTGTATCTTATTTTGAATGAAGGCACGTTTAAACGTTACCATAGGGACCACAGAGTGTTTCAGCCAAATCGGACATTCCTCGTGTCATGATTCGTGTTTTTTATGTTACGAAAATACCATACAGTTCATATTATCACATTATCATATTATTTAGTTGTATTCATCCAGCCTTAAAAAGCCCTGAAAATACTGTGTGACATTAAAGGGGTCTGTGGGGCAGAAAAGGTTGGGGACCGCTGCTCTCGAGGGCTTCCATGCTGCAAGAACTATGACATGTCTTATTAGTTGACCGTGAACTTTCACAATGCATTTGTTCTCTGTTCTCAATTGCTTTACCTGGTGAAACAAATAACACAAGAGAATCTGGACTTCTCTTGGACCCTCGGCAAGCTGTTTACCACCTCTTCCAGCTCCTTCCCACAGGGATTCGCAATCCAGCTGTGCACACTAAAACCAGCAGACATTCCAGCAACTTATTCCCTCTGGCCATGAACTTCCGAAAAGTTGATTTTTAATTCCTGAGTGACATTCAGTCTACTCCTGCCAACTTTGTACTTCTGAGTTGCCGTATTCATTCTTGTAACTTTGTCATGTTGCATTATTTGCAGAACTGTTTTTCTTCTTTACTACCATGCTGCTGGTCATTTTAAATTGTTTTCGGACTCGAGATCACAATTGCACAGTTGGCACCTCTTACAATTCTCAATGCCTGCATAAGTATGTGTTTATGTCCTAAATATTCATTTTGTTTGCCGTAGTGTTAGAGTGGCTCCACCTACTGGTGGTAAATTCGTTGTCTATTTAAGAATGGCAAATAAAGATGATTCGGATTTGGATTTTCACCCTGGGGTGTGTAGAATTTTCACCGAAAAACAATGGATCCATTTTGGAATAATTCTGTAACATTATGAAATGTCTGATGAGTGAAAAGCTGTGTTTCTTTCCAATTGAAAACATGATTTTTAGAAATTAGATCATTTTGCCCTCAGCAAATTATTTCAACGAATGTTCCACAGTGGGCGGCTCGGTGGACCAGTGGTTAGCGCGTGGACCTCACAGTGCAGAGTTACCGGGGTTAATTCCAGCTCTGGCCTCCCTGTGTAATGTAAACTCCTTACATGTTCTCCCCGGGCCTGCGTAGGTTTTCTCCGGGTACTCTGGTTTCCTCCCACATTCCAAAAACAGGCATGGTAGCCTGATTGAACATTCTAAATTGCCCCAAGGTGTGAGTGCGAGTGTGGATGGTTGTTTGTCTGTGTGTGCCCTGCGATTGACTGGCAACCAGTTCAGGGTGTCCCCCGCCTACTGCCCAAAGACGGCTGGGATGGGATCAAGCACCCCTTGCGACCCTTGTAAGCATAAAGCGGATCGGAAAATGAATGAATGAATGAATGAACGAATGAATGAAATGCTCCACAGTAAAGTGGTTGCTACTTTTTGACTTGGAAAAGAAAAAACAGTTTGTCCTCTTTGCAAAGCCCCAGTAGCCTTCATCACATACACCACCCAGCTCCTTTTTGCTAGACGGACAATAAAAAACAAAAACAAGAAATTAAACCTATATTAGATGTTTGAGCACATATTAGGACTCCAAGAACAAAGCTCATACGATTCCTGCGGTGATGAACTTTTGTGTGATCTATTCACTTCAAAGTGGCTTAATTAACATGCAGCTTGGCAACATGAAGCAGAAATACTGCTTGGCAATAATCACCTGTAATTGTGTGAAAACAAAAGAAAAATCAATTAAATGACCCACCTAGACAAGTGCCCCACCTGAATGGGACGGACAAGTGATTTAAGCCCTCCATTACCGACTGTGAAACGGCAGAAGAGAGACGGAAGCGGGACTGACAACAGCTCCGAGGCCAATCTTGAGTGTTTGTGGTGAGTACTTTCTCCATCTTGAATTGTTTTCAGGGAACATGATTTTAATGTTAGACACATTTGGTGTTGCACTTTGTACAATCACTTGAAAAATTTGGCCTCAAGTTCAAGTGGGCATTGCTTCATGCCCTTTGGCAAGCTTGTCCGATGAAGTTGTAAAGCAGGGAGGTGGAATTCGGGCAGGCAGTGGAGGTATAGTCTTCTCTCCCCCGTATGTGAAACAGATGTATAATGAAAATGCCATTTAAAATACGGACAAAACACATGCGTATATGCAAAATACGTG
This sequence comes from Hippocampus mohnikei, assembly GCA_026261675.1. Taxonomy (NCBI): domain Eukaryota; kingdom Metazoa; phylum Chordata; class Actinopteri; order Syngnathiformes; family Syngnathidae; genus Hippocampus; species Hippocampus mohnikei. The sequence continues at coordinate 283,192 of JAKGUB010000331.1, read as the reverse complement.
CTCCGAACAGATTTCATTTTTCACAATAGATCCATCCCTCAATAACAAAGGGTTATTGTAAAATTAACAACCTGTAGGTACTTTTTTTTTTTAATTCAGTGCAAAGGGCTCCTGAGCATAAAAATCATCATTCCAGGCTGGCCCAAAATGGCTAAACAGCAAACCGACACAAGTTGTAAGATTTTTTTTTTTTTGGAAGCCTTTCTTTTCACAAACGTTAACTCAATCAAAATGGTAATAATATTAAGGTAATATGTCCTGCATGTCATTACAAAGCCGCAAAAAAATTATGAGGGCTTCTCCGGCTGTAATGTAGGGCAGTATAAGACTTGGTGCAAATGTTACGAAGGCATGTCTGCTATCGAGTGATGAATGGAAATATTACACCAAAAAACTAAAACGTGATACACCGCTATTCGTGGGGCATATGCCCTGTGAAAAGTGAAAATCTGGGAATAACTGACGGTCACTGAAATGGATTGAGGCAAATGTGGGAACAAGTGAATTTGCCAATGGCCAACTGCAAGTATTTGAGGATCCATTGTAGTCGAAGAAACATGTTTATAGTCACCCCAAATCCCCCCCAAAAATTAAAAACAAAATACACATTTATAGAAAACATATATTTTATTAAATTACTCAAAGGGCCACTCAAAGAATGTTCCACCTGCGGTTCGTGGGCCATCGGTTGCCCATGCCTGGGCTAATATATTTCATGAATGTTTGTGAAATGACTTAGTGTGATTCAAGATTGTATGTGTGCAGTGTGGAGTTTGCAGTGCACTTAATAACCTTAAAACTATTGAAGTAACTGTCCCAAATTTGGGCTTCAAGACATTTTTAAAAATCTTGAATTTGGTGCAACCTGAAAATTTTACCTTTAAGAAATGTTATTTACAAAAGAAAAACAAACATGTTGTGTTGGTTGTTGTAATTTTAAATAATTAAGTTGGATTAATTACATAACATCAAGAATCCGCTCAGTTTAACCTGAAAAAGTTTCCTTTTTGTAAACAAGATTTGTACTGCACATTGGAACAAAGCATATTTTGAAATTTGTATCAAATACTTGAAATTGCTGTAGTACTGCATGATAAAAATTATTTCATTAGATTTGGATTGATGGGTAATGCAATTGCATTTATGCAGCGTAGCATGACAACATTACAGTACAACATTTAAACATAAAAGCACTGAAGACATTTAAAACAAAGTGTAGAAATAAAACAATGAGAGCAATTTGCCCACTGCCTTCATATTAATCTCACACACACACACACACACACACACACACACACACACACACACACACACACACGCTTTCTTGATGAGTTTGGTCAATGTTTCTAGATCTTTGTTCATTGAATAATTATTTTTTAAGTGCCTAATTATATTTTAATATATCAAGAACTATTATGATACACTCTTAACAGCGAAATGAATGTTCAAGGAATTTGGGGGATTCTAAAAAACAAGAAAACATGTTTGTGGCAATGAATATTTTTTTCCAGCATCTTTTTGGTGTCACAGCACTTATTTATCATTATATCCAAATTATTTTGCTCTCGTTTCAAAAAGTTATTGAGGTGCTTCATAGAATGGAACCACTGTTCAGATATTAGAAAGTGAAAGTATAAGCAACAAAGCTATTTTTCTCCAGATTCTGTGGAAGTAAATGAATATTTTAAGATTTTGCTATGTTCTCCTGCTGATTACCAAAGAATGGAAACCGCGAGAAACGTAGTATCAATCTTCTTTGTCCACTGCTTAACTCAAAACATTCTTCAAAAATCGCTGATGTACTCTCAATAAGCATTTTCCATAAAAATGGGGATGGTCCCATGCAAGTTTTTTAAATTTGACAAAAAAAGATCTGCCAACAGGTGAGGAACTGCAAATATGCTTTTGTGAAGTTAAAGGCTTTTGCACGGTGGGGCTCTGTGTGCAGTGGATGATTGGTGCTGGCACCATTTTTGGCAAAATAAGCAGATAGCGTCTCAACAAGAAATTGATTTCAAGAAAGTCGTGGTTTCAGTAGATGCGAGAATTCCATCCGACAAAAACAAAGTTAAGATTGAATTTCATCCGACAAAAACAACGTTAAGATTGGCAGAGAGTCATGACACTTCTTCCAAGTCGCAGTCAAGGTGCCTCGTGGCAAGGCATGGAACCTGGGCCCCAGTAAACTGACACTGTCAGCTCTCCTCCCATGTTCACCTGATGGACTTTCTCTCGATGTACGTTGACCATCTCTTTTCACTGTGTTTTAGGACATCACCAGCCACAATGATCATTCTCAAGGTGTTCACTGTTGCCCTTTTGGTGTTAGGTAAGTCATCAAACTTTCAGCTATGAAGTAAGAGTGAGTGAAAGGTCACCATGTAACAAAGATGCCAACTCTTTGTCACAGGAACCAGCAGTTTTTCTGCTAAGGTGCGACAAGTGCGAAGTCATCCACCAGGACCACCTGGGCCACCAGGAGGACCACCAGGAGGACCACCTGGTCCACCAGGCCCAGATGGACCGCCAGGACCACCTGGTAAAACAGGACCATTAGGACCACAAGGTGAATCAGGACCACCTGGACCACATGGTCCACCAGGGCCAGATGGTCCACCAGGGCCACCTGGACCAGATGGTAAACCAGGTCCAAAGGGTGTAAGTGGACCACCTGGATACGTTGGTCCACCAGGACCACCTGGACAAAATGGGTCAAATGGTCCACCAGGACCACCTGGACAAGAAGGGCCGATTGGACCACATGGTCCAGTAGGCCCACCCGGGCCAGTTGGACCACCAGGACCACCTAGTCTGCCAGGACCACCTGGACCACCAGGACCTCCTGGGTCACCACTATATTCTCCATATTATCCACCTTGGTCGACTTATTATGGGCGACGTTGGCCACCAGTGCCTTGGCAACCTAAGCCATTCCCATATCAGTATTACCGAGACTTGCCACCAAACCAGCCTTACAAATACTTTCCAACATACCAGCCTGACCAATACTTGCCACCATACCCTGAGCTACCTGGACCACTTGGGCCACCTGGACCTCCTAGTATGCCAGAACTACCTGGACCACAAGGAACTCCTGAGTCACCACTACATTTTCCATATTATCCAGCTTCGTCGACTTATTATGGTCGACGTTGGCCACCAGTGCCTTGGCAACCTAAGCCATTCCCATATCAGCCTGACCAATACTGGACACCATACCAGCATAACCGATACTTGCCACCATACTATTATTACCGATACTTACTATACCATTATTACCGATACTTGAAACCATACCAGCCTTACCCATACTTTAAACCATACCAACCATACCAACCATACCAACCATACCAACCTTACCAACCTTACCAATACTTCCCACTACACCCTGAGCCACCTGGCCCACTGTCATCTTCTCAGGAACCAAATGACCAATATCCATAATCTACACAACCACGGCAATGGATGAAAATGACCGAACTAGAGCAGCATCTTGCCAAGCTATACCATCACTAGGACATTTTATTTCGTATCATCATTAGCCACTCCGGCAAATACCAGCCACCAGTGCAGCCACCTGTTATCGTGGATTAAAAACCACCCACCTGGACCAAGTGTTACTCCAGATGAAAACAATCAACCTGACCTTTCAAACCAGGACCACCAACTAGGTCCCCGCTAGGACCTACCTTTCCAACATGAGTGACTGCAGATATAAACGACCCAACTGGACCACCACCTTGTTCACCCAGACAGCCTTTTACTGGTTATGAATACAACCCCCCTCTACCACCAATTGGACCAACATCTACTCCGCCACCTGGCTACCTGGGCATGTCATCCCAGAGTAATGAGAGTGAGCTGTTTTAATCCCTCAAGAAAACTTGATTCATTCAGTCCTTATTGTAATGATCATCGTGCGGTCGTGTGTTTAATGCACAATTACCATCCTTGCCCTCTGCATTCAGTTCAAATAATAAAGAGGATTTTTCTTCTTAATGACTTGGTTGCTTGAATATGACCTCAACTCAATAATAATAATTATACATTTTATTTATAATAATTATTTATAAGCACTTTCAAAACACCCAAGGACACTTTACAATCAGGAACAAGAACAATAAAACACAATGCGGGTTGAGCAGCCGCAGCCAAACGCGCCAGCGTTCACACTCAACCCGGAAGTCAGAAAGAAACCACAAGGGAGAGAGAGGGGGAGAAAAAAAACCCCACCCTCGAACTATCCTCCTCTGAGGATAATTTGAATCCAGGAAAAAAAAACTCCAGCACGTAAATAAGCGAATGACAGTGACAACAAGTCACAAGACATGAACAATGAAGGCGGCGATACAAGGGTGTGTATGCGCGTGTGATTATCTGGTTGTGTTTGCGTGTCAGGCCGCAGCTGCTACGTCAAGGTCTTCTCATGGAGACAGTCCTGGCTTATCAGTCTATGGCCGAGAAGGAGGGGGTGATGGTAGGGCACTAGCTTCTATGCGTACTTTCATCCAGGGGAAAGGTCGAGATAGCAGATGTTGTTTTGGTAACAGGCTGCCAACAATTCCAGACAGCCTTGAGTCCGTGGCCTGTGTCTCTACAATGGCGCCGGTCAGTCAAATTTGTGATTTCTTTTCTGAGCACGGATCCCAATTTCTCCAAGTTGTTCTCCATCTTGCAATGACGCTCCAAAACCGCATCCATTTTGCGGTTGAGCTCAGTCACCGCTTGAGTCTGAGTGTTGGACATCCGCGCCGTGCCATGAAAAAAGACTGTCAGCTTCTTCACTTCCAATAAAGCCGGTCCCGTCGGTTGAATTTTGCGATAGATCAGGAAACTGCTAACATCAAACAGTTATCAGAAGGCAAATAATGTAGATGTCTTTCAAATCCTCAATGGACAGTGTTGACAGGCACACCATTCTCCCCTTCCTCCAGGGATCTAGGGTGTACCCGGCAGAAAAAGTCCCGAGAAGCAAGTAGGCTCCCCACTGCCTGCTCTTCTCGTCGAGAAAATTTTGTCGATGGCATAGAGAGACCAGCCAACCAATTCCATGTTTGTTTTTAGGATGAAAATACGGCAGGAGGCTAGGATAGTCAGACAAGGACAGCACATAGACTGAGTGGCGAGCAGGGGAGGGTGGGTGACAGGAGCAGAAAGCAAAAAGCGTCCGCCTTCGTCATGAGCCAAGCAAGAAGACCTTTTATCCTTCGTGGTCTCAGACACAGTTTTGCTTCCTGGGTTTGGCATCAAATTGCAAACATGTGCTGCATTGTTGAAAACAAAAACAAAAACAAACAAACAAACCAAAAAAAACCCCAACAACAACAACAACAAAACTAGAGCTAGGAGGAGCAATCAGTAGGAGGAGCGCAGTCTTGGCATTTGTGTACTGGCATGTTGGAACAAAAACAAAATAGAAAATGAATTACATGAAATTAAAAGCTATTTTGAGAAAATTTGACATCTAAAAAAATGCCCAAAATGGGAAAAAAATTGAAGGAAATTAAAAAGGGCCTATTTTGAGTTTTGATTAGGGCTCCTGAGTGTCATGTTCCGTAATGGGCAGCAGGTGGCAGGCGTTCATTTCTGCTGCCTACACACCTGCTGCCTATTTGTCAGTGATTACACCTGCTTTATCGAGCCGCTCCGGCTGTCTACTCATTGCCGGAGTATTGCATGCCGTGCCACTGCTATTGCCAATGTTCAAAAGCATTATTCAAGTACGATCGTTGTTTTGCGACTTTGTCGTCATCCCTGTGAGGTTATTCAGAACGCGTACTTGAAGTAGAAATTGTCTTATCATTTCCTTGCTGTTTTTTGCAAGCGCTTTGTTTTTCACATAACATTATTTCCTGGTTCTCGTTTTTACCAGCGTTTTTTGTTTTTTATTAGGCGGAGTTTTGTGTTTATAATAAATATTTTGAGACAAAAGCCTGGTCAGTGTCTGCTACTTCGGGGATCCACTTGTTCACGTTTGTTCTGTTGCGTACGAAGCAGTCCTTTTTCCTGCTTTGTGCACAACGTGACACAGAGAGTCTTGGGCTGTTACAGGTGCCTTGAACTTTCGGCCCATCTTGTTGAAATTTTCAACTAGGGCTGTTTTGTCGTTATTTTCCAGGGCGCATGTAAGACCCATATTGCCTTATGTTAAAGATTTCTGTTTTAACCATCATCATATGGATGTTTAGATTACCGGTACTATTATTATCATTGCCTATTCCAGGTATTGGCATAATCATGCCCGCTGTGTGATGCTGATGGTATGGTAGGCTTGTGCTGTGATTCACATCACTGATCAGGTAATTGTTGAGGCGTGTCTCGATGGGCATTTACCGAGGTACCAGGAAGAGTTTTATTTGACAGACGAGGTGATTATATAATTTTTTTACTACCTACTTTTCCCCGCATACATTCCGTTTATTGTCGATTGATTTGCATTAGATTTTCTTTGTGCATCCTGATGTGGATTTTTAGAAAAAGGGCACAATCAAAACCTCACCCATTTTCTGATCCACTTTATCCACACAAGGGTCGCGGGAGGTGCTGGAGCCTATCCCAGCTGTCTTCGGGCAGTAGGCGGGGGACACCCTGAATCGGTTGCCAGCCAATCGCAGGGCACACAGAGACAAACAACCCTCCTTGCTCACACTCACACCTCGGGCCAATTTAGAGTGTTCAATCAACCTGCCATGCATGTTTATGGAATGTGGGAGGAAATCAGAGTACCCAGAGAAAACCCGAGCAGTCACGGGGAGAACATGCAAACTCCACAAGGAAGGCTGGAGCCGGGATCAAACCCATGATCTTTGCACTGTGACGTCGACACGTTTTTTTTCCAAGATGGCGCCCGAGTAGGCAGCCATCAGCAAGTGCTCTTCAAGAGCCTTGCATTTTTTTGTTGTTTTTGTCTTTTGTTTTGTCACATGGTATTGTTACATCATATGGAAGTGATGTGGATTGTTTTCAGCATTTTTGGCCACGACATTCATCAGGGAAGAAGAATCTGTGCTGGGTGGTTGCGCCTTCTCAGCAGCACGCGATTGCCAGCACTGATTTTGATTGGGAGGAATGTCAGCGCCATTTGACTGTCGTTGCTGGACAGCCCCGGAGCTTATGTTTTGCGCCTGCAATGGGCAGCATTTTCACAGCCCCGTTTTGTTCAGCGGAAAGGTCGGTGCTGTTGGACAGTCTGCGGCTGGATGGATGCATGCCTCGAGGAGCCGACGATGAGAAGAAAGGAGCGTTGATGTGTATGTGGAACTGGGACTTACGGTTTGGAATTGAAGTGGATTTACATGGGACAGGAGATGAGAGCCAATCTCTTTTTCGTTAATGGATGCTGCAGCTTCAGCTTGTAGCAGACGTGTGCACATTTTCAGCATGACCTCTTTGATCCACTGGGGAAAAAGGACACTTTGATTTGCTCCTCCTTCATCTATAACTGCTTCAAACAACAAAGTGTATGCAGGAAAAGTGGTTAAGATTGCACGACTGTCTGTGTCTTATGTGTTGTGTTGTATTATTTTGTCATTTTATGTTAACTGTTCTTTTGATGGTGGCGCGGGCACCCGCAGCGGCTCCTCTTGTTATCTGTTGTCTGGTTGAGAGGGAAGAAATTTCATCTTTGCCGTATGTTGCACATACGGCACATTTGACAGTAAAAGTTATACTTGACTTGACTAACCACTTTACCGCAGGGAACAATCAATCATTTGGAAAGATCGAAAACTATGTTGGCTGATTGCGGGAAGTGTACGTTTGAAGATATTTACCCCGATGAAGACAAGGCTGAAGATTCTCTAGATAGCCCATACAGTGAACTTCAACCAGGCATTTCCAGCTCCGGGCCTGGAGGGCCACTGTCCTCCCTGTTTTCCAACTCTCCTGGCTGCAACACACCTGATTCAGATGATCAGCTCGTCAGCCATCTCTGAAGCAGCATTAGAATGTTCTTGATTATTTGAATCAGGTGTGTTGGTCCTGGGAGAGCTGGAAAACAGGCAGGACAGCAGGCCTTATGGACCGAGTTTGGACACCCTGACTTTAACTCCAGGGTGGGCAATCACAGTCCTGGAGGGCTGCTATCCTGCATGTTTTCCAGCTCTCCTGTTGCAACACACCTGATTCAAATGAACAGGTTCAATATCAGGCTTCCGTCAAGCTTGCTGATGATCTGGTCATTTCAATCAGGTGTGTTGCAACAAGGAGACCTGGAAAACATGCAGGATAGCGGCCCTCCAGGACTGGGATTGCCCACCCCTGCTTTAACCATTTGGGGTTTCTTTAAACCGCAAAATGAACTAATAAAATAAGGAATATTTTGCCAAGGGTGATGTGTATGCCAAGTTTCATAGGTTTTCACGATTGTGAAAACCATCAAAATTTGCATAATTTTTCTTGGGGAAACAGCGGGTCGCCACAGCAACAACATTCAGCAAAATTAAAAGCGTTTCTTTCTTGGTCGTACTGAACCTCTTTGGATGAAAGACAATTGGATAAAATCTCAAGGAGTGTTTCTAAATTTACAAAAATAAAATAAAAGGCCAAAGTGGTTCTAAATGAGAACGAAAATTCAAAATGGGAGACTTCCTGTTAGCTTGTGCTTCTTGACCCCGGAGACTTTTTGGGCAATGTAGGGTGATAAATTTAATCGATCTTGGTGACATGAACAACCAAGGCTGCTTTGCTAAAGAATTGTAGCAGGTGTTGTTGAGCCATTTTCTTAATAATCACACAATAACCAAATCAAACTGTTATGCCTCATGTGTTTGCAGACATTTATGAAATTTTTGTTCATGTTTAGTGAACAGCGGGTTGCCAAGGCAACACAGTTTTTGCAGTCATATTGGATTTACCAACTCATTTTTTTTCCCATGTTGGTGTCCCAGGGCTTAAGATGTTATCGCCATAGTTGAAAGTCAGTGTCCCAGGAAAAATATCACAGGCTAAAAAATAATTCCTCATCCCTCGGCATCCCCAAAGGGCAGGCCTTATTGGCCAAAATATTAGGTATAACCGTGATTTTTTTTTGATTGGGAAGAATGTCGGTGCCATTTGACTGTCATTGCTGGACAGCTCTGGGGCGCTTGTGTTTTTTTTATTTTAGCACCTGTAATAGGCAGCATTTTACACAGCCCCGCTTTGTTCAGCGGAGAGATCGGTGATGTTGGACGGTCTGCGGCTGGATGGATGCAAGGCTTGAGGAGCCGACTGTCATGCTTCGGTTTGGGACCAACAGGTGGCACTGCAGGGCTCTCCCTGAGCTGCACACCTGTTGGTCATTTGGCAATTAGTGCTTTAAAAGGACTCCCATTCAGTGTCGGGTCATTGTTGCTTTCTGGCTACTGTCGTGTTTGTTTGTTGCCGTTTGTCTGCTGCTGTCAGGTTTGTTTCGGTCATGTTTCTGTTATTGAGTTTTTATCTTCAGTCATGTGTTTTGTTTGATACTTTGGACTTAGTTTTGGACTTAGTTTTCTGTGTTTTATTAAATACAATTCGTCAGTACACCCTGCTTCTCTCTCGTGCCTGCTTCTTGGGGTCCACCACCACTACGCAACGTGACAGAATGACCCGACCACCTGGATCCCGCAGGTACAAAGGACTGGTCCACCATGTGCCTGGCGGAGCACATCTGCGGCCGACACCCTTTTCCCCTTCAGGCAGTGCTGGTGATGCAGCTGTCCTGTTTTCGTCTCGCAAGCCGCGGCCCACGCTGAGCCGAGGCTCGCCACGCGGTCTGTTTGAGCTGAGTCACATTCACGCCCACGACGAGCCGTGCCACGTATACGCCCACGTCAGGACGAGCCCCTGTTCACGTCCAGCTGTCTCATGTCCCCCGCTACGTCGAGCTCCGTCCACGTCAGGCCAAGCCCAGCCAAAAGGTCGCCATCGCTTTTGTTCCTGTTCTCCGGCGAGGCGAAGGTCGCCGCCGCTTTTAGTTCCGCTCCTGGCGAGGCAAGGGTTGCCATCGCCGCTCCTGTTCACCAGCGAGGCAAGGGTTGCCGCCGCTTTTGTTCCTGTTCCTGGTGAGGCGAAGGTCGCCGTCGCTTTTGTTCCTGTTCCCGGCGAGGCGAAGGTCGCCGCCGCTTTGTTCCTGTTCTTCGGCGAGGCAAGGGTTGCCATCGCTTTTAGTTCCCGTTCCCCGGCGAGGCAGCCTTTTGGACAACTTTGGGACGTCTGGGATCCATCCCTTGAGGGAGGGGTGCTGTCATGATTCGATTTGGGACCAATAGGTGGCACTGCAGGGCTCTCCCTGAGCTGCACACCTGTTGGTCGTTTAGCAATTGGTAGTCTAAGAGGACTCCCTCCCGAGCATTCAGTGTCGGGTCATTGTTGCAGTTGGCTACTGTCATGATTGTTTGTTGCCGTTTGTCTGCTGCTGTCAGGTTTGTTTCTGTCATGTTTCTGTTATTGAGTTTTTGTCTTCAGTCATGTGTTTTGTTTGCTACTTTTGACTAGGTTTGTTTTGGATTTAGTTTTCTGTTTAAATACAATTCTTCAAATACACCCTGCTCCTCTCTCCTGCCTGCTTCTTGGGGTCCACCACCACCACGCAACGTGACAGAATGACCCGACCACCTGGACCCCTCAGGTATGAAGGACTGGTTCCAATTCCACCATGACGACCTGGTCCACCAGACCCACCTGGTCCACCAGGGCCACCTGACGGACGACCCGGAGAACGACCTGGTCCACCAGACCCACCTGGTCCACCAGGGCCACCTGACGGACGACCCGGAGGACGACCTGGTCCACCAGACCCACCTGGTCCACCAGGGCAACCTGACGGACGACCCGGAGGACGACCTGGTCCACCAGACCCACCTGGTCCACCAGGACCACCTGACGGACGACCCGGAGGACGACCTGGTCCACCAGACCCACCTGGTCCACCAGGGCCACCTGACGGACGACCCGGAGGACGACCTGGTCCACCAGGCCCACCTGGTCCACCAGGGCCACCTGGAAGACGTGGGAAAGCAGGGCCAAAGGGTTCAATACGACCACCTGGAAAAGATGGTTCACCTGGACCACCTGGATCAAATGGGCCATATGGTCCACCAGGACCACAGGGGCTAAGTGGACCATATGGTCCACCAGGACTACCCGGGCCACCTGGCCCACCAGGACCTCCTGGGCCACCCCTATATTTTCCATATTTTTCCCCTTGGCCACTGGGTCGACGTGGGATATTACGACCTGGGCCACCACCACGTAAACTTTTACCATACTGGCCACCACCATATTATGATCCATAATCTTCACACCCAGGTCCACCCAGACCACCTGTAACTATGGATAAAAATGAAGCACCTCAATCAGCACCTTCCCGGGCTATACCATCACGAGGACCACATTTTATTTAATATCATTGTTAGCCACCCCAGCAAATACCAGCCACCAGTGCGGCCGCCTGTTGTCCTGCATAAAAAACACCCACCTGGAAACCAAATTGTCAACCTGCCCCAAAACTTGTTTAACCAGGACTACCACCAGGACAACCCCTGCCATCACCTCATACTCCAGAAAAAAGCACCCTGGACAAGCACCCTCCCAACCTGGACCACCACCTGACCATTTGTTACTCCAGATGAAAACAATCAACCTGACCTTCCAAACCAGGACCACCAACTAGGTCCTCACCAGGATCTACCTCCGAAACATGAGTGACATGAGTGACAACCCAATTGGACCACCGCCTTGCTCACACAGATAGCATTTTACTGGTTATGAATACAACCCCCTCAACCACCAATTGGACCAACATCTTGTCATGATTCGGTTTGGGACCAACAGGTGGCACTGCAGGGCTCTCCCTGAGCTGCACACCTGCTGGTCGTTTAGCAATTAGTAGTATAAAAGAACTCCCTCCCGACCACTCAGGGTCGGGTCATTGTTGTTGTTTGCTACTGTCATGTTTGTTTGTTTGTTTGCTGCCATCAGGTTTGTCATGTTTCGGTTACTGTTATGTTTTATCTTCAGTCATGATTTTTGTTTGATACTTTGGACTTTGTTTTGGACTTAGTTTTCTGTGTTTTATTAAATACAATTCGTCAAGTTCACCCTGCTCCTTCCTCCTGCCTGCTTCTTGGGGTCCACCACCACCACGCAACGTGACAGAATGACCCGACCAACTGGACCCCGCAGGTACAAAGGACTGGTCCCTATTGCATCATGTGCCTGGCAGAGCACGTTTGCGGCCGACACCCTTTTCCCCTTCAGGCAGCGCTGGTGATGCCGCTGTCCTGTTTTCGTCTTGTCAAGCCACGTCTACGGTGGGCCGAGCCCCGTCCGCGTCCACGTTGAGCAGAGGCTCGTCACGTGTCTGTTCGAGCTGAGTCACATTCACGTCGACGAAGAGCCGTGCTACGTCTACGCCCACGTCAGGACGAACCACTGTTCACGTCCGGCTGTCCCATGTCCCCCGCTACGTCGAGCTCCGTCCATGTCAGGCCACGCCCAGCCAAAGGATTGCCGTCGCTTCATGTTCCTGTTCCTTGGCGAGGCAAAGGTCGCCGTCGCTTTTGTTCCTGTTCCCTGGCGAGGCAAAGGTCGCCGTCGCTTTTGTTCCCATTCCCCAGCGATGCAACCCTTTTGGACAACTTTGGGACGTCTGGGATCCGTCCCTTGAGGGAGGGGTACTGTCATGCTTCGGTTTGGGACCAACAGGTGGCACTGCAGGGCTCTCCCTGAGCTGCACACCTGTTGGTCATTTGGCAATTAGTGCTTTAAAAGGACTCCCACCCCGAGCATTCAGTGTCGGGTCATTGTTGCTTTCTGGCTACTGTCGTGTTTGTTTGTTGCCGTTTGTCTGCTGCTGTCAGGTTTGTTTCGGTCATGTTTCTGTTATTGAGTTTTTATCTTCAGTCATGTGTTTTGTTTGATACTTTGGACGTTGTTTTGGACTTAGTTTTCTGTGTTTTATTAAATACAATTCGTCAGTACACCCTGCTCCTCCCTCGTGCCTGCTTCTTGGGGTCCACCACCACCACGCAACGTGACACCGACGATGAGAAGAAAGGAGCGTCAGCGCAGAGCGCCGAACTGGGAGTCGCGGCTTGGAGTTGAAGCGGATAATGTGGGACAGGAGAAGGGAACTAATCTCTTTTCGTCAATGGACGCTACAGGTTCGTGTTTGCTTTCAAAACTTAGCTTGTAGCAAACGTGTGCACGTTTTCAGCATGACGTCTCTGATCCAGTGGTGAAAGGACACTTTAGGGCCGTTCACACGGGCAGTTTTATTTCGGACTTACTGCGCAACTGCTCCTCTCGAGGGTTCATACGTGCAACTTTGTTCCGGCTTAGTGCCCGAAAACAGCTTGTTCCCGAGCAAATTTAAACCACCTCAGGGAGGTGGTTTCAAAATTTGCTCTGGAACAAATGCTCGTTTGCGAAGCAGTACCGAAGCAAATGTGCACGTATGAACGCAACTGGGTTAAATTTGCTCCAGAGCAAATGCTCGCTATGAGGAGTGGCCTCGCCACGCGCCAGAGGAGTCCATCCGGTACTTGCCAACATGCATCCTGGGTATTTTGCGCTTCAAAACATGGCGGGTCTTTTCTCTCTCTCCTGCGGTGTCTGATTATCGACCACATCGTTGATTTCTCCGGAGAAGAAGCCATTTTGTCACAAAGAAGGAGGGGAAATGGTACTTCCTTTTCCCCGCCTTCTTCTTTCTTTACGCATGCGCATGTTTTACTTCCGCATTCCTGTCGTTTTGTTCCGCAACAGGAAGTGCCCGTGTGAAACCAAGTGGAGCTGTCCCGATCTGTTCTCGTGCTGTTGCGCTCAGAGGCTTTGTACGTGTGAACGCTCCACAAAATGTGTTCCGGTGCAAATTTATATCGCAACAAAATACTCCGGAGCAGCACCGAAATAAATCTGCCCGTGTGAACAGGGCTTTTGATCCTCTCCTCTTTCATATATATAACTGCTTCAAACAACAAAGTGTATGCAGGAAACGTGATTAAGATTGCACGGCTGTCTGTGTCTTATGTGTTGAGTTGTGTTATTTTGACTCCAAGATGGCGCTGTGAGAGTGGCTGCCTTTCCAGCAGCTCCTATATTTTGTTTTTCTTCTTCTTCCTTTCATAACTTTGCTGCTGTGAATTGGGAATTTCTCCATTGCAAGACTAATAATGGTTTTCTTATCTCATATTATCTTATCTTATCTTGGTATGTGGTGAAACAGCGCTACGGTCCCAAGTAAGGTTCAACTCCATCTCCAAAAAAAACACCCTTCACTTCGAAACAACGGTGTGGTGGTTTTTTTTCGCCTGCGTGAATACATGGAGAAACAAGCAACATCCATGAGAAAAACCGCAAAGGTAAACGAGAGAGCCTTGAAAGCAAATTACCATGTCGCTGAACATGTGGCGAAATAAAAAAAAAAAAATGGCAGAGCAATTAATACTTGCCGCCTGCAAAGCCGTAAATTAGATGTTCGGACCCGAAGCGGCTAAATAAATAGCCTAACAGCTGTAAAAACTAAAGGAGGAAGAGCTCCCTGTGTCTTTCATCGATTGCTGCCAGGATATCAGATCTGTGTTCATCCAAACCATTTATCAAACCGAGTAAGAAGAAATATGAAAGATTATAAAATATTGGAAATGATGTTGATTTGATTCTTTCTCAAGGTGTTTAATATAGCATTATTTTTCAATGTTAAAAAAACGCTTCTAATAACAACATAACACTTAATTGTTAAAATGAGCTTTTTTCACATTTTCAGCTAGTGGTGTACCGCGGGAATTTTTCAATGAAAGATATGTGCCTTGCTCGAAAAAGATTGAACAAAATGAATGAGTGAATGAATGAATCCTTAATTGTCATTGTACACTTGTTACAACGAGATTTTGCAGGACCCTCCACTCCCTTTCATGCCAAGTGGTCCATCCTGGCAAACTGGACATTGCAAAAATCCCAAAACAGATGTGGTGCCCCAAGAGGCAATTTTGAGGTTAGTGCAGGCATTACATTTGAGTTACCATTCTCTAATTGAATAATTATTGAACCTGATTTCTATGACATTAAGATTCCACCATTAATAGTTTTTCGGGAGGAAATCACACGTGTTTTTGAAGAAATATTTCACATTGTATTTAGTTCTTATACACAACAATGTTGGAACGCGATCAAATCTGGTACTGACAGCGGACAGGAAATGACGGGGCATAAGCAAAAGTGACATAGGAGTTTCCCTACACAGCTACCCAATCAAAGTATTAATTTAAACTGTAACAGTCAAGTAAATTAAAAATAAAATAAAATAAATCATACGGGCTAACATCTTTCTTTTTATGACTTGGGTAAAATTTGAAATATGTGAAAATATAACAATTGATAGAGACCCTGAGTACACGCACTGTTCTCCCCCTGAGCGCACGGGCAAATGTATGCAGCATACCCCCCCACACACACACACAAAAAAGCAAACTTGAGCTGGAGTGGCATTTTGCATTTTCATATTCACCCCATAAAAACATGAATGAAAAGTTGATCTGCCACATGTGGAGCAGTGAAAAAAATGTGTCTCAAAAGACTCGCCGACTGAAATGCGCACCAGTGTCAGGAACACTTTGTCACACGGATATTCCTCGAAGACACCCACTTGGTTAATTTAACCTTTGTCATTGGCACAACTTTACATATACATACATATACAGTATTACATTACCCCTGCGGATGGCTTTGTCTCTGTTCATTATATGAACTACTGCACAGTTGTGGCTTGTTTATTTCCATAGTGACAAGTGCATTATACGCTAACAGTAACGCCTGTAACACTTTTTGCTCGGGATATTAATAATAATAATAAAAAAAAACCACACGGGTGAAATTGCTCAAATGGGTTTGAAGCAAATAAAAAGTAGTTAAAATGTGTTTGACAGCACGTCATTTAGAGACGCAGCTATGTCGAGCGTTTGTGCTGTCCACTCGTCTTCTCACTCTCACTAATCTCACTGATAACCAACCGGGGAAAAGAAACCCAGTACTCCAGTGAGAAAATAGATATAATAATAATCTGTGTGTTTTCCTTTTTGCCCAAATAAATATTTTTATTCGAGCGAGGGTGAGGTCTGGCTTGTTTCGGCAGGCGCCATGGCGTCGCTCGACGCACTTCCTTATAAACACAGTTTGGCCGGCTTTTGCGTCTCGACACAGCCTGGACTTAGTCGACGCATCCTGGACTGTGTCGACGCAGTTCATGTGTTGGTCACGTGATCGTCACAAAGCAGCACACGCACCGGCACGTGGATTGCTCTGTGAGCTCGACACATGCGTCGACAGACCCATCACTAGTGTTTTTGTTAAAAACATTTTGGTCAGTCACCCTGCTCCTCTCTGCCTCCCTGCTTTTTGGGGTCCTCCAACTACCACCACGCAAAACGTGACAGAATGACCCGACCAGACTGGACCCCGCAGGACCGGAGGCCTGGTCCCACAGCCACCCATTCCTGTTCCCGGCGAGGCAAGTGTTGCTGTCGCCCTCCGTTCCTGTTCCCCAGTGGGGCGAGGGTTGGCATCGCTTTCCTTCCTGTTCCCGGCGAGGCAAGGGTTGCCGTCGCTTTCCTTCCTGTTCCCTGGCAAGGCAAGGGTTGCTGTCGCTTTTGTTCCTGTTCCCGGCGAGGCAAGGTTTGCCGTCGCCTTCCGTTCCGTTCCCGGCAAAGCAAGATTATGGGTGACTTTGGGACATCTGGGATCCGTCCTTTGAGGGAAGCGTACTGTCATGGTTCTGTTTGTGGCCAAAGGTGGCACTGTAGGGCTCCGCCTGCAGCTGCACACCTGTTGGTCATTGTGTCATTAGTGTGTTTGTTTGTTTGTTTAAAATGACTCCCAGCACGACCACTCGTTGTCGGATCATTGTTGCTGTTTGTTTATTGCTGTGTGCATGTGTCATATTTTGTTTTCTGTCTTGGGTTTTTGCTACTTTCATTTTGCTGGACTTTATTTGAGTGAGTTTTTGGGGTTTGTTTTTCCTATGTACTTAGGTTTGTGTTTTAGTTAAATACACTTTGGTCAGCCACCCTGCTCCTCCCGCCTCCCTGCTTTTGGGGTCCTCCAACTACCACACCACGCAAACGTGACAGAATGACCCGACCAGACTGGACCCCGCAGGACCGGAGGCCTGGTCCCACAGCCACCCATTCCTGTTCCCGGCGAGGCAAGTGTTGCTGTCGCTTTCCTTCCTGTTCCACGGCAAGGCAAGGGTTGCTGTCGCTTTTGTTCCTGTTCCCCGGCGAGGCAAGGTTTGCCGTCGCCTTCCGTTCCCGTTCCCCGGCAAAGCAAGATTATGGGTGACTTTGGGACATCTGGGATCCGTCCTTTGAGGGAGGCGTACTGTCATGTTTCTGTTTGTGGCCAAAAGGTGGCACTGTAGGGCTCCGCCTGCAGCTGCACACCTGTTGGTCATTGTGTCATTAGTTTGTTTGTTTGTTTGTTTGTTTGTTTGCTTGTTTGTTTGTTTAAAATGACTCCCAGCACGACCACTCGTTGTCGGATCATTGTTGCTGTTTGTTTATTGCTGTGTGCATGTGTCATATTTTGTTTTCTGTCTTGGGTTTTTTGCTACTTTCATTTTGCTGGACTTTATTTGAGTGAGTTTTTGAAGTTTGTTTTTCCTATGTACTTAGGTTTGTGTTTTAGTTAAATACACTTTGGTCAGCCACCCTGCTCCTCCCCGCCTCCCTGCTTTTTGGGGTCCTCCAACTACCACCATGCAAAACATGACAATCTCATCCAAACGGTCTGAAATTCAGAAAATGCACATATCTACTGGAATAGATAAAGTCCTTAAAATAATTTTTGAGGATGATGTTCTTACAAGTAAAGCATCTCAAAACTTTTCAACTATTGGTAATAATAGTATGAAGCATTTAATATAGATGACCCTGTCAATCATTTTAATAGTCAAGTTGTTTATGAAAAATGACTCTCATGTCACCCTTCATTTCATATATTTCTTTGATCATAAAAGAGCAAATTTGAAGCCCAAAACACATTTCTGCAGAAATTATTTTTCATTACTTTCTGCACAATTCAAGTCAATTTGAGCTGATTTGAATATCCTTAATCCATAACCAATTCTTACAAATTTAGGCTCATTTTCAGTGTGTTAGAAATCTCTATAAAATTATATATTCTGTTTTGATTTTGGAACATACCTATTTTGGGCAGGTTTTGGACAGGTGTGATAGCGGTTTAGCCACCATGGAAATGTTGCTCACTGTGGTCCAAGGAAGGTTCAGGGAGTTTGTGTGAATCCTCAGATGCATGGAAAATTTGTGAGAACATTGCAACCACCCAACCAACACCAGCGAAATCCAAAAAGAAAACGGTATAATGCCTGTGGGACAGAAACTGACCTGACTAGTTGTCGCCAACCAATGCATATCAATTTACGATTTCCCGAATGAGGTAACTGCCATGTTAGGAACAAATGTGAAATCAAATCGTTGACTGGGCCATCCAGTTTCTATTGATACAACTGTCGCATGCCTATGGATGTCTTTTTTCTTTTTCTTTTCTTTTCTTTTGTTCTCGCGAACTGTCCCTAATAAGCCTGGTAGGGCCTGAACAATCTATCTATTAATCTAGCTAGCTAGCTAGCTAGCTAGAGAAAAAAGTCAATGAGGCAAACAGTGGAGGCTGTTTTTAAAAATTGATGATAGCAGATGCCTATTTTGTTCTCTTGACACTGACTGTTAGTTGATTAATTACAGCAGAAATGTCAAACGCATGGCTGTCGCATACCACATTCCTTCGCAAGGCTGATGACTGGAAAAATAATTAAATGTATGATCGTCTCATCTTAGATAATGCTGGTGTCCGGATGGAAACTTGGAAATGGCTTTTGGTCAACCATGAACATTACATCCTCAAAGACAGGGGTGCCCATTACGTCGATCCCGATCTACCGGTAGATCTAAGACAGGTCCGTGAGCCGTCACCTTACCGTGGTGGAGGGGTTTGTGTGTCCCAATGTTCCTAGGAGCTAAGTTGCCTGGGGCTTTATGCCCATGGCACCCATGGTCACCCATGGCAAACAGGTCCTAGGTGAGGGACCAGACAAAGCATGGCTCAAAAACCCCCTTATGATGCACAAAATAAATGGATCCCAGTTTCCCTTGCTCGGACGTGGGTCACCGGGGCCTCCCTCTGAAGCCAGGCCTGGGGGTGGGGCTCGTTGGCGTGCGCCTGGTGGCCAGGCCTGCACCCATGGGGCCCGGCCGGGCTCAGCCCGAAGAAGCAACGTGGGTCCCCTTTTTCATGGGTTCACCACCCATGGGAGGGGCCAAAGGGGTCGGGTGCGATGTGAGCTGGGCGGCAGCCAAAGGCAGGGACCCTGGCGGTCCGATCCTCGGCTGCAGAAGCTAGCTCTAGGGACATGGAATGTCACCTCTCTTACAGGGAAGGAGCCCGAGCTGGTGTGCGAGGTAGAAAAGTTCCGACTTACCTCCACGCACAGCCTGGGTTCTGGTACCAGTTCTCTCGAGAGGGGTTGGACTCTGTTCCACTCTGGAGTTGCCCACGGTGAGAGGCGCAGAGCAGGTGTGAGCATACTCATTGCCCCCCGGCTCAGTGCCTGTACATTGGGGTTCACACCGGTAGACGAGAGGGTAGCGTCCCTCCGCCTTCGGGTGGGGGGACGGGTCCTGACTGTTGTTTGTGCATACGCACCCAACAGCAGTTCAGCATACCCACCCTTTTTGGAGTCCTTGGAGGGTGTACTGGAGAGTATTCCGGCTGGGGACTCCCTTGTCTTGCTGGGGGACTTCAATGCTCACGTGGCCAATGACAGTGAGACCTGGAAGGGCGTGATTGGGAGGAACGCCCCCCCCCTCGATCAGAACTTGAGTGGTGTTTTGTTATTGGACTTCTGTGCTCGTCACGGATTGTCCATAACGAACACCTTGTTCAAACATAAGGGTGTCCATATGTGCACTTGGCACCAGGAAACCCTTGGCCGCAGTTCGATGATTGACTATGTGGTTGTATCATCGGATTTGCGGCCGCATGTTTTGGACACTCGAGTGAAGAGAGGGGCGGAGCTGTCAACTGATCACCACCTGGTGGTGAGTGGGCTCCGATGGTGGGGGAAGATGCCGGTCCGTCCTGGTAGACCCAAACGTATTGTGAGGGTTTGTTGGGAGCGTCTGGCAGAATCCCCTGTCAGAAGGAGTTTCAACTCCCACCTCCGACAGAGCTTTTCCCATGTTCCGGGGGAGGCGGAGGACATTGAGTCCGAGTGGCCCATGTTCCGTGCCTCTATTGTTGAGGCGGCCGATCTGAGTTGTGGCCGTAAGGTGGTTGGTGCCTGTCGTGGTGGCAACCCCCGTACTCGCTGGTGGACACCAGCAGTAAGGGATGCCGTCAAGCTGAAGAAGGAGTCCTATCGGGCCTTTATGGCCTGTAGGACCCCGGAGGCAGCTGACGGGTATCGACTGGCAAGCGGAATGCGGCTTTGGTGGTCGCCGGGCAAAAACTCGGACATGGGAGGAGTTCGGTGAGGCCATGAAGCCGACTCCGGCTTCAAGGAAATTCTGGTCCACCGTCCGACATCTCAGGAGGGAAGCAGTGAACCACTAACACTGTGTACAGTGGGGATGGTGTGCTGTTGACCTCGACTCGGGACGTTGTGAGCCGGTGGGCAGAGTACTTCGAAGACCTCCTCAACTCCACCAGCACGCCTTCCTTGGAGGAAGCGGAGTCTGGGGACTCTGAGGTGGGCTCTCCTATCTCTGTGGTCGAAGTCACCGATGTGGTTAAAAAGCTCCTCGGTGGCAAGGCCCCAGGTGGATGATATCCGCCGGAGTTACTCAAGGCTCTGGATGTTGTGGGGCTGTCCTGGTTGACACGCCTTTGCAACATCGCGTGGTCAGCGGGAGAGTGCCTCTGTATTGGCAGACCGGGGTGGTGGTCCCTCTTTAAAAGGGGGACCGGAGGGTGTGTTCCAACTACAGAGGATCACACCTCAGCCTCCAAGGTAAGGTCTATTCAGGGTGCTGGAGAGGAGGGTCTGTCAGGAAGTCGAATCTCGGATTGAGGAGGAGCAGTGTGGTTTTCGCCCGGCCGTGGAACAGTGGACCAGCTCTACACCCTTAGCAGGGTCCTCGAGGGTATGTGGGCATTCGCCCAACCAGTCTACATGTGTTTTGTGGACTTGGAGAAGGCGTTTGGCCGTGTCCTCGGGAGTTCTGTGGGGTTCTTCGGGTATGGGACCGAACCCCTGATACGGGTTGTTCGGTCACTATACCATCGATGTCAGAGTTTGGTTCGCATTGCCGGCAGTAAGTCGGAATCGTTTCCAGTGAGGGTGGGACTACGCCAAGGCTGCCCTTTGTCACCAATTCTGTTCATAACTTTTCTGGACAGAATTTCTAGGCGCAGCCGAAGCGTTGAGGGGGTCCGTTTTGGTGGCCTCAGTATTGCATCTCTGTTTTTGCAGATGATGTGGTACTGTTGGCTCCTTCAAGCAGGGCTCTCATTCTCACTGGAGCGTTTTGCAGCCGAGTGTGAAGCGGTTGGGATGAGGATCAGCACCTCCAAATCTGAAACCATGGTCCTCAGTCGGAAAAGGGTGGAATGCCCTCTCCGGGTCGGGAAGGAGATCTTGCCTAAGTGGAGGAGTTTAAGTATCTTGGGGTCTTGTTCACGAGTGAGGGCAGAAGGGAGCGAGAGATTGACAGGCGGATCGGTGCAGCATCTGCTGTGATGCGGACGTTGTATCAGTCTGTCGTGGAAAGAAGGAGCTGAGCCAAAGGCGAAGCTCTCAAATTACCGGTTGATCTACGTTCCAACCTCATCTATGGTCACGAGCTATGGGTCGTGACCGAAAGAACGACTCCCGGATACAAGCGCGAAATTAGTTTTCTCCGCAGGGTGTCCGGGCTCTCCCTTAGAGATAAGGATGAAGCTCGGTCATCCGGGAGGGGCTCAAAGTAGAGCCGCTTCTCCTCACATCGAGAGGAGCCAGATGAGGTGGCTTGGGCATCTGATTCGGATGCCTCCTGAGCGCCTCCTAGTGAGGTGTTCGGGCATGTCCCACGGAGGAGACCCGAGGACGACCCAGGACACGCTGGAGAGACTATGTCATGCAGCTGGCCTGGGAACGCCCGGATCCCCGGGAGAGCTAGAAGAAGTAGCTAGAGAGAGGAAGTCTGGGCTTCCCTGCTTAGCTGCTGCCCCGCGACCCTGGTTAAAAGCTCCTCGGTGGCAAGGCCCCAGGGTGGATGATATCCGCCCGGAGTTCCTCAAGGCTCTGGATGTTGTGGGCTGTCCTGGTTGACACGCCTTTGCAACATCGCGTGGTCAACGGGAGAGTGCCTCTGTATTGGCAGACCGGGTGGTGGTCCCTCTTTAAAAGGTTTTTTTAATAAGCGGTAGAAGATGGTTGGATGGATGGATGGATGTACGTGTTAGTAATATATTTTTTGTGTTAATGTACGCTGCACCCTAATCATCCTATCAGTCTCATTTTCACCAAAAAATATAAAAAAAAAAAATAAAGCAGGTAAATCTTGAATTTACAATGGTGTGTGATTACGTCAACGGAAGTTGTTAGCGCTCAGCAGTCTGCAATTGCAGCTTGTGACCCAAGCTGTTGCGCTCTATCTTTTATCGTCATTATTCTCATTCACAGTTTGCTTCGTACAATTCACAGAGGGCGCCAAAGAATAGGAATCTAGAGGGCCGAGGGAAGCACTTTAAAACGGTACATGTGAGCTACTATAATCAAAAGGCTGCAAAAGTGCATCATTTGGTTCCGTGTTTGGCTTCTCATCATGGCACGTGTGTGTATGTGTGTATGTGTGTGTGTGTGTGTGTGTGTGTGTGTGTGTGTGTGTGTGTGTGTGTGAGCGCTGAGGACGGATGCCCTTGTGTAAGATGCGGCTCTTTGCAGTAATACAGTAAAAAAATGGTCTCTTAGTCTCTGAGTGGTTGCCCACCCCTGGTCTAGACAAGCTATGAACTAATTTTTCATCGGAGTGGTAGTGCTACCCTAATGCCTGAAGGGAACATATGTTTATACTTTGATTTTTCTCTCAGCAGGTTAACCAGAATTAACTCATATTTGCTGTTCAGGGGGTTTGGGTATTCATATGTTACGCGCGTGCCGGTAAGGGTAGATTTCAGGAGGTTAGTTGATCGAAAAGTAGATCTTTGGACCAAAAAGTTTGGGCACCCCTGCTCAAAGAGAACAATCAGATCAGTAAATCACTTGTACAAATAACACCCACAAGGCCCAATCCCAGAGATTACAGACAACAAATTGATGAAAAACATTCACAAATGACAGGACAGAATAACTGTTTAATGTTGGAACACAAATTGCCTGTAACAGCTCAAAATATTTAAAAGCAAAGACAATTTGCAGGAAACGAAGTCGAGGCACAAAAATCGCTTTTGCAAGCCACAGAAAATCATGCGGTTCACGCCTTAAATTTGTCACCTGTCAGCTATCGCATGCAAGTATGAAGAAGAAATGTCGCACGGCAAGACCCGCCTAATAGATGTCTCACCTAATGATGAGGTGACCTTTCCGAGGATTGTACATAACGACGTGTGTCTTTCATTTGCAACTGCAAGGCAATATAGAAAATATTCCATCACGAATGAGCCTGTCAGAAGAACCACGCGGTTCTCCAAAAGCATACTTGAACATTTGGAGAAAGAAGGTAAAAATAATCATCAGTGTGCACATCCTCTTATGACTGTGCATGTGGCTGTGGTTACAACAGACCAGTAACATTCAAATGCATGGTAATGGGAGTCAGCACACACCTGCCACCATTTGAAGTGCCTCTGCTTTACCCCATCTGATTTACCCCATCTGTTCTATTCGGATTCTCCTGGTGTTTTTATTTTCAAGCCACATTTGACAGCAGAACCCATGATCTGCCCAAGACCCTCCAATAAAACGGGGATCTTGTTCAAAAGGTATCAGTTGGGAGAAAGTTATGGAAGAATTACCAAGGCATTAAATACACTGTGGGACAGAGTCAATCATCAACTGGTGAAAATGTAAAATTAACAACTGCACATCGAGTCAAATGAAAAGATAAGAGGAAAATTTGTGAGAGCCACCAAGAGGCCAACAGCGAGACTGAACCTTTTCTGTCACCTTCTCTCACAGGATCCCCTGGGATGCTGTAAAGAAGGACAAAATCTGACTGCCACGGAGAATTAGGACTAGGTTTTCGGAAAAGCGCTAATGGACCATATGCACGGAAGCACATTTACGCATTTGTGGTCAAAAAGTGAGCGGCGGAAGGAGTTTCCGGTTGTCGCTTATTTCAAATTACTTGGAAGGGAGGAAATCTAACCTCATTATTTAAATCAGTCCTTTTCAAATAGTGGGCTTGCCTGCTGTCACCAACTTCCATCGGGGCCCCAGCAACATCCTATCCTTGCTGGGCAGCTTTATCTCAGTTCATAGAGCTGTTTGCCCAGTGACCAAAGATTTGGTTGAATGTAGGCTGTCCCCTGGCCTACTGCCCAAAGACAGCTGGGATGGGCTCCAGCACGTCCCGCGACCCTTCTGAGGATCAGCAGATTAGAAGATGGATGCTTTTCCTGCTGGTCTTGCTGGCCTCAGACCAGCACGAAAACACAACAAGACCATGAGGGGCAGTGCTTAGTTGACTGTGAACTATCAAAGTGGCCTTAGGCAAGACTCTGAAACCATCCTTGCCTCCAGGTTACCGTTGTACATGAGAAACTGGTATTACTTATGTTACTTGGTTCAAAAAAATAGCACAAGGGAATGCACACTTCTCTTGGAGCCTCTGCAACCTGTTCATCATCTCTTGCAGCTCCTTCCCACAGGAAGGCGCTATCCACAACTCGGCACACTAAAACCAGCAGACATTCCAGAAGCATCTTCCCGCTTGCCTTTTTACTTCCTAAAATGTTGACTTTTAATTCCTGAGTGAAATGTTGTCCTTTTGCACTTCTGTGTTGTGACATTGTTGCCATAATTCATTCTTGTAATTTTGTCATGCTGCGTTATTTGCATAGCTGTTGTCCACAAATGGTATAGATTTACTCATGATACATTTCTTAGGTAGTTTGAAATGGTAAAGATGATTCTGATTTGGATTTTCACTCATTCACATTATGGGGTCTGTAGAAATCTAACTGGAAAAACAATGAATGAAGTTTGGGAAGAAGGCTGTAACATAATGAAATGTGTGACCGGTGAAAAGCAGCATTTTCTTTCCAGCTGCGGATTTTAAATAATCAGAAATTAGATCATTTGGCCCTCAACACATGATTATTTCAACTAATCTGCCATGGTATAGTGACAGCTAGGGCTGAGTTAGAGGAGACAAACCGGTTTGTCCTCTTTGCAAAGCTACAATAGACTTTATCACCACCATCCAATCCTTTGTTGTTAGACAGATTATAAAAAAAAGAAAAAAAACCTAAATATGTACCAGCTGTTTTAGAGCATATTAGGGCTCCAAGTACAAAGCGCAAAAGATTCCTAAGGTGATAAACTTTGATGTGATCTATTGACTTCAAAGTGACTTGATAATTACAACTTGGCAACATGAAGCAAAAATACTGCTTGGCAATACTCACCTAACAGAAACCACCCACTGTAATTGTGTGACAGCAAAAGACAGATCAATTAAAATTATCCATCTTGACAAGTGCCCCACCTTAACGACAAGTGATATAAGCCCTGTGTTGATGACTGTGAGGCAACAGAAGAGACACGGAGAAGGACCCACAACAATGTAAAACTGCTCCGAGGCCAAATTTGAGTTTTGTGGTGAGTACTTTCTCCATCTTGAAATGTTTTCTGGGAAAACAATATTAATGTTGGACACATTTGGTGTTGCACTTTGTACAATCACCTGAAAAATATGCATTTGGCCTCAAGTTCAAGTGGGCATTGCCTCATGCACTTTGGCAAACTTGTCCAATGAAGTTGTAAAGCAGGAGGTAGAGTTCAGGCAGGCAGTGGAGGTACAGTCTCCTCCCCAATGCATGTGAAGAGAAAAACAACAATAGAAAAAAAAACCCACAAAAAAAACTAAAAATGGTTACGTTAAATTATTTTCCATTTTTGTCCTGTCTTCCATGTTTTACATTGATGTTCTCTTTCCATCCAATAATATCAATGATTTCATCAGTTAAATAGCCGAATATTTGGATTTGCTGTTCAAATACAGTCAAACCTCGTCTCTGTTCTCGACCAAATGTTTTTTTTATGCCTCGGATGACGACCGAATTTCGGTTCTCGGACAAACTGAGTGCACTTGAATGCACCACTTGACTCCTCTTGCCTTCCTTACACGAGGAAGTGACGCTTTCTCTTGTCACTTTCCATTGTGAGCAAACGTGTTCAATAAACATTTTTCTTTATAAAAGAGCGTAAAAGAAAATTCGTTTTTCGAACAGCCTTCTGGAACGGATTATGGACGAAAACCGAGGTTTGACTGTACATGGGCAAGAAGTGAAGAGCCGCTGAGTGAGTCATGGCTCCTTCACGCCAAAAGTGACAACGCACAAATTAACTGATGCAGGCATTAGGGTGTTTACACGGCACACATTTGTTCCAGCACCGTGTATTTTGTTGCGATATATTTTACACCAGAACAAATTTTGTGGAGCGTTTACACGCTACAAAGCCGCTGAGTGTCGCAGCTCCGGCGCAGCGCGGCGCAGCGCGGCGCAGCGCCGGCACAGCGCGGCACAGCGTCGGCACAGCGTCGGCACAGCGTCGGCACAGCTCCACTTGCTTTCACACGGGCAGTTTCTGTTGCGGAGCAAAGCGATAGAAAACAAATGAGCTGTCGTGTTGGTTCTTTTAAAACGTATACACAACTCAAGCAACTACTGTACAGGCACGTCCTTCTCCTTCTCGGTCTCCGTGCAGAAGCTCGAGTGACCGCCCAAAACGTAAATCAACGATGAGTTCAATGACACTCAGAAAAGCAAACATGTAATGCGCCAAACAGAAGAATCAAGAGAGGAAATCACAAAATAAATTCTATGGGGCACGAGGGGGTTGTGAACACACAACAAAGGAACAAACTACACAAACAACACAGAGACAGTCCAGTCTCCGACAAAAGGAAAGATGACGTTTGGGACTACCCCCCGTTCTAGTTGAGATGGTATAACCCAAGAGGTGCTTTGCTACTGTTACCAGCCATGTCTTGTGTCGTTATTAAACAAACACCTGACGGAAGTTCGACAGACACGAGAGCAACGCATTCTCGCCGACGTAATTAACTCTTCTCATCGCAGCGAGGTTTACCCCTCGTAAACGAGCATTTGCTGCGGAGCAAATTGTAGCGTTCCACGTGCACATTTGCATCGGTGCTGTTCCGAAGCGAGCATTTGCTCTGGAGCAAATTTTTAAACCACCTCCGTGAGGTGGATCAAATTTGATCCGATACAAGCTGTTCCGGCACTACGCCGGAGGAAATTTGTACGTATGAACGCTCTAGAGGAGCTGTTTCGGCGTAGCACCGAAACAAATCTTGTCGTGTGAACACCCCTATTACCTTCACAACAAAGCAGGCACGGGTCCAGGAAGCAGGGGCATGCATGGCCGATTCACAGGGGCGGGGTGCTGCTGAGAAAATCACTTATAAATAAATTTAATTGGACACTCGAAATTGTCCCACGGTGTGATTGTGACTGTGCATTCTTGTTGTATGTCAATACCAACCAGTTCAGGGTTTACTTTGCCTACTGCCCACTTCCAAACAAGATGTACAACAGAAATGCCATTTAAAATATGGATAAAACGCATGCGTATGTGCAAATTATGTGCTCTGAGCATATTTCATTTGCCAAAATACAGTTCTCAGTGCAGGTATAAAAAGATGTGTCCTTCAACAATAAAGGGTGTGAACAATCAAAAAATAACTACAAACTGTTTTTTTGTTTTTTTAATTCAAGTGCAAAGGGCTCTTCAGAACAAAAATCACCATTCAAGGATGACACAAAATAGCTGGTTGTAAGAATTTTTCAGAAACACTTTTCTCACAAATGTTAAATCAATCAAAATGGTAATAATATTAAGGTAATATTTCCTGCATGTCATTCCAAAGCCGCAAAAAATCATTAGGGCTTCTCAGGCTGTAGTGTAGGGCAGTATAAGTCCTAGTGCAAATGTTACTAAGGCATGTCTGCTATCGAGTGATGACTGGTGTTAAGATATGATTCCTCTCTGTTAGTTGGATTTGAAAGAAACAATGTAGAATGCTGTCGAAGGTATTTCCTGCCTACTGTGATTACAATCACCTTTTGTACCCTCACCCCACCACTTTTAGGACCCCTCCAGAGGACATGTCAACATCAAAAGAGGAACTGTTATCTCTAGTTTCTGTGTTGCAGCTATTGAGGACTGCGCCTTACTATGAGTACTATTGATCCCAGTCTTTCCTGAACATCTGTTCGCACACTTAAAACAACATATGTAGTGTTAAATTTGATCTTCTTCCTCCTTGGTTGATTAACGGCCCCCCAAGTGTCTTCTGTTGTTCCCCCGCACCTTGGGTCGGTCCCTGATTGCTGTTAAGCCCCCCTGGGAAGACCTCTTATCTCAGTATGTATGCACAGCGGGGGTTCTGGAACTTGCCATCACACCAAATGGTGGGTAGTGGTAGTTTGGTCTCACCTCACCACTCCCAACTTCTTCCAGCCACACCGGGTCATATGACATGTTACTTTCTTTGCTTCGGATTTGCATGAGAGGCATACCTCCCACCTCTCATTATCATATTGTCTCTATATAATCTCATGAATGTGTTTCTTCTACGCTTCCTGATTCAAATCTGGACCCCTCAGGAGCCCGAATCGATTTGTAAACTGCAAAAAAATAAATTAAACCCTTCGAAGTAACTGTTCATCGCCTCCAGCCTTTATTTGGATTACCAACATTCTCCTCGTCCAAATTCAACGAACACGCGGGAAGAGGAGGCCGCTCTGACCCCAACACTGG
This sequence comes from Hippocampus mohnikei, assembly GCA_026261675.1. Lineage (NCBI taxonomy): Eukaryota > Metazoa > Chordata > Actinopteri > Syngnathiformes > Syngnathidae > Hippocampus > Hippocampus mohnikei. The sequence continues at coordinate 254,223 of JAKGUB010000331.1, read as the reverse complement.
GAATATTACACCTATAAACTATACCGTGATACCCAGCTATATTTTGAAAGACTGGTCTCACAGCACATCAGGGCCTACCTGCCTCCCACACTGGACCCTGATTAGTTTGCCTACAGGGCAAACCGGACCACCGAGGATGCTATAACCAAACCACTCCACACTGTGCTGAGTCACCTGGAGCACCGGGAACTACGGCGGATGCTCTTCCTGGACTACAGCTCAGCTTTCAACCACATCATCCTGGAGATCCTGGTCCAAAACTGACTCATTTGGGCATTTCCACCTCCATCTGCCGGTGGGTTAAAACTGTCCTCACGGTCTGCCCACAGTCCGTCAAATTTGGCCCCACTTCTCTTCCACCATCACACTCAGCACCGGTTCTCCTCAAGGATGTGTACTGAGCCCCTGTTGTTCACTCTCTGCACATTTGACTGCTCTCCGATCCATCTCTTAAACACCACAATCACGTTTGCAGATGATACGACCGTGGTCGGACTCCTCTTGAGGGGGGGGGGGTAAGTCTGATTACAGAGATGAGGTCAACCGACTGACAGCGTGGTGCTCAGCAAACAACGTGCCACTGAACACCACAAAAACAAAAGAGATGATCCTGGACTTCAGAAAGGGAGGAGCAGACCCAGCGCCGCTCTACATTCATGGGGACTGTGTGGAAAGGTGAGCTCCACCAGGTTCCTGGGCGTGCAGTTCTCTCGGACCTCTCCTGGACAGCCAACACCACGGTGGTGGTGAGGAAAGCTCAGCAGTGACTCCACTTCCTGAGGGTGCTCAGGAGGAACAACCTGGAGGAGAAGCTGCTGGTGATGGTCTACAAAGACCAATAAAACCTTTGCACGTTCTGCTGCTCTCTGCTTCACTGAAACCTGGCTCAGTGACCACCACCCGGATTCCGTGCTACATCTACCCGGCTTCTGCCTACTCCGAGCCGATCGCGACACGAGCTGTCAGGAAATCGAAGGTGGTGGAATTTGCTTCTGAATCAACGAAGAATAGTGCACTGATGTCACGGCTCGACACATTGCAGCCCGGACTTGAGTCGCTGTCTTTAAACTGCAAGCCATTCTACTCGCCACGTGAGTTCACCCCTTTGTACTAGTCGGTGTTTACATTGCGCCACAAGCTAACGCTAACACGGCGATACAAACGCTAGCTGAACGAGTAAACAAACTCGAACTAAAATATCCAGACTGACCCCTGATCATTTTGGGCGATTTTAATAGAGCACATCTTAACCGTGAACTTCCCAGATATAAGCAGCACATCGACTGTTTCACCAGAGAAGGCAGCATTCTCGATCACTGCTATACAACACTCAAAGGTCCATACCGATCGATCGCCAGCGCAGCACTGGGTCTTTCTGACCACTATATAATACACTTAATTCCTCCATACAGACAGAAACTCAATTGTGTAAAACCTGTTGTTAAGACGGTGAAGAAATGGACTGATGAAGCAAAGCTAGCTCTACAAGAATACTTAGACTGCACTGATTTGCGGCCTTTGAAACTTCAACGGGCACACTGGAACATCATACATCAGTTTATGTGAGGACGTGTGTCCCAACAAAGTCCTTCTGCTCCTTCAAAACAAGCCATGGTTCACTCCCAAACTCAGGCAACTTAGAAAAGTGAAAAAGGCCGCAATTAGAAGTGGAGATCGGGCACTGTACAAACACGCCCGAAACTAATTGACAAAGGAAATTAACATCGCAAAGAGACGCTATGCAGAGAGGATGAAAAACAGTTCTCTGCTGGACTCTGCATCTGTGTGGAATGGCCTGAAAGCAATCACAAAACTGTAGAATGCCAATCCCCAAACAGTGAACAATAAGGGTCTGGCTGATGAACCAAAAAAATTTCTGCTGATTTAAAAGGACACCCCATTTCCACATACACCCACCTCTATCAGAAACTACACTATCCTCGCCCCCACCCTCATTCTCTCCCTACAGATCCACGAACAGGATGTGAGACGGCTCTTCAAGCAGCAGAAGATCAAGAAAGCTGCAGGGCCTGGCAAAGTGGCCCCTCTTGCCTGAAAGTCTCGCTGACCAGCTGGCTCCAGTCTTCACACAAATCATCAACAGATCCCTGGAGCTGTGTGAGGTCCTATCCTGCTTCAAACAGTCTACCATCATCCCAGTTACCAAGAAACCGGCAACATCGAACTGAACGACGATAGGCATGTCGCCTGACATTTGTGGTCATGAAATTTTTGAACACCTTGTGCTGAACCACCAAAGAACATCACCGACCCCTGCTTTTCTGTGTTCACATATAACTTTCCTCACACACTATCTGCCACACATTCCATCGCACCCAAAACACGCACCCACACACCATATGATAGCCAACACCAAATCACACCAGTACTTTTCCATTGTTTGCACTGCATGCTCTACACAAAATAAATGCACTCTGCAGCGGTGAACCGACAGGAGATCTTGTGAGCCGAGGCACTGAAACATCGTGCCATCCCTGTTCTTCCCTGCTGCAGCAGTCTAAAACTTTATCTCAGTGTGCTGCCTGTTCTTTGCCGGTCGGCCAGGCCTTTTAGACCCAACAGACCGGTGAAAAGCAGCATTTTCTTTCCAGCTGCGGATTTTAAATAATCAGAAATTAGATCATTTGGCCCTCAACACATGATTATTTCAACTAATCTGCCATGGTATAGTGACAGCTAGGGCTGAGTTAGAGGAGACAAACCGGTTTGTCCGCTTTGCAAAGCTACAATAGACTTTATCACCTACACCAGACATGGGCAAACTACGGCCCGCGGGCCGGATCCGGCCCGTTGGGCTTTTTAATCCGGCCCGCCGGAGGTTGGTGCACAGCACAATTAAGGTTCGATATAAATTATTGCATTCATTTCATTTGGACTTGTAATGACAGGCATTTCAACGCCAGATGGCGCAGTTACTTGAAGTTGCAGAGCACAGGGAGGGAGGGGGAGACGATACGGAAGCCAGCAGTAGCGTCAACTCAAGCATCTCCCGCTCGATACGACGGAATAAGTGTGTCCGCGCCGCTATTTTCTATCATTGGATCCAAAACAGCGACATGCAAGTGACTCTTTGTTGCAGTGAGTTTTACTGCAATTGCGAACATTTTCACGTCCTGTCGATCATGGCATCTAAACGAAGAGGAAGAGTAATGGCCATGCACCATCCAATCCTTTGTTGTTAGACAGATTATAAAAAAAAAAAAAAACCTAAATATGTACCAGCTGTTTTAGAGCATATTAGGGCTCCAAGTACAAAGCGCAAAAGATTCCTAAGGTGATAAACTTTGATGTGATCTATTGACTTCAAAGTGACTTGATAATTACAACTTGGCAACATGAAGCAAAAATACTGCTTGGCAATACTCACCTAACAGAAACCACCCACTGTAATTGTGTGACAGCAAAAGACAGATCAATTAAAATTATCCATCTTGACAAGTGCCCCACCTTAACGACAAGTGATATAAGCCCTGTGTTGATGACTGTGAGGCAACAGAAGAGACACGGGAGAAGGACCCACAACAATGTAAAAACTGCTCCGAGGCCAAATTTGAGTTTTTGTGGTGAGTACTTTCTCCATCTTGAAATGTTTTCTGGGAAAACAATATTAATGTTGGACACATTTGGTGTTGCACTTTGTACAATCACCTGAAAAATATGCATTTGGCCTCAAGTTCAAGTGGGCATTGCCTCATGCACTTTGGCAAACTTGTCCAATGAAGTTGTAAAGCAGGGAGGTAGAGTTCAGGCAGGCAGTGGAGGTACAGTCTCCTCCCCAATGCATGTGAAGAGAAAAACAACAATAGAAAAAAAAACCCACAAAAAAAACTAAAAATGGTTACGTTAAATTATTTTCCATTTTTGTCCTGTCTTCCATGTTTTACATTGATGTTCTCTTTCCATCCAATAATATCAATGATTTCATCAGTTAAATAGCCGAATATTTGGATTTGCTGTTCAAATACAGTCAAACCTCGTCTCTGTTCTCGACCAAATGTTTTTTTTATGCCTCGGATGACGACCGAATTTCGGTTCTCGGACAAACTGAGTGCACTTGAATGCACCACTTGACTCCTCTTGCCTTCCTTACACGAGGAAGTGACGCTTTCTCTTGTCACTTTCCATTGTGAGCAAACGTGTTCAATAAACATTTTTTCTTTATAAAAGAGCGTAAAAGAAAAATTCGTTTTTCGAACAGCCTTCTGGAACGGATTATGGACGAAAACCGAGGTTTGACTGTACATGGGCAAGAAGTGAAGAGCCGCTGAGTGAGTCATGGCTCCCTTCACGCCAAAAGTGACAACGCACAAATTAACTGATGCAGGCATTAGGGGTGTTTACACGGCACACATTTGTTCCAGCACCGGTGTATTTTGTTGCGATATATTTTACACCAGAACAAATTTTGTGGAGCGTTTACACGTACAAAGCCGCTGAGTGTCGCAGCTCCGGCGCAGCGTCGGCGCAGCGTCGGCGCAGCGTCGGCACAGCGTCGGCACAGCGTCGGCACAGCGTCGGCACAGCGTCGGCACAGCTCCACTTGCTTTCACACGGGCAGTTTCTGTTGCGGAGCAAAGCGATAGAAAACAAATGAGCTGTCGTGTTGGTTCTTTTTAAAACGTATACACAACTCAAGCAACTACTGTACAGGCACGTCCTTCTCCTTCTCGGTCTCCGTGCAGAAGCTCGAGAGTGACCGCCCCCGAAAACGTAAATCAACGATGAGTTCAATGACACTCAGAAAAGCAAACATGTAATGCGCCAAACAGAAGAATCAAGAGAGGAAATCACAAAATAAATTCTATGGGGCACGAGGGGGTTGTGAACACACAACAAAGGAACAAACTACACAAACAACACAGAGACAGTCCAGTCTCCGACAAAAGGAAAGATGACGTTTGGGACTACCCCCCGTTCTAGTTGAGATGGTATAACCCAAGAGGTGCTTTGCTACTGTTACCAGCCATGTCTTGTGTCGTTATTAAACAAACACCTGACGGAAGTTCGACAGAGCACGAGAGCAACGCATTCTCGCCGTACGTAATTAACTCTTCTCATGCGCAGCGAGGTTTACCCCCCCCCCCCCCTCGTAAACGAGCATTTGCTGCGGAGCAAATTGTAGCGTTCACACGTGCACATTTGCATCGGTGCTGCTTCGCAAACGAGCATTTGCTCTGGAGCAAATTTTTAAACCACCTCCGTGAGGTGGATCAAATTTGATCCGATACAAGCTGTTCCGGCACTACGCCGGAGGAAATTTGTACGTATGAACGCTCTAGAGGAGCTGTTTCGGCGTAGCACCGAAACAAATCTTGTCGTGTGAACACCCCTATTACCTTCACAACAAAGCAGGCACGGGTCCAGGGAAGCAGGGGCATGCATGGCCGATTCACAGGGGGGCGGGGGTGCTGCTGAGAAAATCACTTATAAATAAATTTAATTGGACACTCGAAATTGTCCCACGGTGTGATTGTGACTGTGCATTCTTGTTGTATGTCAATACCAACCAGTTCAGGGTTTACTTTGCCTACTGCCCACTTCCAAACAAGATGTACAACAGAAATGCCATTTAAAATATGGATAAAACGCATGCGTATGTGCAAATTATGTGCTCTGAGCATATTTCATTTGCCAAAATACAGTTCTCAGTGCAGGTATAAAAAGATGTGTCCTTCAACAATAAAGGGTGTGAACAATCAAAAATAACTACAAACTGTTTTTGTTTTTAATTCAAGTGCAAAGGGCTCTTCAGAACAAAAATCACCATTCAAGGATGACACAAAATAGCTGGTTGTAAGAATTTTTCAGAAACACTTTTCTCACAAATGTTAAATCAATCAAAATGGTAATAATATTAAGGTAATATTTCCTGCATGTCATTCCAAAGCCGCAAAAAATCATTAGGGCTTCTCAGGCTGTAGTGTAGGGCAGTATAAGTCCTAGTGCAAATGTTACTAAGGCATGTCTGCTATCGAGTGATGACTGGTGTTAAGATATGATTCCTCTCTGTTAGTTGGATTTGAAAGAAACAATGTAGAATGCTGTCGAAGGTATTTCCTGCCTACTGTGATTACAATCACCTTTTGTACCCCCTCACCCCCACCACTTTTAGGACCCCTCCAGAGGACATGTCAACATCAAAAGAGGAACTGTTATCTCTAGTTTCTGTGTTGCAGCTATTGAGGGACTGCGCCTTACTATGAGTACTATTGATCCCAGTCTTTCCTGAACATCTGTTCGCACACTTAAAACAACATATGTAGTGTTAAATTTGATCTTCTTCCTCCTTGGTTGATTAACGGCCCCCAAGTGTCTTCTGTTGTTCCCCACACCTTGGGTCGGTCCTGATTGCTGTTAAGCCCCCCTGGGAAGACCTCTTATCTCAGTATGTATGCACAGCGGGGGTTCTGGAACTTGCCATCACACCAAATGGTGGGTAGTGGTAGTTTGGTCTCACCTCACCACTCCCAACTTCTTCCAGCCACACCGGGTCATATGACATGTTACTTTCTTTGCTTCCGGGATTTGCATGAGAGGCATACCTCCCCACCTCTCATTATCATATTGTCTCTATATAATCTCATGAATGTGTTTCTTCTACGCTTCCTGATTCAAATCTGGACCCCTCAGGAGCCCGAATCGATTTGTAAACTGCAAAAAAATAAATTAAACCCTTCGAAGTAACTGTTCATCGCCTCCAGCCTTTATTTGGATTACCAACATTCTCCTCGTCCGAAATTCAACGAACACGCGGGGAAGAGGAGGCCGCTCTGACCCCAACACTGGGAATATTACACCTATAAACTATACCGTGATACCCAGCTATATTTTGAAAGACTGGTCTCACAGCACATCAGGGCCTACCTGCCTCCCACACTGGACCCTGATTAGTTTGCCTACAGGGCAAACCGGACCACCGAGGATGCTATAACCAAACCACTCCACACTGTGCTGAGTCACCTGGAGCACCGGGGAACTACGTGCGGATGCTCTTCCTGGACTACAGCTCAGCTTTCAACCACATCATCCTGGAGATCCTGGTCCAAAAACTGACTCATTTGGGCATTTCCACCTCCATCTGCCGGTGGGTTAAAACTGTCCTCACGGTCTGCCCACAGTCCGTCAAATTTGGCCCCCACTTCTCTTCCACCATCACACTCAGCACCGGTTCTCCTCAAGGATGTGTACTGAGCCCCCTGTTGTTCACTCTCTGCACATTTGACTGCTCTCCGATCCATCTCTTAAACACCACAATCACGTTTGCAGATGATACGACCGTGGTCGGACTCCTCTTGAGGGGGGGGGGGTAAGTCTGATTACAGAGATGAGGTCAACCGACTGACAGCGTGGTGCTCAGCAAACAACGTGCCACTGAACACCACAAAAACAAAAGAGATGATCCTGGACTTCAGAAAGGGAGGAGCAGACCCAGCGCCGCTCTACATTCATGGGGACTGTGTGGAAAAGGTGAGCTCCACCAGGTTCCTGGGCGTGCAGTTCTCTGCGGACCTCTCCTGGACAGCCAACACCACGGTGGTGGTGAGGAAAGCTCAGCAGTGACTCCACTTCCTGAGGGTGCTCAGGAGGAACAACCTGGAGGAGAAGCTGCTGGTGATGGTCTACAAAGACCAATAAAACCTTTGCACGTTCTGCTGCTCTCTGCTTCACTGAAACCTGGCTCAGTGACCACCACCCGGATTCCGTGCTACATCTACCCGGCTTCTGCCTACTCCGAGCCGATCGCGACACGTAGCTGTCAGGGAAATCGAAAGGTGGTGGAATTTGCTTCTGAATCAACGAAGAATAGTGCACTGATGTCACGAAGCTCGACACACATTGCAGCCCGGACTTGGAGTCGCTGTCTTTAAACTGCAAGCCATTCTACTCGCCACGTGAGTTCACCTCCTTTGTACTAGTCGGTGTTTACATTGCGCCACAAGCTAACGCTAACACGGCGATACAAACGCTAGCTGAACGAGTAAACAAACTCGAACTAAAATATCCAGACTGACCCCTGATCATTTTGGGCGATTTTAATAGAGCACATCTTAACCGTGAACTTCCCAGATATAAGCAGCACATCGACTGTTTCACCAGAGAAGGCAGCATTCTCGATCACTGCTATACAACACTCAAAGGTCCATACCGATCGATCGCCAGCGCAGCACTGGGTCTTTCTGACCACTATATAATACACTTAATTCCTCCATACAGACAGAAACTCAATTGTGTAAAACCTGTTGTTAAGACGGTGAAGAAATGGACTGATGAAGCAAAGCTAGCTCTACAAGAATACTTAGACTGCACTGATTGCGGCGTCTTTGAAACTTCAACGGGCACACTGGAACATCATACATCAGTTTATGTGAGGACGTGTGTCCCAACAAAGTCCTTCTGCTCCTTCAAAACAAGCCATGGTTCACTCCCAAACTCAGGCAACTTAGAAAAGTGAAAAAGGCCGCAATTAGAAGTGGAGATCGGGCACTGTACAAACACGCCCGAAACTAATTGACAAAGGAAATTAACATCGCAAAGAGACGCTATGCAGAGAGGATGAAAAAACAGTTCTCTGCTGACGACTCTGCATCTGTGTGGAATGGCCTGAAAGCAATCACAAAACTGTAGAATGCCAATCCCCCAAACAGTGAACAATAAGGGTCTGGCTGATGAACCAAAAAAAAATTTCTGCTGATTTAAAAAGGACACCCCCATTTCCCACATACACCCACCTCTATCAGAAACTACACTATCCTCGCCCCCACCCTCATTCTCTCCCCTACAGATCCACGAACAGGATGTGAGACGGCTCTTCAAGCAGCAGAAGATCAAGAAAGCTGCAGGGCCTGGCAAAGTGGCCCCCTCTTGCCTGAAAGTCTGCGCTGACCAGCTGGCTCCAGTCTTCACACAAATCATCAACAGATCCCTGGAGCTGTGTGAGGTCCTATCCTGCTTCAAACAGTCTACCATCATCCCAGTTACCAAGAAACCGGCAACATCGGAACTGAACGACGATAGGCATGTCGCTCTGACATTTGTGGTCATGAAATTCTTTGAACACCTTGTGCTGAACCACCTAAAGAACATCACCGGACCCCTGCTTGAACCTCTTCAGTTTGCCTACCGGGCAAACAGGTCTGTGGACCTGTATTCTCGAGCACCTCGACAGCACAGGGACCTACGAAAGGACCCTGTTTGTGGATTTCAGCTCTGCGTTCAACACCATCATCCCAGAACGCCACACCCCCAAACTTCTCCAGCTCGGTGTGCCCCCTACAATCTGCCAGTAATCCTCAGCTTCCTGACGGGACGGACACAACAGGTGAGACTGGGAAGAACATCATCAACACGCACCACTAGCACTGGAGCCCCACAGAGATGCCTCCTCTCTCCACTGCTCTTCTCCCTCTACACGAATGATTGCACCTCAATAAACCCAGCTGTCAAACTCATAAAGTTCGCAGAGGACACCACGGTCATCGGTCTCATCAAAGACGCCGACAAGTCTGCGTACCGACAACAAGTGGAGGAGCTGGAGCTCTGGTGCAGCCGACATAACCGAGGGCTGAACACGCTCAAGACTGTAGAGATGATCGTGGACTTCAGGAAACATCCTTCACCACAGCTGCCCCTCCCACTATCCAACTGCCCTGTGTCAACCGTCGAGACCTTCAAGTTCCTGGGAATCACAGTCTCCCAGGACATGAAGTGGGACGTCAACACCATCTCCATCCTGAAAAGGGCCCAGAAGAGGATGTACTTCCTGAGGCTGCTGAGGAAGCATGGCCTGCCACAGGAGGTGCTACGACTGTTCTACACGGCAGTCATCGAATCAATCCTGTGTTCTTCAATCACGGTTTGGTTTGGGGCTGCCACAAAAAAGGACACAAACTGACTTCAACGGACAGTTAGGACGGCGGAAAAAATCATTGGCACCGCCCTACCCACTCTTGAGGACTTGCACACTGCAAGAATCAAGTCAAGGGCATGGAAAATCCTAAAGGATCCCCGCAACCTGCCCACCTCCTTTTCCAGCTACTACCCTCAGGCAGGCGCGATCGATCCATGCGCACCAAATCCAGCGGACACTTAAACAGCTTCTTCCCTCTAGCCATTAACTCCCTAAACAGTAACCCAAACCGACCTGTATAGTGGCTCTTTGCAATTTTGCACAACCCTGTGGAACATCATTACCGCTATCATCATTGTAGCTCCAGCTCTGTACTTACTTGAACCACTGTCACCGATGTATACTCCACAGCACCAGACACTTTAAAGCGCTCAAGGACATCTGCACAATTGCACACTACGTGTACTACAAATACTGCTTTTGGTCACTTTAAAATGGTTCAGTGATTTTCTGCACCAACTGTACAACTGTTATAGTATTGTATTCTACCACTGATCACTTTAGCTCTGCTTGATACTTTTCACATTGTCTCACAGTTGTCACTGGGTGGTACCACCGCACAACGGTTCACTTACATTTTGTAATGTCCTTCCATACGTGTTTTTCCATACTTTTTTGTCATGTCCTTGTTTATGATGATACTAATGCAGCGTGTTATACCGGTGTCAGAGTTTTTCTCGGACAAAGTTAAAGAAATGACTCGCACACAGGGAAAATTGTCTTCAATATCGGCGGGAGGGGATCTCTGAGAGTCAACAACGGTTGTTGCCCCGATGATCACACCCTCGAGCTCCCTTCCCGCCAATTCAGACTTGTATTGTAACATACAAGAAAAACACTGCCCCCGATATTTGCATACCGCACCCTCGGTCCAGCCCCTCTGTAGTGATTGGTTACCTTTGGTTTAAGCTTTAAACCACCAGTACGTTGGCGCCTTGTTGTCGGGTCTACAATGTATCAACATGTTGCAGATTTTGCGGACGACAAATGTCGCCTGGGCGCAACGGGTGTTCTCAAATCGTCTTTTGTTGTTCAACCGCTGTTCCCAAATTACTCATTCCCCCTTTGTGACCGGATCTAGCCCTCTCACCTCTGATCGCCCACCCGCATTGATGTGCTAATTGTGGTGTGGACTGCAACAGCCCTCCGCCCAAATGGCCGGCGCCTTTCTGCACAGGCATTTGGGGGTGCTGGTTACGCACCCAAATGTTTAGACGTGCCCAAATTAAATGAAACTTTCAACATGATACAATTTTGCTCATAGATTCCTCAAACAACGGAGACAAATTCCTTATGTGTTCTACATACTTGGCCAATAAAGATGATTCTGATTCTGAGCTACCATCGAGAGCACCCTGGTGTACTGCATTACAGCGTGGTACGCAAGGTGCTCAGCAGCAGCTTGATCTAGGTGTCCCCTTGCGGTTCGTGGAATGGGTAAAATCCTGGCTGAGCAATAGAATCACGACTGGCCGGTCCTGCAGCTTCAAAGAGGGCCTCCCACAAGGCTCAGTCCTTTCCCCGCTCCTCTTTATTGTCTACCTCAACGATCTCCTTAGCTCATTCGAACCAATCGCGCTTCTCTCTGCCTATGCAGACGATCTGGCAAACAAAGAGGAAGCAGCGAAGAGACTGCAGTCTGAAGCAGACAAAGTGGCAAATTGGAGTGATGATGCCCGTCTCACCCTCAACTCGTCTAAGTCGGAGGTAGCCTTCTTCACCTTGGATGCAGCAGAATCCTCATGGAATCCAAAGATCTATCTTGGGGATGCCCTCCTCTCTACAAACCCCACCCCAACCTTCCTTGGGCTGAAATGTGATTGACAGCTTACATTCAATGAGCATGTACGCTATGTCTCACAGACTATCCGCCATCGGACCAACCTCCTCTACAAGCTCTCAGGCTCCTCCTGGGGCTGGCACCCGTCCGACCTCAGGTCTGTGTACATAGCAACCATGAGGAGTGTTGCTGAATATGCTGCCCTAGCATGGACGCCCTGGCTCTCGGCATCCAACACCAATAAGCTTGAAAGCTGCCAACTGCGAGCAGTCAGAGCCATGACAGGGCAGGTCCGCTCAACACCGGCTGAAGCCGTCCTCTTCTAAGCCAATCTCCCCCCTCTTACTTCCCGTTTTAAAAACCTCTCGCTCCGTAAGGCAGATGACTGGGCCAATCTCGCTACTACCGATGATAGGAGAATGTTATTCCACAAACCCATCCAAAAGCACCTGAAACGCTCAGACTGGCGCAGCCTTACCACTCCCATTTTATCCCAACTCAACATATTACCAGCGCCGGGAACACCGTGTCCCGCACCTAATTTAAGATGGCCATTCCCCACTTTTCCAACAGTCCTTTTTACTCCTGTCCTCAAATCTGCCCCCTCGCAAGTCCAGTTGGCAGTTGCCCTCAACACCATTCATCTAAATGGCCCATCGGATTTGCACATCTATACAGATGGCTCAACAGTGTCTGGAACACATACTAGGGGTGCTGGAATGGTGATTTGCCGTGACGACGCCATGATCCACTGCTGGAATGCGCCAATTGGAGGGCATCCACCAATTGCCTGGCCATTGCAACCTCCCTGGCAATGACCTGGCGGATGAACAAGCTAAGCTCGGCTCATCCCTCCCCCAACCAAACCTAGAACCTAACCCCTCAATGAGACGGCAATTCTACGCAGAAGCTGCATCCCTTAAAGCGCCTTGCCACCCTTTTATCCTCGAAACCCCACCCTGCCGAACAATCTTCGCTGTCGAAGAAAGACCTCATCGACCTGATTCGCTTCCGGTGAGGATGTGCGTTGCCGACTCTGCGGAGAGGAGGAAGAGTCGGCCGAACATCTGTGGCTCCGCTGCCCGGCGCTTATGGTGGAACGGCATCATCGTCAGCTGGGGAATGACTTCGGCGAACTCAGAAGCCCCCCAATGACTATCTTAATGTCTTCTGGGATGTGCAAAGAATGATCTCTCTCAAGTGATAAACATCGCTGTGGTGACATGCTCCACTTTGTCAGCCTCATTTTCCTGCAAACACACAAATGGCAGACAGAGCAGTCGGCCACAGCAGTACTCACACTGCTTCGACGAATGGTCGTGATTGAAAACATGAAACATGCATGTCAATTTTCTTTGCAACAGCAATTTGCCCATACAATTTAGAAAGTCACAAATAAAAGGAATATAAAAGGGATATTACAAAGGTAGAAATGACGTTTTCTGACAATCAAAACATGTTGCTTCCTCCATATTACTCACACACACACACACACACACACACACACACACACACACACACACACACACACACATACACACACACACACTCACACACATTGTTTCTTGAAGAGTTTGGTCACTGTGTCTATAACTTTGTTCATTGAACAATAATGTTTAAGTGCATAATTATATTTTAAAGTACCAAGCACTATCTTGAGGCACTCTAAACAGCTAAAAAGAGTGTTCAAGAACATTTGGGCATTCTGCAAAACAAGAAAACTTTTTTGTGGCATTGAATATTTTATTCAGTTTCTTTTTGTTGTCACTCACAACACATGTTTATCATTACATAAATTATTTTGCTAGCAAAATAAATTTCAAAAAGTTGTTTATTTGCTTCATAGCATGGAAACACTGTTCAGATGTTCGCGTCAAAAAAGCGAAAATATTAGCATCAAAGTATTTTTTTTCAGATTCTGTGAGAAGTGGGTGAATATTTTAAGATTTTGCTGTGTTCTGTCGCTGATTACCAAAGAATGGAAACAGCGAGAAAGAGAGTATCAATCTTCTTTGTCCACCTGTTAACCCAAAATACTCTTGAAAAATCGCTGATGTACTGCCAATAAGCATTGCCAGATAAAAATGGGGGCTGGTCCCATGCAAGTATTTTGAATTTGAAAAAAATAATCTGCCAATATGTGAGGAACGACAAATATGTTTTTGGGAAGTTAAAGGCTTTTGCACGGTGGGGCTCTGCATGCAATGCATGGTTGGTTTCGGCAATAACAGCATAAAAATAGGCAATTAGCGTCTCAACAAAAAATGGATTTGCAGGAAAGACATGGTTTCAGTAAATGCGAGAATTCCGACAGCGACACCATGAAGATTGGAAGGGCGTTAGCAGCTTTCTTCCCAAGGACAGTCCAGGTGACTCATAGCAAGGAATGGAACTTGGGCCCCACTAAAACTGACACTGTCCAAGCAGCCAGCTCTCCCATCATGTTCACCTGATGGACTTTCTCTCGATGTACGTTGACCGTCCCTTTTCACTGTCTTTTAGGACACCACCAGCCACAATGATCATTCTCAAGGTGTTCACTGTTGCCCTTGTGGTGTTAGGTAAGTCATCACACTTTCAACTACGAAGTAAGAATGAGTGAAAGGTCACAATGTAACACAGATGCCAACTCTTTATCACAGGAACCAGCAGCCTTTCTGCGAAGGTAAAAAGACAAGTGGAAAATGAGCCATCAGAAGCACCTCCAGGGCCCGGAGGACGACCTGGTCCACCAGGCCCACCTGGTCCACCAGGGCCACCTGACGGACAACCCGGAGGACGACCTGGTCCACCAGACCCACCTGGTCCACCACGGCCACCTGACGGACGACCCGGAGGACGACCTGGTCCACCAGACCCACCTGGTCCACCAGAGCCACCCGACGGACGACCCGGAGAACGTCCTGGTCCACCAGACGCACCTGGTCCACCTGATGGACGACCCGGAGGACGACCTGGTGGACCAGACCCACCTGGTCCACCAGGGCCACCTGACGGACGACCCGGAGGACGACCTGGTTCACCAGACCCACCTGGTCCACCAGGGCCACCTGACGGGCGACCCGGAGGACGACCTGGTCCACCAGAGCCACCTGACGGACGACCCGGAGAACGACCTGGTCCACCAGGCCCACCTGGTCCACCAGGGCCACCTGACGGACAACCCGGAGGACGACCTGGTGGACCAGACCCACCTGGTCCACCAGGGTCACCTGATGGACGACCCGGAGGACGACCTGGTGGACCAGACCCACCTGGTCCACCAGGGCCACCTGACGGACGACCTGGAGAACGACCTGGTCCACCAGACCCACTTGGTCCACCTGACGGACGACCCGGAGGACGACCTGGTGGACCAGACGCACCTGGTCCACCAGGGCCACCTGACGGACGACCTGGAGGACGACCTGGTCCACCAGACCCACCTGGTCTACCAGGGCCACCTGACGGACGACCCGGAGGACGACCTGGTCCACCAGACCCACCAGGCCCACCAGGGCCACCTGACGGACGACCGGAGGACGACCTGGTCCACCAGACCCACCTGGTCCACCAGGGCCACCTGACGGACGACCGGAGGACGACCTGGTCCACCAGACCCACCTGGTCCACCAGGGCCACCTGACGGACGACCCGGAGGACGACCTGGTCCACCAGACCCACCTGTTCCACCAGGGCCACCTGACGGACAACCCGGAGGACGACCTGGTCCACCAGACCCACCTGGTCCACCAGGACCACCTGACGGACGACCCGGAGGACGACCTGGTCCACCAGACCCACCTGGTCCACCAGGGCCACCTGACGGACGACCCGGAGGACGACCTGGTCCACCAGGCCCACCTGGTCCACCAGGGCCACCTGGAAGACGTGGGAAAGCAGGGCCAAAGGGTTCAAGACGACCACCTGGAAAAGATGGTTCACCTGGACCACCTGGATCAAATGGGCCATATGGTCCACCAGGACCACAGTGGCTAAGTGGACCATATGGTCCACCAGGACTACCCGGGCCACCTGGCCCACCAGGACCTCCTGGGCCACCCCTATATTTTCCATATTTTCCCCCTTGGCCACTGGGTCGACGTGGGATATTACGACCTGGGCCACCACCACGTAAACTTTTACCATACTGGCCACCACCACCTTGGCCACCTGGTCCACTGTTACCACCGGATGAACCATATTATGATCCATAATCTTCACACCCAGGTCCACCCAGACCACCTGTAACTATGGATAAAAATGAAGCACCTCAATCAGCACCTTCCCGGGCTATACCATCACGAGGACCACATTTTATTTAATATCATTGTTAGCCACCCCAGCAAATACCAGCCACCAGTGCGGCCGCCTGTTGTCCTGCATAAAAAACACCCACCTGGAAACCAAATTGTCAACCTGCCCCAAAACTTGTTTAACCAGGACTACCACCAGGACAACCCCTGCCATCACCTCATACTCCAGAAAAAAAGCACCCCTGGACAAGCACCCTCCCAACCTGGACCACCACCTGGACCATTTGTTACTCCAGATGAAAACAATCAACCTGACCTTCCAAACCAGGACCACCAACTAGGTCCTCACCAGGATCTACCTCCGAAACATGAGTGACATGAGTGACAACCCAATTGGACCACCGCCTTGCTCACACAGATAGCATTTTACTGGTTATGAATACAACCCCCTCAACCACCAATTGGACCAATATCTTGTCATGATTCGGTTTGGGACCAACAGGTGGCACTGCAGGGTTCTCCCTGAGCTGCACACCTGTTGGTCGTTTAGCAATTAGTAGTATAAAAGGACTCCCTCCCGACCACTCAGGGTCGGGTCATTGTTTGTTGTTGTTTGCTACTGTCATGTTTGTTTGTTTGCTGCCATCAGGTTTGTCATGTTTCGGTTACTGTTATGTTTTATCTTCAGTCATGATTTTTGTTTGATACTTTGGACTTTGTTTTGGACTTGTGTTTTATTAAATACAATTCGTCAAGTTCACCCTGCTCCTTCCTCCTGCCTGCTTCTTGGGGTCCACCACCACCACGCAACGTGACAGAATGACCCGACCAACTGGACCCCGCAGGTACAAAGGACTGGTCCCTATTGCATCATGTGCCTGGCAGAGCACGTTTGCGGCCGACACCCTTTTCCCCTTCAGGCAGCGCTGGTGATGCCGCTGTCCTGTTTTCATCTTGTCAAGCCGCGTCTACGGTGGGCCGAGCCCCGTCCGCGTCCACGTTGAGCCGAGGCTCGTCACGTGTCTGTTTGAGCTGAGTCACATTCACGTCGACGACGAGCCGTGCCACGTCTACACCCACGTCAGGACGAGACCCTGTTCACGTCAGGCCAAGCCCAGCCAAAAGGTCGCCGTCGCTTTTGTTCCTGTTCTCCGGCGAGGCGAAGGTCGCCGTCGCTTTTAGTTCCCGTTCCCCGGCGAGGCAAGGGTTGCCATCGCTTTTCGCTCCTGTTCACCGGCGAGGCAAGGGTTGCCATCGCTTTTGTTCCTGTTCCCTGGTGAGGCGAAGGTCGCCATCGCTTTTGTTCCTGTTTCCCGGCGAGGCGAAGGTCGCCGTCGCTTTTGTTCCTGTTCTTCGGCGAGGCAAGGGTTGCCGTCGCTTTTAGTTGCTGATCCCCGGCGAGGCAGCCTTTTGGACAACTTTGGGACGTCTGGGATCCGTCCCTTGAGGGAGGGGTACTGTCATGTTTCGGTTTGTGACCAACAGGTGGCACTGTGGGGCTTTTCCCTGCAGCTGCACACCTGATGGTCGTTTGGCAATTAGTGCTTTAAAAGGACTCCCACCCCGAGCATTCAGTGTCGGGTCATTGTTGCTGTTGTTGCTGTTTGGCTGCTGTCATGTTTGTTTGTTGCCGTTTGTCTGCTGCTGTCAGGTTTGTTTCTGTTATTGAGTTTTATCTTCAGTCATGTGTTTTGTTTGATACTTTGTTTTGGACTTAGTTTTCTGTGTTTTATTAAATACAATTCGTCAGTACACCTTGCTCTTCCCTCGTGCCTCCTTCTTGGGGTCCACCACGCAACGTGACACATCTACTCTGCGAGCTGTTCTTATCCCTCAAGAAAACGTATCATCATTAATTCAGTCCTTATTGTAATGATCATCGTGCAGTCGTGTGTGTAATGCACAATTACCATCCTTGCCACCTATGTTCAGTTCAAATAATAAAGATGATGTTTCTTCTGAACGACTTGATTGCTTGAATATGGAAAAAAAAAAAGAGCAATAATGGGCCCATGCAGTCCTGGCAGTGTTTGTTTCCTGGCATGTTGGAACACTGGAAATTAAATTTTTTGAAAATGAATGACATGAGATTAAAAACTAGTTTGAGAAAACGATGCCCAAAAAATGCCCAAAATGGGGCAAAATTCGAAAAGGAGATTAGGTGAGCCGTCACCTTACTGTGGTGGAGGGGTTTGTGTGTCCCAATGATCCTACGAAATAAGTTGTCTGGGGCTTTATGCCCCTGGCAGGGTCACCCATGGCAAACAGATTGTAGGTGCGGGACCAGACAAAGCACGGCTCAAAGACCCCTTATGATGAATAAAATTAATGGATCTAAGTTTCCCTTGCCCAGACACGGGTCACCGGGGCCCCCCTCTGGAGCCAGGCTTGCAGGTGGGGCTCGTTGGCGAGCGCCTGGTGGCCAGGCCTACACCCATGGGGCCCAGCTGGGCTCAGCCCAAAGAGGCAACGTGGGTCCCCCTTCTCATGGGCTCACCACCCATGGGAGGGGCCAAAGGGGTCAACTGCAATGTGAGCTGAGCAGCAGCCAAAGGCGGGGACCCTGGCGGTCCGATCCTCGGCTGCAGAAGCTAGCTCTAGGGACGTGGACTGTCACCTCTCTTGCAGGGAAGGAGCCCAAGCTGGTGTGCGTGGTAGACTTGGCGCACTTGCCTCCACACACAGCCTGGGGTCTGGTACCAGTTCTCTCGAGAGGGGTTGGACTCTTGGACTCTGGAGTTGCTCACTGTGAGAGGCGCAGAGCAGGTATGGGCATACTCATTGCCCCCCGGCCCATTGCCTGTACATTGGGGTTCACACCAGTAGACGAGAGGGTTGCCTCCGTCCGCCTTCGGGTGGGGGGGACGGGTTCTGACCGTTGTTTGTGCATATGCACCAAACAGCAGCTGAGCGTACCCACCCTTTTTGGAGTCCTTGGAGGGTGTGCTGGAGAGTACCCCTGCTGGGGACTCCCTTGTTCTGCTCGGGTACTTCAATGCTCACGTGGGCAATGACAGTGAGACCTGGAAGGGCTTGATTAGGAGGAATGCCCCCCCCGATCAGAACTCGAGTGGTCTTTTGTTATTGGACTTCTGTGCTCGTCACGGATTGTTGATAACGAACACCTTGTTCAAACATAAGGGTGTCTATATGTGCACTTGGCACCAGGACACCCTAGGCCACAGTTCAATGATTGACTTTGTGGTTGTATCATCGGATTTGTGGCCACATGATTTGGACACTCGGGTGAAGAGAGGGGCGGAGCTGTCAACTGATCACCACCTGGTGGTGAGTAGGCTCCAATGGTGGAGGAAGATGCGGCAACCCTCGTACTCGCTGGTGGACACCAGCAGTAAGGGATGCCGTCAAGCTGAAGGAGTCCTATCGGGTCTTTATGGCCTGTGGGACCCCAAAGGCAGCTGACGGGTATCGACTGGCAAAGCGGAACGCAGCTTCGGTGGTCACCGAGGCAAAAACCCGGGCGTGGGAAGAGTTCGGTGAGGCCATGGAAGCCGACTTCCGGATGGCTTCGAGGAAATTCTGGTCCACCATCCGACTTCTCATGAGTGGGAAGCAATGCACCACTAACACTGTGTACAGTGGGGATGGGGCACTGTTGACTGCGACTCGGGACGTTGTGAACCGGTGGGCAGAATACTTTGAAGACCTCCTCAACTACACCAACACTCCTTCCTTGGAGGAAGCAGAGTCTGAGAACCCTGAGGTGGGCTCTCCTATCTCTGTGGTTGAAGTCACTGATGTGGTTAAAAACTCCTCGGTGGCAAGGCCCCAGGGGTGGATGAGATCCGCCCGGAGTTCCTCAAGGCTCTGGATGCTGTGGGGCTTTCCTGGTTGATACGCCTCTGCAGCATCGCGTGGTTATCGGGGAGAGTGCCTCTGGATTGGCAGACCGGGGTGGTGGTCCCTCTTTTTAAAAAGGGGGACCGGAGGGTGTGTTCCAACTACAGAGGGATCACACTCCTCAGTCTCCCTGGTAAGGTCTATCCAGGGGTGCTGGAGAGGAGCGTCCGTAAGGAAGTTGAGCCTCAGATTGAGGAGGAGCAGTGTGGTTTTCGTCCCGGCCGTGGAACTGTGAACCAGCTCTACACCCTTAGCAGGGTCCTCGAGGGTACGTGGGAACTCGCCCAACCAGTCTACAGTGTTTCGTGGACTTGGAGAAGGCATTTGACTATGTCCCTCGGGGAGTTCTGTGGGGGATGCTTCGGGAGTATAGGGTACCGAACCCCCTGATACGGGCTGTTCGGTCCCTATACTGTCTATGTCAGAGTTTGGTTTGCATTGCCGGCAATAAGTCGGAATCGTTTCCAGTGAGCGTTGAACTCCGCCAAGGCTGCCTTTTATCGCCGATTCTGTTCATCACCTTTGTGGACAGAATTTCTAGGCGCAGACGAAGCGTTGAGGGTGTCCGTTTTGGTGGCCTCACTATTGCATCTCTGCTTTTTGCAGATGATGTGGTACTGTTGGCTCCTTTCAGCAGGGCGCTTCAACTCTCACTGGAGCATTTCGCAGCTGTGTGTAAAGCGGTTGGGATGAAGATCAGCACCTCCAAATCTGGAACAATGATCCTCAGTCGGAAAAGGGTGGAGTGCTGGGTGGAGTCTCATTGTTATGTGACAGCCATATTATATTATGTAAAATATTTATGTTTTAACAATAATATAATAATATGTATGTTCATATTTTGATTAATTATCATTGTCTATTTCGTGTATTGGAATGATCATGCACCCCATGATCATTGTTTCAAGACAATTGGATACAATCTGAAGAATGAGTTTTTCACAATGTACAAAAATAAAATAAAAAGACCAAAACGGGTCCAAATGAGAACAAAAATTCAAAATGGCAGACTTCCTGTTGGCTTTAGCATCTTCCTCCAGGAGAATTTTTTTGGGGGGGGAAGTGTTGGGCTATAAATTTAATCAATTTTGGTGACACGTACAACCTAGGCTGCTTTGCAAAAAAAAAATTGTGGTGGGCGTTGTTGAGCCATTTGCTTAAAAAATCACATCAAAACCAAATCATAAATTGATGCTGGCGGCCCGGTGAACAGTGGTTAGTGCGTTGACCTCACAGTGCAGAGGTCTTGGTTTCAATCCCCTCTCCGGCCTCCCTGTGTGGAGTTTGCATGTTCTCCCCCGTGTCCCTCGGTGTGAGTGTGAGCGCAGCTGGTTTTTCGTCTCTGTGTGCCCTGCGATTGTCTGGCAACCGGTTCAGGGTGTCCCCCGCCTGCTGCCCGAAGACAGCTCGGCCCCAGCAACCCCGCGACCCTTGTGAGGATAAAGCGGATCGGAAATTGAAGGAACGAATGAATATATTGATGCTGCTGCTAGGTTTAATGTGTTTGTAGGCTTTCATGAAATTTGGTGCATGTTTAGCGAACAGCGGATTGCCATGGTAACAGTTTTTGCAAAAATTCACCAACCACGTTTTGCAACATATGAATACCCAAACCCTCTGAACAGCAAATATGAGTTAATTCTGGTTAATCTGCTGAGAGAAAAATCAAAGTATAAACATATGTTCCCTTCAGGCATTAGGGTAGCACTACCACTCCGATAAAAAATTAGTTCATAGCTTGTCTAGACCAGGGGTGGTCAACCACTCAGAGACCATTTTTTTACTGTATTACTGCAAAGAGCCGCATCTTACACAAGGGCATCCCGTCCTCGCGCGCGCGCGCGCACACACACACACACACACACACACACACACAAAGATCGACTTTTGAAGCGACCAACTTCCCACAATCGACCCGATCGCGCACCTGCATGCATACACACACACGCACGCACGCACGCACGTGGGTGCCCAATCATGCACTCGAGCACATATGCATGTACGCCACAATGAGCAACAGTCGGAACAGCCCGAACATGAACGAAAGCTCAAGACACAAACACACAAATCTTTTTTTTTCCCCACCTATTTCCTCCTCCCACCCCTTGCGGTCGACTTGGAACCAATCCGCTGGCTCCCGGACGATTGCGATCGACGTATTGGGCACCCCTGCCTTAAAATCAGAGGTGATTCGCTGACTAGCTTAGCGCTTAGCGCCTTTGTTTGCGCATGAGCGGTGATTCAGTCATCTGATTGGTTGCCCTCTTGTCAATCAAGTAACGGGATTGATGATAGGCTGACGTAGTGCGTTCTTGTGAATTTAGCACCTTTCCACTGCCAAGGTGTTTTTCGACGCTTGTTGTGTGAAAGCCCGGGAGCCGCATTGAACCAGCCAAAGAGTCGCATGCGGCTCGCAAGCCGCGGGTTGGCCACCACTGTTCTCGACTCATAAAATATGTCAAATATTGACAAGATATGTGTGGCCGGGTCTGTGGAAATACAAAATAATTTTTAATCGGGCTTTATTCCCGACTGAACATCGAAAATGCACAGCACCATTAAAATAAAAGACTGAGATATGTAAATTGAATTCGAACAAATCTACAATACAATACATGCTGATTTATATCGCGCTTTCACAACAGCGACAAATCTAAGAAAAGTATAGCGCAATAGACAAGTAGTGGCTTGCTTGATCGGGAAGAAATTTGAACGATGGACTGCGCCAAACCCAATCTGAGGAGGGACTTAAAACACAGTATACACAAATGCATTTCACATGATATCAATTGATATGCCATAAAGGTTTATGATGACTTGGTGACATTAGAAAAGAAATATAAAATAATTTGTTATGCTATGGATTATACAAAAGTGATTTGGGTGTTGTGTAATGATCATTGCACCATATTCACATGATTTGATTTGTTGTGATCTTGCCTGTAATAGAATTGTTGTAATGTTGATGAACTATGCATGATGATGGTTTCATTAAGGTAATTTATGCATAACTATTTGTTCAAAAAATGCTCAGTAACTGCTTCAAATGTAATATTGCTTCATATTTGATGTGTTTTTTGCACATGTCCATGTTATTCTCACAAACATGACACATGTTAGGATTTTGCAAAGTGTTAGGCATGTTGCTATGCGTGAGTTGCTGATGTAGTGATCTGTATTTATTTGAAAACAATGGACGTCATTAAAAAGCGTTGCAGTGGAAGCTTTGAGACATACAAATAATTTAACGGGTTTAAGTGGCAGTTCTAATGGAGGGACACACACACACACACACACGCACACACTGTTCATCTTGTAGGCGGGGCTAAGCCACCTGTGTATTCTCATGATGTAATGTATTGCGCAATGCACTTTGACATAAGGTCTTGGAATTTTCCATTCCATCAGTGGAATGTGCTAACTGCTCCAAGGTTAGAAAATGCAGCTGCATGTTGGCTCAGTACTCTCTCACCAACAATTTCCAAATCAAAACATTTCACCATTTGGATTCCCACAAACCCCCTCCAAAATTATCCTCTAATTTCTACACATTTTGATTGATTCAAACTATGATGCGACAAAAACGCAGCCCGTGTGGAAAAAGAATGAAAAGTCAGTTCAGCCAAGATCCAGGAAGGAGAGTTTCCCGTTTTGTTGATTTCAAGCAGAAACAGCTAACCAGGTTTAACGGAACACACGTGTCAATGCTCGCCAAGCTGTCGGGCCTCAGTGACTTCCTCAATCCCCTTTTAAAATGGGTTCAGCTGAGCTGCAAGCCAATCAGGTCAGAGCTGCGTTTGGCCATTCCTAGGTGGTTGCAATTACCTTCCTTGAAACAATTATTGTTCTACAAAACTCATTAAGCATCACACAATAACATTCACACAGCAACAGTTTTGGATGGAGAGAAATGTGCACCTTTCACCCCATTCAAAATCCACAAAAAAAAAAAAAGTGAATGTGTCATTTGGCATTAAGACACACACTGTTTGAACTTTAAACTGTTCAACATATACCGACTGATGCAAAATTCTAACTTACAAGCAATTATGTTTACATTTTCTTTCTTGACTATTTTTAGATTCAGATTTTTCTGATTGTGAAGATGTCCCCCATTTGGTTTTCCTCTTATTCAGATTCACATTTTGGCAGATTTTCATTTTTCCTTCCCCATTCCTTACTCGAGTGCTTGTCAGTTTTTGTCACGTGTTTCTGTTGATGATCACTCAGTGTCCACTCCAGAATACTGCCCTTCAGACACTGACTTTACTCCCCGCCTTTTTTTTTTGCCACCTCATTCACTGTCTACTTCAGCTCTTCCTATAAATCATGTATCTGCTAATTCACCTTCCCCACTACCCGTACTTCTGCCCTCTTGTGTCTCTTGTCCTCGTTTACCCAATCCTTGTGTTACCCAAACAGCTCCTCTTCCAGTTGGTGCCTTGTCCAGGTTTTCCTTGTTGTCTTGTTAGGTTTATTTGTGTTTACAGTAATTCCTCGTTTATCGTGGGGGTTCCGAATCAGCTTCTTATTACTGGTTATGATGCGACTCTCTTCTCATTCATTCACACAGCTTCACTGTGCTTTAAACTGTGTGGGCGCTGAGTGTCGACCGCACGGACGCTGGGCATCTAGAGAGTTCAGGTTAAGTTGTCGCAATGCATTGAAACGAGACGAGTCATTGGATAAATGCTGTTTTTTTTCCGCCCATTGTACGCTCAGTGGGCGTGCAGAAGCACAGCTTTTCTTAATGATGATTGGATGATCTCTCTCTGAGGCTGAATCTCCTTTTGATTGACAGCGAAATGAGCCAATCACCGATCTTATGAGAAGGCATCCTTTTCCTTTTCATTTTTTTGAAAAGGAACGGAAAGTAGAATTCACATATAAATAAACGGACACATTTTATGATGTAGGCCGAAATTGAGCTTCCCCTCCTTGACAGACTAGCATCCGCCACTGATACAATGAAACCAAAGACCAAAAACTTGCAAAGGCAAATTTGGCAAGCTGTACAGAGACGAGGTGCGGAGACTGTTCACGTCGGTCGGTGCCTTAGCCAATCAGGATGCAGAATACAATTCACTGTTTAAAAGCTTTAAAAAAACTTCACAAAAAAAATCTGTGAAACAGCGAAGCCGCGGAAAGTGAACCGCGTTAGAGCGAGGGATCACTGTAGTTCCTTGCTTTCATTCATATTTGTTCCAATGCTGTTGCTGTGGCTCTTTTCCGCGTTGGTCCTTCATGCTGTCATATAAGCTTGACGTTTCACAGTATATCAACTCAAATAATTCAGTGACATGTCAGCATGTCAAGCTTTCTTCTTTCTAGTCAGTGTCAGCTCTCGCTGTACGCATTCTGCGACAATCATTATGGACACGATTTGCACTGACTGAGCTGGACAAGAGCTGGGAGGAAACTGGAGTATCCGGAGAAAAACAAGATGGGCACAGGGAGAACGTGCAAACTCCACACAGGAAGGCCGAAGCTGGAATGGAACCCTGCACCTCTGCACTGTGAGTCGACGACCGGGCCGCCCAGGTTGAACATCCATCCATCCATTTTCCGAACCGCTTGATCCTCACTAGGGTTGCGAGGGGTGCTGGAACCTATCCCAGTTGTCTTTGGGCAGTAGGCGGGGGACACCCTGAATCGGTTGCCAGCCAATCGCAGGGCACACAGAGACGAACAACCATTCACGCTCACATTCACACCTAGGGACAATTTAGAGTGTTCAATCAGCCTGCCATGCATGTTTTTGGAATGTGGGAGGAAACCGGAGCACCCGGAGAAAACCCACGCAAGTCCGGGGAGAACATGCAAACTCCACACAGGGAGGCCGGAGCTGGAATTGAACCCGGTACCTCTGCACTGTGAAGTCGACATGCTAACCACTGGACTACCGGGCCGCCCTCCAGGTTGAACATGATTTTCAAATTATCACATCTAACTTCATTAGAATTCGGTTTGTAAGATGATTGCATCGGGAACACACTAAAAATTGAAAAAGCTGTATGAAAGTCAGCTGTGAACTGCTACACTAAGAGTGGCGGCAGTTTAACAGATTTTGAGATGATTTAATGTCCCAATCTCTTTTGGATGCTATTTTGTAGGAAAGATGTAACACAAATACATTAATTCCTATTACTACTCTTCATATGCTGTCATATCGCTTTTAACTCCGTAGCCACAATTTTATGGCTGCATTAATGCATTAGCTTTGGTTTGTTATTGACTTTGTGGCAAGACTTAGAGTCTTACATGGTGACTGCGGAATGCTGCTATGGTACTCTGAATTCGGAATAACCTGTGTGTGTGTGTGTGTGTGTGTGTGTGTGTGTTATGGGTCGATGAATTACGCTTTGTCTTTTGTGGCAAAGGGACATTAGTAAATTGGGGAGGCATTAGAGAAGAGATGCAAT
This sequence comes from Hippocampus mohnikei, assembly GCA_026261675.1. NCBI lineage: Eukaryota > Metazoa > Chordata > Actinopteri > Syngnathiformes > Syngnathidae > Hippocampus > Hippocampus mohnikei. The sequence continues at coordinate 227,997 of JAKGUB010000331.1, read as the reverse complement.
TTAACCACGATTTAAAAGAATAATGGCTTTGTGGTCTGCTTCCATTAACATTGGTGAATGACGACAAGTAAATTATAATGGTGTGGAAAAATCTGTAAATGCTTGCCTGAGTATATATTTAATAGGTTGCCTAAAGGTACTGAATGCCATAATGGTGCATTGTATCTTAGCAAGTAACAGCTTGGATAAAATGCCCAATGATAATAACTTCAAGCATTATCCATTTATCCAGGATTGGTTTACGCTTCCCTCTGCATTTTGGTCAAATTACCCAGAGCAATCAATACGAATTACAGAAAAATTGCTTGCTGTGAGATTTGAACATCAGCAAGGAATTAAACACATTGATCATACATTTAGCTGTTCGGAAATAGTGACTTCAATCAATCAGAAAATAAAAAACATTTTTATGGACGATGAAGATGCACTTAGTTCCTCGAGCAATGACTAATGCAGTGTGTATGCAGTGTGCCTCCGTGTTTTTTTAGTTCATTGTGGTTTTACCTGCCTCAAATCTATCTATATATTTATGTTGTGTATGTTTTTTAAGTTCCCTCTAGTGGATAGTCATATTAATTCATTCATTCATCTTCCGAACCGCTTGATTCTCACTAGGGTCGCAGGGGATGCTGGAACCTATCCCAGCTGTCTTCGGGCAATAGGAGGGGGCAGTAGGCGGGGGACACCCTGAATAGGTTGCCAACCAATCGCAGGGCACACAAAAAACAAAAAACAAGACAAAAAACCATCCGTGCTCACACTCACACCTCGGGACAATCTAGAGTGTTCAATCAGCCTGCCATGCATGTTTTTGGAATGTGGGAGGAAACCGGAGTACCCGGAGAAAACCCACGCAGGCCCGGGGAGAACATACAAACTCCACACAGGGAGGCCTGTGATATATACTTTTGTTGCAACACAGAGAAGCAGACCACACATGTAGACACGAAGAGATACTGACGGAATAAATGCAGTCTGAACCTGAGCAAAGTTTCTGCTTTCCACCTTATTCATACACCCACAAAGACGTGTGAAATAAAGGTGGAACTTCCAGTACAGCAAAACTGGTGTTTTATGTACATTGACAACAGTTTGTGCGAGTCCACTTTCTATGACAGTGACAGACTTTAACAACGTGGGAACGACAGTTGTTGCATCTTATCAGAGAAAACATTTCAATCTTGCTTCCTGCTCATGTTTTATGTCTATGTCTATTTTTCTGTCATTTAAAACCAACATGGTGACCATCATCAAAATACAGTAACATTTTGGGTCTGAGTTTTCATAAAAATGAGGCAGAGGTGTTATTTCTAAAACATACCTATATGTGAGATTCTGGGCAGTTAGAACATTTTGCATAGTTGAATATGATGAAACAAAACAGTAAAAGTAAAGTAATTACCACATTTAAATGTATTAAAAAACAGGCCAATAAATCTTTAAAAACACTTCTTAAGCTTTAAAGATCCTGTAAGGGCATTTCTCTGCGCTTCTCCAAGCTGTCTTCAGGCAGTAGGCGGGGTACACCCTGAATTGGTTGCCAGCCAGTCGCATGGCACATGTAAATGAACAACCATCCACGCACACACTCACACCAAGGGACCATTTAGAGCAGGGGTTTCCAAAATTGGTCCTCGCGGGCCGCTGTCCGACCAGTTTTCCTGCTCTCCAAGGAGCAGCCCACCTGATTCAAATCATCAAGATGGTTCTAATGCTGCTTCAGAGCTGGCTGATGAGCTGCTTGTCTGAATCAGGTGTGTTGCGGCCGGGAGAGATAGAAAACAGGCAGGAAAGCGGCTCTCCAGGCCCGGAGCTGGACATGGAGAGCCAGGCATGGGGAGAACATGCAAACTCCACACAGGAAGGCCGCAGCTGGAATCGAACTGTGCACCTCTGCACCAGGGTTCGATTCCAGCTCCTGACTTTTTGTGTGGAGTTTTCCTGCACGGGTTTTCTTCGGGTGCTCTGGCTCCCTCCCATATTCACCACATTTTATTAAACACATTTAAAAACATCCCTGGTCCTGTTTTGAACTGGTTTCATTCCTATCTCACAGACAGATGTTATTTTGTAAGTTTGGATACTTTTTCCTCCAGAGGCCATGAAATTAAATGTGGGGTTTCCCAAGTTTCAATTTTAGGCCTAATACTTTTGAATCTTTACATGCTTCCTCTTGGAGATGTCATCAGGAGATACAGCACCAGCTTTCACAGCGATGCTGATGATACACAGCTGTATATTGCTGTGACTCCTGACAACACAGGGCCTATTAATACCCTTTTGATTGTATTTTAGATGTTGAGTCTTGGATGGCAGAGAATTTCTGACAGCTCAATCAGGACAAAACTGAGGCCTTAGTTATTGGCCCCTTAAAATTAGGGAGAAACTTTTATCAAAACTACAATATCTTAAAAACTCACAACACGTGAAGAATGTGGTGTCATTTTGACTGTGAGCCTAGTTTTCTTCCTCATATTACAAATATAACTCAGATTGTTTTTTCATCATCTAAAGAAAATGGCCAGGTCCACCTGTTTCTCTCTCAGGCCAACAAGAAAGTGCTAATGCATGCTTTTATCTCGTGTCGCTTGGATTGTTGGAATGCCCTGCTCTCTGGTGTTCCTAAAAAGGATATTTCTATCTATTATATCTATCAAAGGTGTTAATCTGTGGAATAATCTCGAAACGGACCTGAAAATGAGTAAATCGCTTGCTGAGTTAAAAAACAAATTCAAAAAACTAGTACAAACAACCTACATCAATCAGAGTTAAAATGATAAGTTCTAAACGTTAAATATAATGATAAATTAGAACTAAGTTGATAAATAGGGAAAGGTATGGAAATATCCATTATGAATACAAGAGAAAATTGACACAAGAGTGCCAGGGTGTGTATGTATAAAATCCGATACACACCAAAAGTTTTAAAAATATCATGGTTAAGGGTAACGCATGAGCCTTAATAGAGACTTCTATCTTCTTATTCACTTTCTTTTCTGATTGATATAAAAACTATTTATTAGATATAAACACATAACATGGGGTAGGACTAGATAAGTTCTTTACTTCTTCCTACTCCCTTGAACATAATAACTGTTTAATGATGACTGTGTTGAATGATGACTGATTTCTCTTACCTTATTATTACTGTATATGTTTTATGTTATGTTCAATAAAAACCAAACCAAACCAAACCAAACCATTTCAAGCTTACAACTATTCCAAAACTCAGCTGCATGAGTCCTGACGATGAGCACAGGAAACACATGACACCAGTTTTAACCCTATGTTGCATACGGGTTACTTCAGTAACCACATTCAAGTTACCAGTTTTAGTTTTTAAATCCACCGCGAGATGTCTCTAGCGTGCGCAACAGCAAAAGCAACATGGCAGCCTCCATGAGGAAAAGGTGAGTGTGAAAGAGGGTCCACAAAATGTTGAATAATTTCTATCCGTGAGATGAAAAGGTCCAAATACCCTATTGTACTTGTGCAGAAGAGTATATAGAACATATAGAACACAATAAATAACAGTTTCTATGTGTTACCTATCAGTACTGCCATGCTTTTTGGCAAGGTCATTGTGTAGTGATTAAGTTATTATGCACACGAAGTACCTGCACTTTGGTTTTCCCAAAATTGTGAATTTATTATGATATTTGGCCATAATCTACCCTAAATTTAAAAACAAACCACAATTGAATAACTCCTGCAGAAGCCATGCAACATAGGGTTAAAATCACTGCATTGGCTCCCAGTGTGTTTCAGGAATTATTTTAAAGTCATTTTACTTGTTTTTAAATCCTTAACAGTCTTGGGTCATCTTATTTATTAATACCTGCTTCAACAAATCAACCATTGAAGATACTGAGGTCCTCTGCGACTGGCCTTTTTTAATTATTTTTAATTAATAGCGTAAGGTTTTTAGCCTTCGAGAGCTAACTGTGGCCATCGAGGACGACGAAGCGTCCCGTGGCTGGCTTAAAAGTTCATTGCATGACATCAGCTGAGCAACGCTGTCTTGTGTTAGGGTTAGGTAGAGACAGTGAGATGGTGGAAAGAAAAGCCACCGGGTCTAGAAGTATTTGTTATTGTTAGATTCAGAAGAGCGTGGACGTTATAATGCTAAAATGGCTACAAAACGGACCTTTGGATGTCAAGCAGCTAAGACAAGAAGAGCTCTGAAGCTGGAAGAGAGGGTAAAAGTGATGAAAATGAAAGACGGAACAAGCAAAATAAAAGACATTATCCAAGAAATTGATGTGAGTAAAAGTGAATGCTGATTGTAAATTTCGCAATTTCTTTCCCTTTTTTTCTTTCTACACTGACAATATGAAGTGTCAAACAAGTGTGTGCTCATACCTATGCACTATTGGAATAAAAATAGAGTACACATACGTTTGTGTGTGCGTGTACACATACGTTTGTGTGTGTGGGTGTGTGTGTGCTTACATCTGAGACCAAATTTGCTACAGTAAAAAAACCCCTGTTGTGAAAAATTTCTTGCCGCAAACACGATTTCGTTGTAGTGGAGTTTCACTGTATTTGACCAATTGCACAGCCTTCGGAGCGTGCCTATTATGAATGCTGGGTCTTGTTTGTTTTCTGAGACTCTACAGCACCTACTGGTAACTTGTGTGGTATGTAAGAATAAGAAATATACTAAAAAACAGGGATATTCTGGTTAGTCACATTGCACTGCTATTATTTTGAACAGCACTGTATATATATATATATATATATATATATATATATATATAAAAAAAAAAAAAAATCCTCATCTCACCCCTCGGGTGGTGTCCGTCCCCCATTCAGCTCGGGTCCTCTACCAGAGGCCAGGAAGCTTGAGGGTTCTGCGCAGTATCCTTGCTGTTCCCAGCACTGCACATTTCTGGACTGAGATGTCTGATGTTGTTCCCGGATCTGTTGCAACCACTCATCTATATATATATATATATATATATATATATATATATATATATATATATATATATATATATATATATATATATATATATATATATATATATAAAAATTGAGCTGATGCCCGTAATCTTGGCATATGCGAGTCGATGGTGCGAAGGTGGAGGCTCTGGCAAGAAGAACTGAGCCAGTGTAAAAAGACAACCAAAGCTTTTAAAGGTGGGCCGTCGTGGGGTTATAGATTCATGAAACGAAAAAGCCTGTCTATTAGGCACGCACGACATTGTGTCAGCAGCTCCCTCCCAATTACGAGGACAAAATGCTTCGTTCGCGCATTCACACAAACATAGATAGTGAAGAATTCCATCAGCCCAGATGAAATAATAAATATGGACGAAGACCCTCTGCCATTTGATTTGCCTCTCACTCGGACTGTAAATAAAAAAGGTGACCCCCCCGTCATACTGAAAACAAGCGGCCACGAGAGAACACATTTTACCTGTGTTTTGAGCCGTGCAGCATCGGGCCTAAAGCTGCCAACGATGATCATTTTTAAGCGGCTGACTATAGAAATAATTCCCTATATCTTTTCCCATTTATATGATTTGCATTATTCTATTTAAAGCCTAGTGGGCTGCAGTGTTTCTCCTCGGAATTACGCAAATGCGCATCAAGATCTCTCTTTGTCTGGCCTCTTATTATGTGTTTCAGCGTCATTTCGTTGTGCAAATGCATTTATCATGCTAATAAAAATATGGAGGTTATTTTAACCTTGAGAAATTTTGCGTTTTCTTTTCTGCGGGAGTTCAGCGGGGGGAGTCAGCGGCCTCACCCGGAGGCGCTCCAGGCGGCAGGGACGCAGAAGCAAACCCCCGCCTACTCATTGGCCAGCGGTTTATAATACGGTGGGGCGCATATAATTACAAAATCTGAAAATCTGAGCATGCGGCTCTTAATCAGGTGCGGTCTGTAGCCCGGAATTTACGGTAAACATATTTGGACTCTGGAGAAGAAGAGTAGTCGATAAACAAAACTGTAATGTTTGATTCACAAATCTATGCTGTCAAGGACGTATATAAGAACTTGGACTGGCAGTTGGCTCTCACGGCTTAAGGTAGAAAGCAGCCATCCTGTGTTGCCTATGTTAGGGACAATTTCACATTTTTTTTTTCGCTGAAAACACTGCATTTTTAACGCCAGGATCTCTGTACAGATTAATGAGAGACTTCCACAGAGCTAATTCCACTGCCTGCCGCAACCGGCCATTCGGAGTATATTATCTCAATATCCTCAATCGTGGCTTACAAAAGTTAAATTTAGTCATGTTATTTTAGTTTCCTCGGAGGGAGCCCTCTGCTGTGGGAGCTGTGGTGCGCTGCGGCCGCAGTCCTGTCTCTTGGATCTCCAGTTGCTGTAACTGCAGGCACCTGTAGCACCGCTGTACTGGGGGCTCAACGCTGGTGGCCTGCGATGTGGTCCTCGTGCAGAGAGGTCTATAAGATGCTCTCTGCCCATTCTCTGTTATTTTTGTCATCCACTACTGGTTGACCTTTTATACTTTTGTATTTGTTTATGTGCATTGGTGTGTTCGGATCTACAAATAAAGTTTGATTGATTGATCAATTGATTGATCGATTGATTGGTTGATCCATTCATTGTCCAAATCTATGATCCAAACTGGGGTTGTGGGCTACTGAAGCCTATCCCAACTGTCTTCGGGCAGTAGGCAGGGTGATCTGGTCGCCAGACAATCATGGGACACACAAAGACGAAAAACCATTCACACTCACAATCACAATTGTGGACAATTTTGAGGCTACCATACATGTTTTTTGAAACACAAGCATGGGAGAACAACTCCTCACAGGAAGGCCGGAGCCCAGAATTTTTTTTCCCCCTGCTTTGAATGAAGGTGGACACTTTATGCTCCTCTCCTGGCTTTATCTCCCTGCTTACTGACTTAGACCTCATCCCAATACCATCCCTTACGTCTGGTCATGTTCTTTAACCCTACATTTGCACGTTCAGGAGAATGAAAGGTTTCCAGACAATGGGTATATGGCCCTACCGCACAAAGACAGACCCAGACCTCCACAGACGACAAGCATTATACACAATCCACCCAATTTACAACAGGGAACAACAACATGGCCAGCGAAAGAAAAGGTAAACACATACATGTCATTGGATTTTCACAGTAACACTCAAGTTTTATTAGCTATATTATACTTTGCTACAATTAGCCTCATTTCAAAGTTGTCAGTAAATGCTCACTATAGATACATTATAGATATAGACTATATAGGCTTCAATACTGTCGCTGCAAAATAGCAACACCGGCACAATTGCTTCTCTTGGAAGAAGAGTTGGGCCCTGAAGGAAAAATGATGACATGATAAAGAATGGGAAAATAATAAAACAAAAGAACATGGTAGGCCGATTCTAATGCTGTGGGCATCTGGCAGTAATATGTAAGTGCGTACACACAAACGCACACGCACACACACACACACACATACACGACAGACAGAAGGTAGGTGAAAAGTATAAAACCATTATCTGTAAAATTACAAAGTAACTACAGAGAGCAGTGCTGGATGCAGAAAACTTGACGTACTGATGTGTCACTGAGTAAGTCCAGCTAATATACAGAATAAAGGTGACATAATTAAAGGTAACAGCAACTGCTTAGCATCTGGTCCACCAAGAAACAACCAGTCACAACACAAATACTATGAATAAACGTTTAAAAAGGCAGGGTGATTCCCCCACAAAAATAGATATACTGTATTGTAATTTTTTTTTTTAATTGAAAAAAAGTAAAAACGGTGAATATGCATGGGTCCACTTAATATTATTATTAACACTGTGATCATGGTGGAACTCACCGCCCTTGGTGTGTGTGAGTGTGCTTCTTTGTGTGCGTCAAGCAATCGAATCTGGTCAATCTATCATGAAACCGCAGCCTTGTCACAAGCAGTACATTAAAAAAGCCATTAGGATGATACGTAATGCATTATGGTTGAAGGTAGCCTACATTAAGAAATCATGACATAAAAATCTAATTGATGTCATCTGAGAGAGAGAGAGAGAGAGAGAGAGAGAGAGAGAGGAGACAGACAGACAGATATAGAAGACAGACAGAGACAGTGAGTTCGACTACAATTTCTCACCTTCAATGTAACATTGAAAAAAGATGTTCTGCACCCTGACAGAAAGGGAGTTTATTCAAAACTCAGGCACAGCTAGAAGATTTTTTTTTATCTCTCCTGGTGATCTTCCCAGTGATATTAACAATAAAGGCTTAAAGTGCAAGCACAATGGTGCAAGAAAAAGTGCAAACGGCATGTGTGTAATGATTCAGATCACAGCATCATGACTCAAATTAAATTAAACGAGTAATGCCATAAATTTATGTGCAACTAACGGGCTCTGTTCGAGTTGCTGATGACGGCAGACTGCTCTGGAGCTCCTTCAGGACCAAGCTCATATTCACCCCTCCCTCTTTTCTTCGTCCCCCTGGGAGCTTGTTGAAATGGACTGCAGGATAGCTGGCTTGACCCCTACGCCCAAATCAAAGCCCCCCCCCCCGCCCCTCACACACACATGGGGGACAGGCGCAGCACAAACAAACAAGCGGGGATTGGATTGGAAGAGGATGGCTAATGGTGTGCTTGTTAATGGTTTTTATTTTTATTTTTTTATGTTTAAACTAAAAAAAAATCCCCCCCAAAAAAACTCATTCTATATTCACGCCAAGTTTGGAATGATATTTCTACTTGCATTTCCGTGGGAGTTTGTTTACGGAATACTACGTGCATAAGTGCTTCCTTCGCCAAACCACAATGGAGAAGGCGGGGCTTCCTCCAAAGTCAGAAAAAAAATAAACATCTCGAGTCAATCAGGTGACTGGTGGGTGTGTTAAACTTTCAGCTACTGCTTAATGCTACAGCTCCCTTGGTTCACATCTCAACATCTGTAAACTCCTAAATGCACCAACTTCCTCACTCAGCATTGTCCAAGCTTGCTACTTTTGGCCCGGTCCTGGAATTGTGCGCTGGTTGTTGTATAGTTCCCGTGCCCACAGACCAGAATGACTATTTTATGTTCCATTGTTTCTCAACTCAAACTGCATTGAAAGTTGTACGCGTGCTGTTTGTGTGACGGAGTAAGTACCGTATTTTCACGACCGTAAGGCACACTTCAAAGGCTTAAATTTGATCCAAAATGGACGGGGTGCCATGTGTATGCACCGAGTTGCAAAGCCTGTGAATGCTGTTGTGTTCATACTTATTTACAATTCATTTACATTGTATAATCATTAGGATAAACACTATCTTAACATCATACATATCGCTTATATCAAAATTTGCGTTCACCCTGATTTGTGTGCGGGCAGCGTGGGGTCATTTCTCACTCAGTGCTGGTGTCGATGTGGGTGTCAATGGTTGTGTGTCTCTGTATGTGCCCTGCCACTAACTGGCAACCAGTTCTGGGTGTAGTCTGCCCTCTGCTCGAAGTCAGCTGTGATAGGCTCCAACGCACACGTGACCCTCGTGGGATAAACTGATTAGAAAATGATGGAAGATGGATGTTTATCAATCCATCCATGCATTTTCTGATCACCCTAAACTGGTGTCCAGCCAATCACAGGGCACACATGGATGAACAACTATTCGCGCACACAATCACACTACGGGACAATTAAGAGTGTTCCATTCATCTGCCATGCATGTTTCTGGAATATGGGAGGAAACCAGAGTACCCGGCGAAAACCCACACAGGCAGAACATGCAAACTCCACAAAGCCTGAATCAAACCCTGCACCTCTGGACTGTGAGGCCGACACGCTAACCAGTCCACCACAATTTTATACAAATCTAATTTTAAACTTAAACTTTAAACCCTGCATTTCTTCTATCAGAAACATAAAGTGTGACATAATTTTTTTTTTAAAAAGCTTGACCAGCCAAAGTGCAAGTCGAGCTGAGCAGCTAGCATTTTAGCATGCGACATCATAATACAGCAGGTTGATGGCTGTGTTTTTATGATCTGACAGCAATTAGCTGGAAATAGGACAAATATTTTCTATACAGTACTAGTACAAGTTTGCAAGTGTTAAATCTAAAATGAAGACCGCTATTCTCAATCATTTCAATTCAAGTGTTTAGACAATTCACTTGTGCGATAATAATCCCCAAGTACGATTCTAAGGAGCTTGATACAGCTCAGGGAAATGGAGAACTTTCTCAAATTTGCACTTTTTAGTTGATGAGAAACATATTCATATAATAAAAATCTTATTATTTTAGCTGTCAGACAGATAACCGCCGATAACAGCCTGTGCACCGATGAAGAAGGTCAAAATGAGCGTAGCAAGTGAGCGTTCACTGATTTCTGTCATGTTTGGTCTCTTCGTTTTGCCATATAAAACGCTAGCCCATCCACAGTTCTGCATTTCAATGTGTTTGAAGTGCAAAACGCATATTTTGACTAGCAAACTTCTTATTTTGAGCTCCATTGTCCTGAACACGCTGAAGTATCGCCGTTGGAAAGTCGGAAAGCTCGCCTGTCGTCGAGAAAGCATGCGAAATTTTAAAATTTCTCGACGTATGTCAGCGTATGGCTATACGTATGGCTATACGCAATAGCCATAAGTATAGGCAGTCGTATGCATATCGCTCAAACACGTCAAGTCGCAAAAAACGTTCAAATTGACATAAGTAGAAGTGCTACGTTCTCCATACATAAGTTCTCCAACAATACCTCGGAACTTGACCAGGCTTGGAGCATGCTGACTCAGGCCGTGCCTTGCGGAACTGCGCTTGGCAAGGCTGCCAGGGCTGTGATGCTGAGTTCTGCCAGACCTTGATGAGCTGGCATGACGCAGAGATGTTCTTTGGCGATGAATCCCATGTGCTGTTTGGCGTTTGATTATGCATGACAGCGTGTCATAGCAATTCACAGTTTGACCATGCTTTAATAGTGGCGTGATTAGCTGCTCACAGCGTGAATTTAACTCAGCTCCGCAACGATTCTTGTTAGCCCATTTTAACTAGACCGTTCTTTGATTTTGACTGTTTACATCTCCATAAAAGCCATTTTCAAATTTGAAATTTGAATTTATGTGTGTTTATGTGTGTTTGAAATTGGCCCACTGGAAATATTTGGTTCTATTCACAATGTGAATTTAAGGGAAAAAAAAACACAAAAAAATAGTTGATTAAGTAGAAAAGGAACCCAATAGTTATTTTTTATTTTGTCATATCATTGTTGTTTAATTAATCCTTTGTTTCAAATCCCTGGGATTAAATTGCAAAAACCAAAACAAACAAACAAACAAATGCTCCCAAGCCTCTTGTTATATTTTGCCCTTCAATCATGGAAAATTACAGATTTTCATTTTGACATTATCCCGCAGCCCTGTTCAGGATAAATGGTGTTGAAAATGGCTTGATGGATGGATTTTAACTTGCTCTAAAATGTAAGAATTTTTTTTCATGAAATAAAGACGTTATTGTGGGTGGGGTGGGGGGTGTTCTCTTGAAATAACTTTTTTTGATATTGGTGGCAATATCCCACCTTAAGTGGAGGATATTTTTTTTTCTTGTAATATGTCACTTTCGGGGAAGGGGGGCGAGAGAGAGAGAGAGAGAGGGAGAGAGAGAGAGAGAGAGAGAGAGAGAGAGAGAGAGAGAGAGAGAGAGAGAGAGAGAGAGAGAGAGAGAGCAGAAATATGATTGGCTTGTGTCAGTGACTGTTTAACACGCCCGAATGTTACAGCCAAATCAAAACACTGAGTGGTTTGAAGGAGAGAAAAAAGTAAGAACACTATTTGCTGCAGTCTACATTGGTGGATGTAACTAACCCCGGCAAGGAAGAAATAGATTACTTTCACATTTCTGATCATGATGTATGGACTTGGAGCTTTGGTCCCATTCGATGGGTGCCAGCCACCCAAAATATGGCAATGCTGGAAGCTTTTCTTTGTGCTCAACTTCTTATTTCTCATTGAGCGCATCTCATCACTGCCGGACTGCCCGCCCACCTGTGCTTGTTCGCCCAACGAAATCTACTGCACCAAAGAAGACAACCGTGGGCTTTCCCCACTCCTGTTCTTCCGGGATGCTGGGAGCTCTGGAAATACTTCTAGGAGCACTCCAGACCTTTTCCAGAACATCACTTCCATGTAAGTGTTCCGGCACTTGTTTACTATTTGACATGTCGTTTCCCACTGAGCAGCCGTTGAAAGGTTGCCATGTCATGGACCATCGCTGGTTGGCACAGAATAAAATTGTTGTGCAAAATTGCTTTACAACAACTTCTGGAATGTTAGAAGGAGCTCCTTCTTGGGAAATGCATGCAAAGGGCTTCTAGTTTTATAAGCACCTCTAAAACATTTGCTCAAGTCACTTTCAAATATGTTATTAATAATGATTAATCTGTCAAAACACTGATCACAATAATATTCAACAATGATTTAACCAGAGCGGCTCAAAATTCACTTCCAGAACTTGAATCTGAATTTAGAATATTTCCAACCTTTGATCAAGAACATTACCGTGAGACGCCATTACTGCAGTATATTTTGAAATAGGTTGAAAAACAAGATGTCAAAGGTTCAATTCCACAGCATAATTGTTACTCTACAATCAGCATTTGTTATTTTAATGTATTTTTTGCATCAGCCATGAAAAGATGAGAATGTAATCATATGAAATTAAATTATTGAAATTATTTTTAACTATATATATAAATCCTACTGGTATAATTGCAATAATGGCTATGACTGTGTAAGCTCATTTAAATGAAGTCATTACATTGAATAAATTGATATTAATGATTCAGAGAATAAATCACACCCCCAAAATCACAATATTTACCTTTCAGCGACATCCCGACGTTGCACGTTGTACACACATATGTACGTAAATGATTTTTTTTTTAGAGATAAAAGCATTTTTATGTGAAGACATAATTTGCAAGTGAAGCTTCACTTTGTGACCTGCACTTGTTTCTCAGCGCTGAAATGAATTGATTAACACGAGCAACGATCGGAGCCGAGTAAGGTTGTTAGCTTTTCGCTAAGGTTGGTATCTGCTCATGTCCCTATTCATTTGCCACCACTGATATGAATCGATAAAAAATTGCAGCGATCGGTGTCGAGTCGTGTCATTAGCTCGCCATACAGTACTGTAGCTTCAACGGTGACGTCACTGGAGCTACCGCCGGAAGCGGGGTGTTGTCAATGTGACCCGTGATTTTTCTTTTTTTTTGTCTGTTTACCTCTCGAAATGCATGGAAATGTCATCAATCTGTTGCAGAGCCTGCAAAACAAGAAAAGTCAAACGTTTTTTTCATGTTCTATTTGCCCCGACGGTCTAAACGTGGTTTTATGATTAATCTCATGTTTGTGGAGTAATAATTAATCAGATGAATCCACCTGTCAAATGTTTCCCTCTTGGAATGAATGGAAATGCCATAAATCTATTCTTGAGGCCTCAAAACACCCTAAATAAATTATATGGAAAGTGTCACTCTCCTATATCAGAGTCGAAATATACAAACTAACTCGAGGTGCATTGTTCACTCACTTGAATTCAGCTTTCAATGTACATTTTATGTGCAGCTGATTATTTTTAAAATAGGGCCAGCAACTATGCTTTTGGTCATTTCCTGAAAAGGCTGTTCCAAAAAGTACACATCATTTGTTTTTAGGACTTCATTGTTATAAATGTTAGGCAAATATGTTTAGGTGCCATGTATACAACTGAGCATGAACGTGTGTTTCATGGAGCGGAAAATATGATGAGATTTGGCAGGTACAGTCAGTGTGCATCCGAATGTTCGAGGGCCACTAATTTAGATGACATACCTGGCCAAAATTACTTTGTGTTACCTGCAAATACTGTACATAGCAAAAATACTGTATAACATGAGTGGTCTGGTGGTTGACTGGTTAGCACATCGGCCTCACAGTGCAGAGGTGCAGGGTTTGGCTCCGGCCTTCCTGTGTGGAGTTTGCTGTTCTCCCCGTGCGTGGGTGGGTTTTCTCCGGGTACTCCGGTTTCCTCCCGCATTCCAAAAACATGCATGGCAGGTTAATAGAACATTCTTAAGGCGGCCCGGTAGTCCAGTGGTTAGCACGCCGGCTTCACAGTGCAGGGGTACCGGGTTTGATTCCAGCTCCGGCCTCCCTGTGAGGACAAGTGGATCAGAAAATGGATGGATGGATGGATGGATGGATGGATGGAAGGTGAAAGATCAAATAACAATATTTATAAATTCAGATTTGGCCTCGGTTGAATTTCAAATATTACACACAGCCCACCAAACGAGCATGCAACATTGACTCACTGCCTGTTGCTTTCCAGCAAACCATGGGATGTCTCGCGCAGCATCGAGCCATAGCAAACATTGTACATCTACCATGAGCTAGCGCAAGTCACTTACTAGGTAATACCTACAGCGATAAATGAAACTCACGTCGTAACGTTTGGCTGAAGTCTAATTAAGTCTCTCACCCTTGATAATAAATGTTCAACTTAGCTCAGTCTGCTTTTTCTAGTTTGACGACGAGTTTTTGAAAGCCATGAGCAGGTGGCACTTCTGTTCAGTTTGCAAAGTTTCTCGCTCATTCCAAATGAGTTTTGATTTTAAAATAACTCCTCCAAGTATGACCAGGGATGTGTGATGGTTGGCTGGCCTTTCTGGCTATGAACTTCCTCGCTGCTGCTGACTGAGTCAGTTGGGACAAAGACAGTCGGACCTGTTCCAGACAAAGCTCTACTATGCGCCTACACTAGTTTGAGTGTGGCCACTTGTCAGTGATTTGTTTGAGATGTGTCACGTGCAGGTGCGATGCATCGCGTACAAACTAATAGTGTGTCGGAATGTTTTATGTTTGTTAGAATGAATGTTATACAGATTAAACAAAAACAACCTTATACTCCAATTGATTTCAAATCAAAGGAATGTTCTAGGAATAATACAAGCATTTTTTTTTCGGACTAAACTTGTTGCGTTACCTTAAGTGCTTGAGCAGTTTGGTCTCTGTTTCTGATATCTTTTATCTCTTCTTATATCTTCATTTAGGACTACATTCTCAACTCAACTCAGCTGTATTTATAGAGCACTTTCAAACAGCCATCACTGCATACAAAGTGCTGTACATGGAGCAATTTAACATATACAACAAACAGTAAAGCAAAGCGGTAATAAAGAAAGCACCGAACAGCAAAACCAAGAATAAATCTAAGTCATGCTGAGCCAAATGCCAAAAAAATACAAGTGAGTTTTGAGGCGGGTTTTGAAGATGGGCAGCGAGGAGACTTGCCGAATGTTCAGTTGTTAATTGTATTTTACTGTGTTGAACACTACTCGGAAAGATTGTTCACAGCTTAAAAGAATGATAAATAAAACTTTGGCTGTGATTACTGCAAGTGTTCATTTAAAAGCATTGAAAAACAGACCAGTCAAATTAGACCAGGAACACTCGAAGGCGCTCACTTGAGCCTGTATCTCACTGACCGGCTAAGGTTTCAAGTGTGAGCGTACATGTAGCAAATGCGTCTTTTTTTCCTTTCTTTTTTGTCAGGGTTCGTTCAATGTTCCAAACAGTTGCAAAGACTTTCCCCAAACAGGTTTAATGGTTCCAAACAGTTTTTATTGTCGCCATCAAATTTTGAACATTTCAAACTTGTGTGTAAAAAAAAATATTGTGAATTGTAGGTGAATGGATTTGCGACCGTTTTCAACCTTGAATGAACCCTGTTGGAAAAAAATAATAATAACATTTGCTAGGTGAGCACACGTTTGTAGACCTTCACCATTCGTGAGTTATGGCCTTTATGAACATGATAAAAACAAATCTGTTAGCATTGAGGTTAACTCTGGCTGTAGATTAAAAGACCGCACGTGCGCAACAAACACTAAATAAAAATAAAATAAAATCCTTTCGTCCAAATGAAACATTTAAACTGGGTGCTCCGCTGTAAATTTACACAACTTGAAATAAAAGAAAAACTACATAACTGTAAAAATCATTTGGAACATTCACTTGAAACGAGCAAACTAACATTTTTCAATAATTTGAAACACACACAAACACACACGCGCATGCCCATGTACTTTTTTTCAGTGAAATAATGATTGATTCGCACTTTCTGCTTATTTACAGACACATTGAGAACTGGACTGGTCTGCAGACGTTGGGAGAAAGTCACATGGAACTCTACACGGGCTTGCAGAGACTGTAAGTCATGCGATGATTTTCGAAACACACGCTGGCCACTGCAAATGCTTTATTGGGAAGATTCCCCTTATTTCTGTTAAAACATCCACGCATCATTAATCCATTGCTGAGCCCGTTGAATTACACTGATGCTGTGTGACATGCTCGCGTTTTGTGTGACAAATCTTTCCAGATAATTAGTAAGAAAAGCAAAACAGATACTCGAGTTAATCCTTGATCAAACATGTTTTTTTTATTGGACCGTACCAAAATCTCCTGGGAAAACCTGTTATAGTTCAGTGTAACCAAGGCTGAACTTTGCTATATTTTCAAAAGGTGCTTTTGGCACTAACAGAACACTGTCTATCACTAAAAGAACACCATATATACAGTGAAGCATGGTGGTGGGAGCATCATGCTTTGGCTGGAAAGAAGGAAAAAGTAGTCAGTGTTGACACACTTCATGTAAACCATTAAAAAAATCATTTATAAAAGGACAGTGCATATTAATGAAGATTTGGATGCGTATGTGCCAAATTATAGCTGTTGGCTCGTTTCCAGCTGTAGTCTCTTGGCAGGTTGATGTAACATTCATTCATTCATTCATTTTCTGATCCACTTTAATCTCACGAGGGTCGCGGGGGTGCAGTACGCACAGGAGACCTTGAACCGGTTGCCAGCCAATCGCAGGGCATACAGAGACGAACAACCATCCATGCTCACATTCACACCTAGGGGCAATTTAGAGTGTTAAATCAGCCTGCGAGGCATGCTTTTGGAATGTGGGAGGAAACCGGAGTGTCCGGAGAAAAATTATGTTACATTTTAAGTATAAACACAGTAAAAAGAGGGTAAGAAAAGCCAAGACATAAATCGCTAACTCATTCAGTGCTCGGTGACCGACAGAGCTAGTGTGCTCAAGAAAAATGTACTGACTGCCATTTTTAATACAAGTGCTATAATGTGATGGGGGGGGATGTCCCTCATGAGAAATGTACTATTTCACTGTGGGGCAGCAAGAAAGGCACACACAGCAATGACCTCAGCTGCTTGCTACTCTGTTGTTGTTAGTTGTTGCTTAATAAGGGCGGGCAATCGTGAGCTGTAACCTCTGTAAAAGGATGTGGTTGTGGAGTGTGTCAAAGGCTGTAATAAGGTACAAAGGCAAGGCCATAAAGACTGGATGACAGAGTTGAGTGTTCATGAAATTCAACGGCCTGCATGGTAGTCTTGCCTCAACCCGATAGAACAGCTGAGGGATGAATTGAATTAGACCTCACAAACACACTTCCGATTGAACTAGAGCTGTTTTATATATATATATATATATATATATATATATATATATATATATATGACTCCTGATCCACACAACCAGGATCTACAGCAGTGACATCAAGATGTCATTCGGGCTTGAGAAATGCAGTCAGATGGTGACTAAGAATCAGAATCAGAATCATCTTTTTTAGTATGTAGAACACACAAGGAATTTGTCTCCGGTATAACACGCTGCATTAGTATCATCATAAACAAGGACATGACAAATAGGTATGGAAGGACATTTCGTAATGTAAGTGAACCGTAGTGCGGTGGTACCACCCAGTGACAACTGTGAGACAATGTGCAAAGTATCAAAGCAGAGCTAAAGTGATCAGTGGTAGAATACAATACTATGACAGTTTG
Organism: Hippocampus mohnikei; assembly: GCA_026261675.1. NCBI lineage: Eukaryota > Metazoa > Chordata > Actinopteri > Syngnathiformes > Syngnathidae > Hippocampus > Hippocampus mohnikei. The sequence continues at coordinate 210,158 of JAKGUB010000331.1, read as the reverse complement.
TACAGTTGGTGCAGAAAATCATTGAACCATTTTAGAGTGACCAGTAGCAGTATTTGTTGTACAAGAAGAGTGACTACTTCAGTGACTGTTTAGGGAGTTAATGGCTAGAGGGAAGAAGCTGTTTAAGTGTCTGCTGGATTTGGTGCGCATGGATCTGTAGCGCCTGCCTGAGGGTAGTAGCTGGAAAAGGTGGTGGGTAGGGTGCGGGGGATCCAGGAGAATTTTCCGTGCCCTTGTCTTGATTCTTGCAGTGTGCAAGTCCTCAAGAGTGGGTAGGGCGGTGCCAATTATTTTTTTCCGCCGTCCTAACTGTCCGTTGAAGTTGGATTTTGTCCTTTTGTGGCGGCCCAAAACCAAACCGTCATGGAAGAACAAGGATTGATTCGATGACTGCCGTGTAGAACTGACGTAGCACCTCCTGTGGCAGGCCATGCTTCCTCAGCAGCTTCAGGAAGTACATCCTCTGCTGGGCCCTTTTCAGGATGGAGATGGTGTTGACTTCCCACTTCATGTCCTGGGAGACTGTGATTCCCAGGAAATTGAAGGTCTCGACGGTTGACACAGGGCAGTTGGATAGTGTGAGGGGCAACTGTGGAGAAGGATGTTTCCTGAAGTCCACGATCATCTCTACAGTCTTGAGCGTGTTCAGCCCGAGGTTGTGTCGGCTGCACCAAACCTCCAGTTGCTCCACTTGTTGGCGGCACGCAGACTCGTCGCCGTCTTTGATGAGACCGATGACCGTGGTGTCGTCTGCGAACTTTATGAGTTTGACAGCTGGACTTGTTGAGGTGCAATCGTTTGTGTAGAGGGAGAAGAGCAGTGGAGAGAGGACACATCCCTGTGGGGCTCCAGTGCTAGTGGTGCGTGTTGATGATGTTGTTGATCCCAGTCTCACCTGTTGTGTCCGTCCCGTCAGGAAACTGAGGATCCACTGGCAGATCGTAGGGGACACACCGAGGTGGAGAAGTTTGGGGGTGAGGAGTTCCGGGATGATGGTGTTGAACGCAGAGCTGAAATCCACAAACAGGATCCTTGCGTAGGTCCCTGTGCTGTCGAGGTGCTCGAGGATGTAGTGCAGACCTATGTTGACTGCGTCCTCCACAGACCTGTTTGCCCGGTAAGCAAACTGAAGACGGTCCAGCAGGGGTCCGTGACGTTCTTCAGGTGGTTCAGCACAAGGCGTTCAAAGGACTTCATGACCACAGACGTCAGAGCGACAGGCCTATAGTCGTTCAGTTCGATGTTGCCGATTTCTTGGCAACTGGGATGATGGTAGACTGTTTGAAGCAGGATGGGACCTCACACAGCTCCAGGGATCTGTTGAAGATTTGTGTGAAGACCGAAGCCAGCTGGCCGGCGCAGACTTTCAGGCAGGAGGGGGACACTTTGTCGGGCCCCGCAGCTTTCTTGATCTTCTGCTGCTTGAAGAGCTGTCTCACGTCCTGTTCGTGGATCTGTAGTGGAGAAAAGAGGGGGTAGATAGAGTAGTTTCTGGTAGAGGTGGGTGTGTGTGGGAAATAGAAAAACAGAAAAAATGTTTAGTTCATCAGCAAGACCCTTTTTGTTCACTGTTTGGGGGGGTGGCATTCTATAGTTTGTGATTGCTTTCAGGCCATTCCACACAGATGCAGAGTCGTTAGCAGAGAACTGTTTTTTCAGCCTCTCTGCATAGCTTCTCTTAGCGATGTTAAGGCAAGGTAGTCTGCGCTGAAGGGGTCTCACTCCCTGAAGGAACAATAGCAGACATTGAGGACAGCTACAAGCACCTCGGAAAACCACAAGCGAATGGCAACCTCGAACTGGCAACAAGGAAAGCGGCTATGACCAAATACCTCCAGCGGTTGAGGCAAGTCCTAAGAAGCCAGCTCAATGGCAAGAACAAAACCTGGGCAATAAACAGCTATGACCTCCCAATGACCAGATACCCTGCAGGAATAATAAGGTGGCCAAAGAAAGAGATTCAGACCAAGGATGTTAACCCTATGTTGCATGGCTTCAATTGTGGTTTGTTTTTAAATTTGGGGTAGATTATGGCCAAATATCATAATAAATTCACAATTTTGGGAAAACCAAAGTGCAGGTACTTCGTGTGCATAATAACTTAATCACTACACAATGACCTTGCCAAAAGCATGGCAGTACTGATAGGTAACACATAGAAACTGTTATTTATTGTGTTCTATATGTTCTATATACTCTTCTGCACAAGTACAATAGGGTATTTGGACCTTTTCATCTCACGGATAGAAATTATTCAACATTTTGTGGACCCTCTTTCACACTCACCTTTTCCTCATGGAGGCTGCCATGTTGCTTTTGCTGTTGCGCACGCTACAGACATCTCGCGGTGGATTTAAAAACTAAAACTGGTAACTTGAATGTGGTTACTGAAGTAACCCGTATGCAACATAGGGTTAAGACCCGAAAGCTCCTAACCATGCATGGAGGGTTCCATCCCAAATCCAGCAGCCTGAGACTGTACACAAGCCGTAACGAAGGAGGATGGGGACTAGTGAGTTTGAGAGACACTGTCCAGGATGAAACATCCAAGCTCCATGAGAACATCAAAGAGAAGGCTCCAACGGATGACGTACTCAGAGAATGTCTCAGACAATGAGGAACAGAGGATGAGGTGCTGGAAGAGGGACCATCATGGGAGGACAGGCCCCTACACGGGATGTACCACCAGACCCTAACTGAAGTGGCTGATCTCAAAAAGTCCTATCAGTGGCTAGAGAGGGCTGGCCTGAAGGACAGCACAGAGGCACTCATCCTGACTGCTCAGGGGAAGGCCCTGAGCACCAGAGCCCTAGAGGCCCATATATACTACACCAGACAATACCCAAGGTGTAGGTTGTGAAAAGAGGCACCTGAGATGATCCAACACATAACTGCAGAGGGTGTAAGATGCTGGCAGCGAAAGCTTACATGGAACGCCATAACCAGGTGGGTGGGATAGTCTACCGAAACATCTGTGCCGAGTATGGACTGGAAACCCCAAGGTCAAAATGGAAAACACCTCCAAAGGTGGTGGAGAATGACCGAGCAAAGATAATGTGGGACTTCCAGATACATACTGACAAGATGGTAATGGCGAACCAACCGGATATCATGATCATAGATAAAGGGCAGAGGAAAGCCATTGTAGTTGATGTAGCGGTCCCAAGTGATGGAAACCTCAGAAAGAAGGAACACGAGAAACTAGAGAAATACCAAGGGCTCAGAGAGGAGCTGGAGAGAGCCGGGAACGTAGAGGGGGGCAGTCTTGCCTGTGGTGGTCGGAGCACTCGGCGCAGTGACCTCCAAACTAGATGAGTGGTTGCAATAGATCGCGGGAACAACATCGGGGACACACACACACACACACACACACACACACACACACATACACACACACAAACACAAACATACACAAACACACACACAGACACTTTTTTTGTTGTTCAGGAAAATGAAACTGCCATTCATTTCCAATTACATCAAACAGTTTTGAAGCAATCTGTAAAGTCATAAACCCACGTCTTGGGACAGAACTAGAGACCAAGTTTGTTGTGTGGCCGGTGTGGACAAAGGCATGTGATTGGGATGTCCTGATCCGATCACGTGAGAGGAAATTGTGTTGTAATTCCTATACCATTTCCCTAATTTGGATGTAAATATCCCCAAATCAAAGCTCAGAGTCTACATTTATAGCATACCATGATTGTTCCAGTTCTCAACTCAATTGCATTTATAAAGCACTTTAAAACAACCACAAAGTAAGAATATAAATTTGGCAATATAGTGTACCAGAATATAAACACTTTTTTTTTTTGATTCTGTCACATGTCTGGATTTATACATTGATTCATTTTCCGAAACGCTTGATCCTCACTCGGGTCGCGGGGGTGCTGGAGCCTATCCCAGCTGTCTTCGGGCAGTAGGCGGGGGACACCCTGAATCGTTTGCCAGCCAATCGCAGGGCACACAGAAACGAACAACCATTCACACCCGCACTCACACCTAGGGACAATTTTGAGTGTTCAATCAGCCTGCCATGCATGTTTTTGGAATGTGGGAGGAAACCGGAGGACCCGGAGAAAACCCACGCAAGCACGGGGAGAACATGCAAACTCCATACAGGAAGGCCGGAGCCGCAATTGAATCTCTGCACTGTGAAGTCAACGTGCTAACCATTCTCCTACCGAGCCGCCTTGCCCGGATTTAATTCAAGGATGATGAATGATGTACATTTTCCCCTGTCACATGTTTGGGCATTTCATATACTTCTACAGGGAACAGAACAGTTTATAAATGTTGAGGAAAAACAGGCAACATAGATGAACATGCAATTTGCCAGTGAATTGATTTTCAAACCAGCAATGTGGAATATTCTGTAAAACCTCTTCCTGAATCTGCCATTAACTTAAACAAAGATACAATTTGTTTAGGAAATGGCAATAATTTTCTCATTGTTTTTTGTATTGTAGGACCATTATGAGGAGCAGTCTTCGTACAATCCAGCCACGTGTTTTCTCCAAAAATCCCCAACTGAGCTACATGTAAGTGTCCACACTCAATTAATGTCACCTTAGACGTTGCTTGTCAGAGAACCAAGTCACTGGTTATGTTATCCGGAATTATTTTGGCTGTGTGGTTAACAGTCATACACCTGGTACCGGACAAAGAGAAGCCTGTCTGCAAAGGCTTGCTCTGAAGCTGTTTCCTAGAAGCAAGGTTAACATGCATTCAAATGTTTTCTATAAAAGATTAAAAATAATATAGCAATAAATATAAAGGAAAGAGGCCCGATCTCCCAATTTCCAAAATGAATAAACCAAAAGTAGTCCTCCACTCTGACCTGTCCATGTGCAGTTTTTAAATATATCAATATCGGCAAATGCAACAGATCTGGTCTAAAAGATGCCGATTGTTATGTTTATGGTCTTCTTGACCACCTGATTATGGTGTCTCACCTGTTTCATCTTTCTTTCTCTTGTGATATGATGACAGTGAAAGACGATGTGTTTTTTCAGGCGATACCCATCATTAGTTTTCAAGGTGGTCGATAACTGATATTTGAAGCCGATCTTCAAATACAAATAAAACCCCTAATTTCATTTATATAAGGATAAATATTCCAGACGTTGTCTGTTAAAATGCCTTTAAACACACGTTTATTAAACGGCTTTTGTGATTTTAACGTATGTTAGTTTTTTTAGATCTTGGAAAATAATTATCAAAAAACTTGATACATGTGCTGATAATCTTATCAACAGACTACATTATAACATATTCACATATATGTTATTATATTAATTATAATTATATAATTATAATTATATAATTATATATTAATTACATATAATAATATATTATATTATTATATGTAATGAAATGTGTTGTCAAGTCAAGTACAACTTTATTGTCAAATGTGCTGTATGTGCACAAATGTGTGTGTGTGTGTGTGTGTGTGTGTGTGTGTGTGTGTGTGTGTGTGTGTGTGTGTGCGTGTGTGTATTTACAGCATATATATGCGTGTCGAACCCACTGTGCAGAGGTACCGGATTCGATTCCAGCTTGGGCCTTCCTGTGTGGCGTTTGCATGTTGTCTTCGTGCCTGCATGGATTTTCTCTGGGTACTCAATTTTCTTCCCACATTCTAAAAACATTTCTGGCAGGTTGATAGAACACTCTAAATTGTCCCTAGGTGTGACTGTGAGCACGGAAGGTTGTTTGTCTATGTTTCCCTCGCGATTGGCTGGCAACCAGTTCAGGGTGTACGCTGCCAACTGTGCAAGACAGCTGGCATAGGCTCCGCACCCCCTGCAACCCTTGTGAGGAGAAGCAGATCAGAAAATGCGTGTGTGCCCACACTTACACCTCGGGACAATTTAGAGCGTTGAATCAGTCTGCCATGCATGTTTTCGGAATGTGGGAGAAAACCGGAGTAGCCGGAGAAAACCCACGCAGGCACAGGGAGAACACAGGAACGCCGGAGCCAAGATCGAACCCGCGACCTCTGCACTGTGAGGTCGAGGTGCTAACCACTCGCCCACTGAGCTGCCCCACACAGCAAAACGAAAATTTTATTTCCCATTTGAGGGATAAAAATGACAACTATGACTCAGCGCGGTTTGATGTATTTCTTTTATATTCTCTCCATCAGAAACTTGTCCAAGAACCCAATGCTGACAAAATTGTCCTGGCAGATCTTTGAAAATCTTCAAGTCATGGAACTGTAAGTTCACATTTTTCAAAGACTGCTCAGTCAATAGATGGTGGTTAAGTTGTTTTTCATGTCTGCCTCACATCATAGAGGTTGGCCCTCTTGTGTGTTCTCCATGTGCTTGCATACCTTTTCTCCAGGTTCTGCGTATTTTCCACAGTTTTATGTGCTCTGCGATCAGAGACAGCTGACATTGGCCCTTCCTGCAATGACAGCATTTTGGGAATCCCTCCACAGGGCCTCTTAAGTAGCTGCTGCAGGCTGGTGGCTAGTCGGGGACCTGAAAGACAATTGATATTGTTCCAAATCAAAGACACAAATGGAAAACACTCCAGGATTCCAAAATCTCTTTGATCCCCTTGTTAGCACAAGCGAATGTCCACAAGTGGCAGTTAGTCTTGTGTTACGGTGCGCACCAACCCAGTTCAGGTTTTAAATGCAAATACCTCATGAATATGTTTATAGCATCAAGGCTTTTTGACTTTGTTAATAAGCTCTGTTTCAATAAAACCTTGTTCGGAACCTCAGTTTCAACAACAACAATCATAATACAACAGTAATACAGTGAAACTCCTCTAGAATGAAACCTACATGGGCGAAAATACCCCATTATGTGAAAAAATCTTCATGCATTAACACAATTCCCATTCTCCTGCCCCCCATACGACGAAAACCCCCCTGTTGCGTTATACGAATTAATTTTGCTGCTTCAGCCTCGCGAAGACATTCACTACAACAGCGACCTCAACTGCTTTGTTCGAAAAAAGGCAACAGCAACCACCACACTGGTTTACATGGTGAACGATGTTTATTTCGGTCACAGCTGTGAGTTTCCTGGACTCAACATACTCATAGCTGCTCTGCGATTGGCTTACCGAGCATCATCCTGGCCTTCGATTGGCCAAGACTCTTTGTCTATGTGTGTAGATACTGAAGCTAGATCCGTAGCATCCGATTAGCTGCTAATGCTAAATTGCTTATGGCTCGATGGACATTCAAATAAACGAACGTTTCCTCGAATGCTTTACTTGTTATCATGCTAAAAACAGCCACGGGACGCTTCGTGGTCCTCGATGGCCATAGTTAGCTCTCGAAGGCTAAAAACCTTACGCTAACTGGAGCACTTCTCTCTCATTAACGCTCCAGTTAGCGCGAGGTTTTTAGCCTTCAAGAGCTAACTATGGCCATCGAGGACTACGAAGCGTCCCGTGGCTGGCTTAAAAGTTAATTGCATGACATCAGCTGAGCAACGCTGTCTTGGGTGGCGATTGAGGGGAGGTCGAGTTAGAGACAGCAACCCCCCGCCACCCTAGTGAGGATAAAGCGGTTAATGTGTGCACATGTGCATGATGTGGCTCTTTGCAGTAACACAGTAAAAGAAATGGCTCTTAGTCTCTGAGTGGTATACACTGTACAACATTCTTCAGATTGAATAGCAATCATAGAATGCAGATGATTTGGAAGGGGTACTCTATTAAAATGCAATTATTTAGTTGATCTCTGATTCTTTTATCAGCATTTTTGAGTTTATTTTTCTTTAATTACAGGCATTTAGAAGATGTGATCTTTGATTGTGGGTGTCAGATCCGCTGGCTGCAGCTATGGCAGCAGAGGGGAGACATGGGGCTAAGTAGCCAACAATTATACTGTGATAATAGCTCAAAGAAGATACTGCTGCAAGAAATGAACATAAGCACATGCGGTAAGTTTACATACACAGTATGGTAAGTTTACATACACAGTATGTTTTATATACTGTGTCTGAAATTGCATGTGTTATGTTGCTCCTAACTCAATATACAGTTGTAAGAAAAAGTGTGGAATGTGAACCTTTTGAAATGACCTGCATTTCTGAAATAAAATGGTGACCTGATCTTCATCAAGTCACAACAATAGACAAACTAAATCAGCTTAAACAAATACTACACAAACAATTACATGTTTTTATTGGTCACACCGTGTGAACATTCACAGTTCAGTGCAGAAATAAATGGAGCCGCTTTTCCATTGTACAGGTCCCACACCAAAATGGCTTTGCTCGGCCCTGAGTAGTTGCCTTTCCATGAATTTTTTTGAGGGGGCGTCTGGTTGCAATGCAATCGCTGTTCAAACCCTCCTCCAAGGTAGTTCTAAACTGCAGGTCAACTGGGGCCCCGAAGTCACTGTCATATGATTGACTGACAAATGTAAGCCTTTCTTTCAGCGATGAGGAAAGGAACTCCACAGCACAAGCCCATTTCGTGGCCAGCGAGACAGAACTTTTGGCCACTGCCAAGTGATAAAAAAATCCAGTATATTGTATATAGCAAATATGATTGTGCTTTACAACAATACTTAACCCAATTAGCATTTTTTTAAATCTGGCAACTGATGAAATAATTGAAGCTTGGGGTAAAAATGTTCATAAATACACGGATTACCTGCTGGTTCGCTTTCATGTGAATGAGATGTCTCCAGCCTCCAGTATGAGGGTGGCTGCCGGAGAGTGAGGACGACTAGCCGATGAATCACAGAGGTGGTGAAGTGAATGAGACCAAGCTCCTATTCAGTGTGAATGACAGCTTGCGGTGAGCCAAAGCTTCACTATTCCATCTGTACATACAGTATGAAGTTGTAAATATGGTTAAGTGTTGTTGTAAAATCCAATACATGTGGACTGTATATTTTTCGTCAATACTGCATCTAAAAGATTTCTTTAAGTTTTGTTTACGGAATCGTTCATTTTCCCCCATGGAGAAAAGAGAAACACCTACTTCTGGAGACATGCCTGCATTCCGCCACAGTGGACAGCATCGTTAACACACGTGTCACTCCCACTACGTGTTCAGACTGCATTTTATTTTTATTCTTGCTATTAATTGTCATCTAGTTAGTGTGTTAGAGTTAGTATTATTACATGAAAACATTGGAACTGTCATTTTTCAAATACCATATTTTCAACACAGTAAAACATTTTGGATTATCAGGCGCCCCTTCAATGAATGGCATATTTTAAAACTGTTTTCATATAGAGGGCGCACTGCAGTGTAAGGCGCATAGAATAGAAGCTACAATAGTGACTGAAGTTGTGCTACGCATCCACTAGATGGTGCTACGCTAAAGGGAATACAATATAATACAATACAGCTTTATTTATATAGAGCCTTCAAAACCTCTGCAGCTGGAACAAAGCCATTAGAACTGGTCACAAACACAGACTTGAAACATATACAGTAAATACAAATGGCATGACAAAAGAATAAATAAAAGACAAAAGTTATGAAGATAATTGATTCAACAAAAAGACAGACAAACCTCATGGACTCAAACCCACAAGGGGCTAAATTAATAATATTACTTGTCTACTTCTTCATTCGTTTAGTCAGTAGGTAACAATGCTTTTGGTATTATCTTTGTTTCATAATGGCTGTGCTGAACTCATAAAGTAGTTGTCTGTTTGAGTGTTTGTTGGCGAATGCACACGTCAATTAGTGTCGGGCAGAAACATTTCAGGTGTTTTTTGCTAATAATCACCACTAGATGGCATAGCAGTACGAACAGGAGAAAAAACTCAACATAATATAAAGAGATTGTAACTCCATACATAAGGTGTATCGGATTATAGCAGGGGTGTCAAACGTACGGCCCGCAAAGGGGTTTAATCCGGCCCGCGAGATGATTATGTAAAACAGTACAGTTATCCCTCGTTTTTCGCGGTGAATGGGGACCAAAACCACCCGTGATAAACGAAAATCAGCGAAGTAGCAACCAATTAAAATAAATATTTGTTAAAAATTGCCCCACGTGGGCCTTTGCGCTTGAGCAGCGCACTAACACACACACACACACACACACACACACACACACACACACACACGCGCCAGCGGGGATCGCTGGCGTGCAGCAGACGTGTTTATGATTAGTCAATTAAGGTTGTTTAGACAATTAAAGATAGAGAGACCTGCTTTTGTTCTTATAAGTCTCTCTATCTCTCTTTCTGTCTCTCTCTTTCTCTCAGCAACACACATACACTCACTTGCGTGCCCATGCGTGCACCACACACACACACACACACGTGCCCCACGTGTACCTTCCGCGCTTTAGCAGAGTGCGCGCACACACTAGCACGCAAAGTAAACAACACTTAAACACAGATTTTTGCGGACTTCAAAAAAATAAAAAATTTACGAATGTTTGCAAAAATCCACGATGCACTGAAGCCGCGATAAACGAACCTTCGAAATAGCGAGGGATCACTGTATTGTCAAACATACGACCCGCGGGCCGGAACCAGCTCGCAAGGAGGTTCAATCAGGCCCGCAGGATGATTTAAAAGTGAAAAAAAAATGCATAAAAGACACATAATTAATATTTTTAATAAGGTGCAATTCATTGAGTATCTGCTAGGGGACACTGTTTTGATCAGAGAAGAAGACAACAGCAGCCTCAGTCCGTCACTAAGGCAGACCCATGACAGCAGACGCTATCAATAGCACTCTCACATTTACACATTTAATAGCACTCTCCTTAGTTTGTAAGGTGTAGGCAGGGATTACATTTAGATTTTATATGCGCGTGTAAATGGTTTAAAACTTTGTTTCTTTATAAATCTCGTTTAATCTTGGATTGGATTGGATAAACTTTATTGTCAAATGTACAGTATGTGTAACATACAGCACAGATGAAATTTCTTCCCTCTCAACATGAAACAAGAGGAGCCGCTGCGGGTGTCCGCGCCGCCATCAAAAGAAAAGTTAACAAAAAAAAAAAAGACAAAATACAAAACAACACATGAGACACAGACAATCGTGCACTCTTAACCACTTTCCTGCATACACTTTGTTGTCTGAAGCAGTTATAGATGAAAGAGGAGCGAATCAAAGTGTCCTTTTCACCAGTGGATCAAAGACGTCATGCTGCAACGTGCACACGTCTGCTACAAGCTAAACTTGAAAGCAACAAGAAGCAGTAGCATCCATTAACGAAAAGAGATTGACTCTCTTCTCCTGTCCCATGTAAGTCCGCTTCAATTCTAAGCCACGACTCCCAGTTCCACATACGCATCGGCGCTCTGCGCTGACGCTCCCTTCTTCTCATCGTCGGCTCCTCAATCCATGCATCCATCCAGCTGCAGACTGTCCATCAGCACCGACCTTTTCGCTGAACAAAGCGGGGCTGTGAAAATGCTGCCTACTTCAGGCGCAACACACAAGCGCCCCGGGAATGTCCAGCAACGACAGTCAAATGGCGCCGACATTCCTCCCAATCAAGAAATCAGTGCTGGTACGCGTGTGCTGCCGAGAAGGCGCAACCACCAAGCACAGATTCTTCTTCTTAAAGTGCATTCCTATATTTTTCAATACCAATTACTTGTTAAAGTTTGTACAATCAGTTGCAATGCATATATGTGAATGATAAAAGTAAATTGCACATTTGTCGAAGGAAATGTAAGGTGCTTCATGAAATGTTTTGTAAAAGATATGTTCATTAAATGTCAACATTTTCCTAATGTTATTGTGCTTCTTTATACCAAAACAAAGGAAATACATGTTGTTTTGGTTATTTATAGCAAAGTATGGTATCATTTTAATGGTCTGGCCCACTTGACATCTACTGAGGCCGTATGTGGCCCACCATGTGAAATGAGTTTGACACCCCTGGATTATAGGGTGCACTGTTGGCTTTTGAGAAAATTGAATGCTCTTAGGTGTGCCCTATAGTGCGGAAAATAGGGTAATAATTGCTTTCTCGACTGTGGCTGGCTATCTCCTTCAAGCTCGGGTCCTCTACCAGAGGCCTGGGAGGTTTAGGGTTCTGCTGAAGAGCTGAGCTTTTCCCAGGACTACACTCTTTTGTAAGGCAATGTCGAACGTTATGTATGGTATCTGCTGGAGCCATCCACCCAGTTTGGTGGTTAACGCCAGTGCCCCGGTCACTACTGGCATTACTGTTACCTTTGCCACCCACGTTTTCTCTCTTTTTTTTCCTTCATTAATTGGTACTTCTCCAGTTTTTTGTGTTCCTTTATCCGGTTTGCTATCGTTTAGGATTGCAGCATAATCCACCACTGTGTTCTGATGTTTTTACAGCACCGCTATGTCTGGCTGATTAGTTATTATCCAGTGTGCCAGTTCAGATCTGAAAGTTGCATCGGGTTTTTGGCCTGTTTTTTTTTTCAACCACCTTTAATTATGTATGCTGTCTTGATTATGGGACCTCTAGTCCATACTTGGTACACATGTTCTGGAACACTATTCCTGCAACCTGATCATGTAGCTCCATGTATGCCTCGCCTGCCAGCACGTTACGCACTCTTGTGATATGCTGCATTGTCTCTGGGACTTTCTTACACAGCCTGCACCTTCTCCTGTCTGACATGGCAGACCCCAGCAGCCTCTATTGATCTTGTCTTGAGGGCCTGTTCACATGCTGCTATGATTATGAGTTACTGTGTTGTTTTTCAGTCCAGCCTGTTTTAGCCACTGGCAGGTTTTTTGCAATCTCTGCCACTTCTTCAACGGCTTGTCTTTCCATGGCGGTCCTTACAAGGCTTCTGTTGCCTGAGGAATTTGCTCAGCAGGTCAAACCCTGGAGACCATCTTCTTTATGTAATTTTGGAGGCTTTTGCTTCTTCAGGTTATTTATTTCATACCCAAGCCTGTCTAAGATAACAGATACTGCTGAATATATCAGTGGTGTTCTCTGTTGGGATATTTACCGGGAGCTTATTTGCTCTTGTTGTTCTGTTTGTGGGGCATGGAACCCAATTCTGATTTTTGGGGATGATGAACCACCCTCACAGATGAGATACATTGTGTGAGGTACATTGTACTTCATCTATCTCCAACTGTGATAACACCTTCCTATTCATGATATGTAAACAGTGAGCTCGTAGTTCTCTCTTGCTCAATGTTTCAGATTCAGATTCAGAAAACTTTATTTATCCCCGTGGGGCAATTAGAATTGTGCGAGAGCGGCTTATTATAGAGACAGTCAGAGCAAAGGAAAAACCTAGGATGAGAGTAGCTTAGCACTTGAGGTCTTGAGGTTGTGGTTCCAGCAGCAAAGTAGTATTGCACATCGAACAGGATTGCACAGTAAGGACACAGTAAAGACAGTATTACACAGTGAAAGCTAAATTGCACTGTGAAAACAGTATTGCACGTCAAGTATTGCACTGTAAGGACACAGTAAAGACAGTATTGCACAGTGAGAACTAAATTGCACTGTGAAAAACAGTATTGCACATCAAAGTATTGCACGGTAACCCATATTGCACTATGGGGTGTGCGAGTCTGTGTGGTGGGGAGGTGGGAGGATTCCTTGGAACAAGAGTTTAATAGTTTAAGAGAAGAACAGCCTGGGGGACGAAGGTGGATCTCCTCCTCGCTGTCCTGCAAGCTGGGCACCGCAGCCTGCGGCTGGAAGGCAGCCATTCAAATGCGGGGAAGAGAGCATGTGAGGGGTCCTTCATGATCTGAGCAGCCAGACCACGAATCTGCTGCTGACACACTGCAATCAGAGGGCAAGTGGGAAGTCCAATGATCTTGGAGCACACTCTGCTGATGCTGTCGAGGCGGTTCTTCTCCTGCAGACTCTGGGAGTGGAACCAGCAGGCCAAAGAGAACGAGAGGATGGACTCTATGAATGCCTGGTAGAAAGTCAGGAGGATTTTCTTGCTGACGGAGAAGGAGTTCAGTTTCCTGAGCAGGTACATCCTTTGGTGGCATTTTTTCAGGATCACCTCAGTGTTGGAGGAGAACCTCAGGTTGTTGTCCAGGATGGTCCCCAGGTACTTGTATTTGGATACAGTTTCCACTGGAGTCCCCTGGATGATGGTGGGGATTGTCAAGGCCAGCTCTCTCTGTTTTCTGGAGAAGGTCATCAGCATGTCCTTGGTCTTACTGACGTTCAGTTCCAGTCGGGAGGTGTTGCACCACTTGACGAACTGCTGCAGGGCGGGACCATGGTGTTGCGTGGAGTCGGAGAGCAGAGACACTAGGACAGTGTCGTCAGCAAACTTCACCAGGTGGCTGTTGGGGTGCGAGGACCTGCATTCATCCGTGTACAGGATGAAGAGCAGTGGCGAGAGCACGCAGCCCTGTGGGGAGCCTGTGGAGGTGGCGAGGAGGTCAGACAGGTTGTTGTTGATCCTTACTCTCTGTGTTCTGTGTGTGAGGAAGGCCAGGATCCAGAGAATGAGTTGGGTGTTCAGGGAGAAGTTCTGCTTGAGCCTTTGTGCCAGTATGTCAGGCTGCAGGGTGTTGAAGGCAGAGGAGAAGTCAGCAAACAGAAGCCTGGCCAGGGTGTTGGGGAGCTCGAGATGTTTGTGGATGGTGTCGATGATGAAGGCTTTGGCATCGTTGACACCTTTTCCTGCCTGGTATGCAAATTGGAGGGGGTCGAGGCGTGAGCTGGTCTTTGTGAGGATGTGCTACTTGACGATCCTTTCCATGGCTTTCATCGCGTGGGAGGTGAGGGCCACAGGGCAGAGGTCATTCAGAGTCTTAGGGTTATTGTTCTTGGGAATGGGTGTGATGGTGGAGTGCTTCCACAGTTTTTGGGACGGTGGCGGTGTTCATGGAGGACTGGAATAAGAGCTGGAAAACGCACCCGAGCTGGTCGGCGCAGAACTTGAGGACCCGGCCACTGATGTTGTCAGCTCCTAGTGCACTGTTGATCTTGGTCCTCTTGAGGGCTCTCACAACGTCCTCTGTGCGGAATGTGATTGGAGAGTCACCGGGCCGGAGGTGGGACCTGATGTTGGTGAGCTGCGTGGTGTTATCAGTCTCGAACCTGGTGTAGAAGGAGTTGAGGTCGTTGGTGAAGGAGGCTGGGCTGATCCCAGGGATGAGGATGGGGGCGGTGCTGGTGGTGGTGTTCACAGCTGCCATTTTCTTCAGGCCCTGCCAGGCTGCACGGAGGTTACCACCATTTCTCCTCCACCTTGTGCTTGTATTGCAGCTCGGACGATCTTGATGGCTCTCTTGACCTCCCCGTTGATCTCCTTCTTCTCCACCTCGGTGCCCATGAAGAAGATGCGCTTCTTCCTGTTGATGATCTCCTTCAGTTCCTTGGTGATCCAGGGTTTGTTGTTGGGGAAGATGGTGACAGTCTTGTAGGGGATAATGGTTTCCTCACAAAAGCGAATGTATGAGGAGACTATATCCAGCCTTGGTTTAACGACAAAACTCGCGCAGCTAGGCAGGGGTGTCGCAAAGCCGAACGCAAGTGGAAAAAAGACAAATTGCATGTCTCTTATCAAATTTGGAAAGAGACCAAAAGAGAATATCTGTCGGACCTTATTCAAGCTAACCGTCACAAGTCACGCGCACTATTTAAAACGATAGATTCGGTACTCAAACCCCCTCTGGATTGGATTGGATTGGATAAACTTTATTGTCAAATGTACTGTATGTGTAACATACAGCACAGATGAAATTTCTTCCCTCTCAACATAAAACAAGAGGAGCCGCTGCGGGTGTCCGCGCCGCCATCAAAAGAAAAGTTAACAAAAAAAGACAAAATACAAAACAACACATGAGACACAGACAATCGTGCACTCTTAACCACTTTCCTGCATACACTTTGTTGTCTGAAGCAGTTATAGATGAAAGAGGAGCGAATCAAAGTGTCCTTTTCACCAGTGGATTAAAGACGTCATGCTGCAATGTGCACACGTCTGCTACAAGCTAAACTTGAAAGCAATAAGAAGCAGTAGCATCCATTAACGAAAAAGAGATTGTCTGTCTTCTCCTGTCCCATGTAAGTCCGCTTCAATTTCAAGCCTCGACTCCCAGTTCCACATACG
The DNA here is from genome assembly GCA_026261675.1 of Hippocampus mohnikei. Taxonomy (NCBI): domain Eukaryota; kingdom Metazoa; phylum Chordata; class Actinopteri; order Syngnathiformes; family Syngnathidae; genus Hippocampus; species Hippocampus mohnikei. The sequence continues at coordinate 194,160 of JAKGUB010000331.1, read as the reverse complement.
CATCGGCGCTCTGCGCTGACGCTCCCTTCTTCTCATCGTCGGCTCCTCAATCCATGCATCCATCCAGCTGCAGACTGTCCATCAGCACCAACCTTTTCGCTGAACAAAGCGGGGCTGTGAAAATGCTGCCTACTTCAGGCGCAAGACACAAGCGCCCCGGGGATGTCCAGCAATGACAGTCAAATGGCGCCAACATTCCTCCCAATCAAGAAATCAGTGCTGGTACGCGTGTGCTGCCGAGAAGGCGCAACCACCAAGCACAGATTCTTCATCTTTGATGAATGCCATGGCCAAAAATGCTGAAAACAGTCCACTTCAGGTCCACACGACGTAAGAACAACACCATGTGACAAAACAAGACAAAAACAACAAAAAACAACAAAAAAACGCAAGTCTCTTGAAGAGCACTTGCCGACGGCTGCCTATCCGGGCGCCATCTTGGAAAAAAAAAAAAATCCGACTTGCTCGGATTCTTCACCCGAGATGTGCAACAGGTTCCTTCAGTTTTTCAATGATAAGGTCTCTACAGCTAGCACTGCGGTCTCAAATACCGCATCTGACCCCTCTGTCCATGTTCCATGTTCAGCTGTGCTAAATTCTTTCAAAAATTCTGGAAAAAGTGGTGCACATGCAGTTGAAACTTTTCTTGGATGAACATAACATCTTGGAGGTCTTCCAGTCAGGTTTCAAGACGATGCATAGCACAGAGTCAGCCCTGTTACGCGTTTCTAATGACATCCTCCTGGCAAATGACAATGGAGACCACGTGTGTCTAGTTTTATTGGACTTAACTTCAGCATTTGATACAGTGGACCACAGTATTCTGCTGACTCGTTTGCAGCACTTGGTGGGCATTGGCGGTAGTGCTCTTGAGTGGTTTAGGTCCTATTTAGCCGACAGAACCTTTTGTGTCAGCCTTGGCTGCTCTGAGTCACGCACTGCTCCCCTGTCATGTGGTGTTCCACAGGGCTCAATTCTGGGGCCTCTGCTGTTCTCGCTGTATCTGCTCCCATTGGGTTCCATCTTAAGGAAACATGGTATTCCCTTCCACTGCTATGCAAATGACTGCCAGATCTATGTCCCACTGAGCAAAAAAGACGCCTTCTCATTAAAGCCACTCCTGTCCTGCCTGGAAGAAATAAAAACCTGGATGGCACAAAATTTCTTGAAATTCAATGAAAAGAAGACAGAGGTGATACTATTTAGTCCCAGTGGCCCTTGTACATCCCATCCTGTAGACTTGGGCCCCCTGTCTCCTTATCTTAAGTCAACAGTCTCAAACTTGGGCCTTAAACTGGACAGTGATTTCAAATTTGATCGGCAAATTGGTGCCGTTGTTAAATCCAGCTTCTTTCACCTTAGACAGCTGGCCAAAATAAAACCTCTCCTCTCTCATGAACACTTTGAGACAGTAATTCACGCCTTTGTCACATCCCGGCTCGACTACTGCAATGCCCTTTACTTTGGAGTCAGTCAGTCCTCCATTAAGCGGCTTCAGCTGGTCCAGAATGCCGCTGCTCGCCTCTTGACTGGTACTCGTAAGAGGGAGCACATAACTCCTACTCTGGCATCCCTTCACTGGCTCCCCATACATTTTTGAGTTATTTTCAAGATCCTCTTATTTGTTTTCAAATCTCTAAATAATCTCACGCCACCTTACCTCTCTGAGCTCATCCGCCCCTACGCACCTGCCCGGCGCCTCAGGTCTGCGGACCAGACATTATTAGAAGTACCAAGAACTAAACTGAGGCTTAGAGGGGATCGAGCCTTTTCTGTTGCTGGTCCCTCTCTCTGGAATGACCTCCCACCGAACATTCGTCAAGCCTCCTCACTGCCCATCTTCAAAACCCTCCTCAAAACTCACTTGTATTCTCTGGCTTTCGACTCAGCATGACTTAGATTTGTTCTTGGTTTTACTGTTTGGTGCTTTCTACCGTCTTTATTACCGATTTGTTTTACTGTTTATTGTATATGTTAAATTGCTCCATGTACAGCACTTTGTATGCGGCGATGGCTGTTTGAAAGTGCTCTATAAATACAGTTGACTTGACTTGACTTGACCTGGACATTGATGTCGTCGGAGGGGGAGAGAAGGTTGCACCAATCCGTGGACTCTAGGCAACCCTGGAGGGTGATGATGCTCTCCTGCGTCCACTGTTTGATGGTTTTGGTTACCTTCTCTGCTCTCCTTATGGCTGGTCTGTAAGCAGGGAGGAGCAAGATGGTGTGGTGATCAGCAGAGCCGGTGGGGGGATGGCGGGCTTGTATGCATCAGGGATGGAGCCATAGCATTTGTCCAGCGTCTTCCCCTGGCGGGTGGTGCATGTAATGTACTGGTTGAAGCCTTTGAGGGATTTCTCTGGGTTGCAGTGGTTGAAATCTCCCATAATGAATTTGGGAGAGTCGGGGAATGTGGATGTGGGATATGCCAAAACAACCAATGAATTAGAAAAGAAACAAGACATAATAAGAAAAATTTGAATCTGATTTCCCTGTATTATGATGGAGTAAGACACTTTTTCAATGGTGCTCTGTAGTCCTCTCCCCATTTTCATCTTCCTCCCCTAAAGTTAACAAGCAATAGTTTCATGCTTTTTTTAAGTATTCCATTTTTTCTACTAGTCTGTGTTGACTGTCTTGTCCAGGGAAGCCAAGACAAAAGTATTACTGTATAAGATGATGAGATCTATTTGAAAAAAACATGGAGGGACACCGTTCACAGATCTGTCAAGGGAGAACCAATTAACTTTGTAACTTGAAGTTCTCCATTTATACCATTTTTTCCAGATCTTCCAGCGATCACCATCAGCCAAACCAATATCACAGTTACCGAGGGCGACAGTATAACTATAACATGTAATGGCTCTGGATCCCCATTACCTAAAGTGGACTGGTCTGCTTCTGGTTTGCACTCCTTTTATTCACAAAAGGTAGGGGTTTAACTAAATGAAACTTTTCTTTGGGGGTAGAAGTGTTTGTTATACTGTATTAGAATTTGGTGTAACAGAAAAATTCCAACATTCAGGTCAGACTTTAACTAAACCTCAGCTTTGCCACAAGACTCATTTTAAAATAAATAAACAGCATGCATGCAAATACAATATAACTGGAATCGCATATATTTTCACCAGCCACAAAATCATGACCATTTACACAAAATGATGCATCCATTAAAGGTGCTCTATAAATTATTCTGCACTTCGAAAGTAAAATGTTCAATTTTAAAAGACAATGTACCTCATTCACTAAGTGTGTATATGCACATATGGGTGATTCAACAATATCCTCGCTGTGATTGGCTGGTGACCAGTTCAGGGTGTGCCCCCCATACTGCCCGTAGACAGCTGGGATAGGCTCCAACACGCTCGCGACCCTCGTGAGGATAAACCGATTAGTAAATGGATGGATGGACCAATACTGTATCTACATATTTGAATTTGTGTGTATTTCGGGAACAAATTTAAAACATTCTCAGATCATCCCAATGCGCGACTTTTACCTAAACTGCACAACACATTCAAACTGCAGTCATTTATAAAATCAATAATAATAATTTGAATGATAATAACTGAACTTGACCCTCTGCTATTGAGTTGGCTAATGTCCTACATAACTGTGAAGGCACTTCACACCGCTTTAACCATTTTGCCGTTCAAATGTGTTTATGTGCGTATGTACTATATGAATGAATCAGCTGCTGTCTGTGTCCACAGTTGTCATTTAACGAACAGAGTAAGCTGATCACACACCTGGAAAAGATACAGAACCTCTGCCATTTCCTGGTTAATCCAAGCCTTAGTACACATGCACATTCCCCAAAAAATGTCCTGACATTTACAGTTGACAAACAAACATAAAAAATACCACACATAAAAGGGTGCTTGCCTGTGACATAACACCAACCATATTTATATTTTCTCTCAGTAGTTCCAACAAGGGCGGCAATGAGATCGACTTTTAGCCCTTACAGGGCAGAGCTGCAGGGTTATAATAATGGATTAATGTTTGTCCTTTCGATTATTGCTTTATTGTCCTCTGAGATGCAGTGAGTCTGTTTCAGTGTCTTTAAAACTGAAGCTCATCAGAATCATCTTTATTGGCCAAGTATATCGAACACACAAGCAATTTGTCTGTGGTAGTATTGCAATAACAAGCAACTACGATATACAAGAGCAATACATGAGGAACATGGCCGAAAATTATGAATTGCTAAGTCTGAATGAATGCCTTGGGACTGCCACGAAACAAAATAAGAGGAGCCGGTGTGGTGAAAAAGTTCCTCCACCTCATGTACCATAAATTGTGAAGTGGCTGAAGTTGAGAAATCCTACCAGTGACTGGAAAAAGTTTGCCTCGAAAGAAAATGCGGTCATTGCTGCAGCACAAAGGTTAATTGTTGCTACTGTACGACAGCAGAGAGGATCGCAGGTGAAGGCTGTGCAAAGATGTTTTTGAACGAGTCCAACATGTGCATGAAATCAGGGTGTTGGTTGTAGACATAGTATGCCATCTCCATATAGCTGACATAATTTACAATCACTGGGATATGCTGGACCTCACCTGCAATGTCAATGAGGACAAGCACAAACAAAAATTTCTTCTTGAAATTAATTTGATTACTAAATTACGTAACCTTTCTTAATCCCATAATAGGGGACTTCACATCATTTCAGCAGCAATAGTTGATGGAGGATTTTTTTTTAAATAGTTAACATGCAAGGGGAACAGAAAATGTACTACGTATGTGCTTCAGCACATTAACAATTATACATTATAATAATGATGATGATGATGATGATGATGACGACGGCGACCGTGTTCTCCCTCCAGGCGAGAGTCGATGACAACAACGCTGTTCATTCAATTAGCATCACTTTGATAAATGTCAGCAGAGATTACAACGACTTCCTTCTGACCTGCAGAGCCACCAATTTGGTAGGCAGGACCAACGCTTCCATTCAGCTTAATGTTCACTGTAAGTAATCACACACACACACACACACACACACACACACACACACACACACACACGCACAGTCAGGCTTTACATCATATGCAACTATGATATGCCAAATGAGATGACAATACATCAGCAAATATGGTCGTGCTGTACCTCCCCAAAAAAGGTGCAACCGAATCCTGCGATCACCTGAAAAAAATGGTAGCACCAGCGCGACAAGAGTTAAAGTATATGCAAATATATACGGTATGTATATTGTGTATATCAATTAAATAGTATCAATTGTTTCAAAAAGACATATACCACTGCATGAGACGGTGTCTTTATTAACCTAAAAGAAAACAAAATAGATATAGGTCAATTTACAACAAACAATAACTGGACGCTTTTTTTTTTTTGGTCATGTATCTTATCGTCCCTATTAAATATTTTTCCATGTCACTCTTAAAGATTTGTTCACTCCATTTTATATCTCTTGATCTGTGCTGTGTGTGTGCATGCTCAGTGCAAAAAAAAACAACAAAAACTACACCTTAGAACGAATACCGTTACAGCGATCCCTCGCTCTAACGCGGCCGTGCATTTTTTTAACTTAAAAATATGTGCCTTGGCTCACTGAAGGTTGGGAAAAAACTGATGTATTTGATGTACAGCACATTAAGGTTTTCATAATTTCTTAAAATGTTTGTTACAGATTAAAGAATGGCCATCTGTCTTTTTTTGTCTTTTTTATTTTTAGTTTGTCCCGCTATTATAAAGCTGAAGAAGCCAGTGCGTCACCATGACACCTGCATAGAATTCCAAGTTAGAGGTTCACCCCACCCAAAATTAAGATGGTTCCACAACAACAAGGTTCTCTGCTTTATCTTTCAGTGGAATGACTCAATGTCCTGTGTGAACAACATAGTAGTTGTGTAGTTTTGTGTTTTTATTATGTAAGTTAGGGATGGAACGGTTCAAAAATCCAAGGTTTGTTTCGATTCTCGGTATGGTGCTCACAGATTTAGGGTCGCCAAGGGATGCATTGTTAAAAATAATCAATTGTCTTGTAGTTTGATGTGAAAGTGTATGTTCATTGCATTACCGTATTTTTTGCACGAAAAGATGCACTGGATTATGAGGCGCACCTTCAATGAATGGCTATTTTGTCAATTTGTTTTCATATACAGTACAGTACTGTATTAGAAGCTTTGCTCTAAAAGGCGCAATCTACAATGCGTCCACGAGGTGGTGCTACGCCCCTTCCACTCAACTCGAGAGGCGACCATTCAACTTGAGAGGCGTTCATGACCACCTATGAAAAATGTAAATTAACTGTTACTGTACTTAAATGAAACTACGAAAATTGAAAACAATGCATCAAAACAGAAAATAAAGCGAGAAAATCACAAAATAAATTCTCTATCCCCCCTAAAGAATTTATTTTGTGATTTCCTCGCTTGATTTTCTTCGTAGTTTCATTGAAGTAAGAATTAATTTACGTTTTTCGTAGGCAGCCATGAACGCCTCTCGAGTGGAACGGAGGAAAGCACGGAGACGGACAAAGACGTACAGTACCTGTACTTTCTGAGACTGTGAAAACCATTAATAAAGTCTGCGTTTAAAAAAAATACTAAAACCACAACCACAGCTCTCATTTTTTCAACAAACTCAGGTGTGTCTTTGTCCGTCTCCTTCCCTTCTTTTCTTCCGGTCAACTCGAGAGGCGTTCATGACCGCCTCCAAAAACCCCATCGGCATTTCCTTTATCGTAGCTCCAAGTGTACAATCAGATAAGTCTCACAATGGAGAAGTTCCCACTTCACAGCAGCAAAGTTATGAGAGGAATAAGTAGAACAAAATAAATAGGACCTGCTGGAAAGGCGGCTACTCTCGCGGTGCCATCTTGAAGTCAAAATAACACAAGATGTCAGTCGTAGTTATTTATTCCTTTGTTGTGTATTCACAAATTATGAAATCACAATATAAATTCTGTAGGGGGGGGCAATAGAATTTATTTTGTTATATTCTCGCTTGCTTTTCAGTTTTTATGTATTATTTTCATTTTTTGTAGTTTCATTGAAGTACAGTAATCGTTAGTTTATGTTTTTCGGTGGCGGTCTTGAACGCCTCTCAAGTCGAACGGAAGAAAGCACGGAGATAGACAAAGAGTACAGTACCTGTATTTGTTGAGACTGTTTTAAAAAATTAACACCACAGCTCTCCTTTTTTGGGAGCTGCAACACACACTTATTTAATAAAACAGCGACACAGTTCACGGAACCAACAGCAAGTTATAACATTGGAAGCATGTCCCCGGGAAGGAGCCATCTTGGAGTCGACGTATTACTGTAATGACCATACAAAAGACGCACCTGATTTTAAGGCGCTCGGTGAGCTTTGAAGAAAATGGAAGACTTTTTGGTGCGCCCAATAGTGCGGAAAATACGGTACTTGTAATATTTATTGTTATTATGATTATTATTGTATTTTTATTTAGTTATTTATTTTTTCAATGTCAGTGGCATATAGTGGCAGGCAACAACAAATAACTTCTCTTCAATTGGATGGCAAAAGCTAGAACCAACCTCTTTATCCATTTTTTCCTCAAAACTCACTTGTATTCTCTGGCTTTCGACTCAGCATGACTTAGATTTGTTCTTGGTTTTACTGTTTGGTGCTTTCTACCGTCTTTATTACCGATTTGTTTTACTGTTTATTGTATATGTTAAATTGCTCCATGTACAGCACTTTGTATGCGGCGATGGCTGTTTGAAAGTGCTCTATAAATACAGTTGACTTGACTTGACTTGACTTTTTGCCATTCATACAATATAAGTCATGGCTCCCTAAAATCAGCTGTGTGTTCAACAACACATACCGAAATAAATTTTACACAAAGTACATGTGTGACTAAACTGAAACATGATAATTATTTCAGTATGTTTCCTTTTTTTGTTTTTGTTTTTTTTCCATGAGGTTATCCTGACGCAAAATATGTTGCCATGGCTACATAGGTTGGAAAACATTAATCTTAATGAAAGCTAAAATTATTAATTAAGTCATATCTGAGGCACATAGTCTAAGATGTGTCCTAATTCATATCCAATATGGAGAGAGTAATGATTACAGTGTGGTGAAAAAGTATTTGCCCCCTTCCTGATTTATGTGTTCTTTGCATTATTTATCACACACAAAGGTTTCAGTTCATCAAACCAATTTCAATATCACGCACAGACTACCAAAGGAAATATGAAATGCAGTTTCTAAATGATGATTTTATTTACCAAGGGAGAAAAGAAAAAAAATGGTTATAGGTGCCTCTCTGCGAGCCATCACCTTATCGCAGTGGAGGGGTTTGTATGTCCCAATGTTCCTCGGAGCGAAGTTGTCTGGGGCTTTATGCCACTGGCAGGGTCACCCATGGCAAACAGGTCCGAGGTGAGGGACCAGACAAAGTACGGCTCAACAGAACAGATCCAGATTGAGGGATAAGATAAATGGATCTGAGTTTCCCTTGCTCGGACGCAGGTCACTGGGGCCCCTGTCTAGAGCCAGGCCTTGAGGTGGGGCTCGTTGGCGAGCACCTGGTGGCCGGGCCTACGCCTATGGGGCCCGCCTGGGCTCAGCCTGAAAAGGTAATGTGGGTCCCTCTTCCCATGGGCTCACCACCTATGGGAGGAACCAAAGGGGTCGGGTGCAATGTATGCTGGGCGACAGCCGAAGGCAGGGACCTTGGCAGTCCAATCCTCGGCGACAGAGGTTAGCTCTCGGGATGTGGAATGTCACCTCTCTTGCAGGGAAGGAGCCCGAGCCGGTGTGCGAAGCAGAGAAGTTCCGACTGAATACAGTCAGACTTGCCTCCACACACAGCCTGGGCTCTGGTACCAGTTCTCTCGAGAGGGGTTGGACCCTCTTCCACTCTGGAGTTGCCCATGGTGAGAGACATAGAGCAGGTGTGGGCATACTCATTGCCCCCTGTCTCAGTGCCTATACATTGTGGTTCACACCAGTGGACAGGAGGGTCGCCTTCGAGTGGGGGGACAGGTCCTGACTGTTGTTTGTGCATATGCATCCAACAGCAGCTCAGCGTACCCACCCATTTTGGAGTCCTTGGAGGGTGTGCTGGAGAGTACTCTTGCTGGGGACTCCTTTGTACTGCTGGGGGACTTAAATGCTCAAGTGGGTCATGACCGTGAGACCTGGAAGGGTGTGATTGGGAGGAACAGACGCCCTGATAAGAACTCGAGTGGTGTTTTGTTATTGGACTTCTGGGCTCGCCAGGGATTGTCCATAATGAACAACATGTTCAAACATATGGGTATCCATTTGTAGACTTGGCACCAGGACACACTTAGCCGCAGTTCGATGATTGACTTTGTGGTTGTATCATTGGATTTGAGACCGCATGTTTTGGCCACTCGGGTGAAGACGGGGCAAAGCTGTCAACTGATCACCACCTGGTGGTGAGTTGGCACCGATGGTGGAGGAAGTTACATATTGTGAGGGTTTGTTGGGAGCTTCTGGCGGAATCCCCCGTCAGAAGGAGCTTCAACGCCCACTTCCAGCAGAGGTTTTCCCACGTCCCTGGGAAGGCGGGGGACATTAAGTCCGAGTGGACCATGTTCCGCGCCTCTATTGTTGAGGCGGCCAATCTGAGTTGTGGCCATAAGGTGGTCGGTGCATGTCATGGCGGCAACCCCCGAACTTGCTGGTGAACACCAGCAGTAAGGGATGCCATCAAGCTGAAGAAGGAGTCCTATCGGGCCTTTATCGCCTATGGTACTCCAGAGGAAGCTGATGGATATCGACTGGCTAAGCGGAATGCAGCTTCAGCGGGCGCTGAGGCTAAAATTTGCGCGTGGGAAGACTTTGGGGAGGCCATGGAAGCCGACTTCTTGATGGCTTCAAGGAAATTCCGATCCACCATCTGATGTCTCAGGAGAGGGAAGCAGTGCACCATTAACACTGTGTGCAGTAGGGATGGGGTGCTGCTGACCTCGACTTGGGCCGTTGTGAGTCGGTGGGAAGATTACTTTGAAGACCTACTCAACCTCACCAACACACATTCCTTAGAGGAAGCAGAGTTTGAGTACTCTGAGGTGGGCTCTCCTCTTTCTGTGGTTGAAGTCACCGATGTGATTAAAAAGCTCCTCGGTGGCAAATCGGTGGATGACATCCGCCCGTAGCTCTTCAAGGTACTGGATGTTGTGGGACTGTCCTGGTTGACATGCTTGTGCAACATCGCGTGATCATCGGGGAGAGTGCTTCTGGATTGGCAGACCGGGGTGGTGGACCCTCTTTTTAAAAAGGGAGACCGGAAAGTGTGTCCGGCTACAGAGGGATCACACTCCTCAGTCTCCCTGTTTAGGTCTATTCAGGGGTGCTGGAGAGGAGGGTCCGTCAGGAAGTCGTGCCCCGGATTCAGGAGGAGCAGTGTGGTTTTCGTCCCGGCCGTGGAACATTGGACCAGCTCTACACCAATAGCAGGGTCCTCGAGGGTGCATTGGAACTCGCCCAACCAGTCTACATCTGCTTTGTGGTCTTGGAGAAGGCGTTCAACCGTGTCCCTCGGGGAGTTCTGTGGGGGGTGCTTCGGGGGCATGGGGTACCAAACCCCCTAATATGGGCTGTTCGGTCCTTATCCCACCGATGTTTGATTCGTATTGCCGTCAGTAAATCAGAATTGTTTCCAGTGAGGGTTGGACTGCGACAAGGATGCCCTTTGTCGCTGATTCTGTTCACAACCTTTATGGACAGAATTTCTAGGCGCAGCCGAGGTGTTGAGGGGGTCCGGTTTGGTGGCCTCAATATTGCATCTCTGTTTTTTTCCAGATGATGTGGTACTGTTGGCTTCTTTCAGCAGGGCTCTCCAACTCTCACTGGAGAGTTTTGCAGCCAAGTGTGAAGCGGTTGGGATGAAAATCAGCACCTCTAAATTTGGAGGTCCTCAGTCGGAAAAGGGTGGAGTGCCCTGTTCGGGTCGGGAGCAGATCTTGCCCCAAGTGGAGGAGTTTAAGTATCTTGGCGTCTTGTTCACAAGTGAGGGCAGGAGGGAACAAGAGATTGACAGGTGGATCGGTGCAGACCTACTGCAGCAGAACTACTGTCAGAGCCATGAACCACAAACATAGAAAACTGGGAACAGTGGCAAAGATTACTGAGAGTGGTCAACCAACTAAAATTACTCCAAGAGTGCAATGACAACTCATCCAGGAGGTTGCTAAAGACCGTAGAACTATATCTTAAGAACTCCTGACCTCGCTGGCCTCAGTTCAGGTCAGTGTTCACGACGTTACCAAAAGAAAGACACTGGACAAAAATGGCACCCATGGGAGAGTTCCCAGGTGAAAACCACTGCTGTCCAAAAAGAACACAAAGGGTTATCTCATGTTGCCAAAAGACATTTGGAAAAACATTATGTGTGCTGATGAGTCCAAAATGTAACGTTTTCGAAGATGTGAGGCCCGTTACATTTGGGATAAAAATGGCACGGCATTTGAGACAAAGAACCTCATGCCAACAGTAAAGCATAGTGGTGGCAGTGTGATGGTCTCGGGCTGCATTGCTACCTCAGGACCAAGACAACTTGCTATGATTGATGGGATAATGAATTGTGTCTACCAGAAAATCCTGAAGGTGTCATGTTGCACGTGATGGCAGTGTACCCAAAAAAAGCAGGGAGGCAGGAGAACCAGGGAGAACTGAACAAAATATACATGTATTAACAAAGAAACACTTTCAGGGGTACACTGGAGAAACTAAATCCAAAACACAAACAAAGTCCTGAAAACCCCCAATAAGCCAAAGTAACAAACAAACAAAAACCCATGACAGTAAAACAAAACATGACAGCAACAATGATCTGACAAAGACGTACAGAGACCTGGCAACTAAATACAAGCAAACTGACGAGAAAACACGGAACACCTGGACAAGACACAAAGGATTGAGGGATCTGATTGGTTAATAGAAGGGATCCGGGTGACAAGAACAGGTGGAAACAAAACGATACGAGGAACACAGTAGCAAATGAGCAAACAAAACCATGACACATAACCAAATGTGATGTAAACAAAAAAAGAATCGTGACAGACGGTGAACGTCTAACCATTAGTTTACGCTCTCAAATGCAAGCCCACTTAGATCATGCAACAGGACGATCCGAAACACACCAGCAATTGGATGGCTCTGGCTCAAACAAACAAAAATCAGGTTTTGAAGTGGCCAAGTTAAAGTCTGGATTTGAATTCAATTGAGATGCTGTGGTGCGACCTTAAACGGGAAGTTTATGCGAGAAAACCCTTCGATAAGGTCGAGTAGAAGCCATTCTGTGAAGAAGAGTGGGCCAAAATTCCTCCACAGCAATGTTAATGACTATCTCAAACACTTGATTTCAGTTATTGCTGCTAATGGTGGCACAACCAATTCGTAGGTTCAGGGGGCAATTACTTTTTTACATGGGAGCAGGTAGGTCTAGATTCTTTTTTGTGCCTTAATAAATTAAATTGGCAATTAAAAACTGCCTTTTTTATTTTCTTGGCTTGTCTGTATGGTACAGTATTAAAAATGGTTTAATGAACTGAAACCTTTGTGTGTGATAATTATGCAAAGAACACAGAAATCAGCAAAGGTGCAAATACCTTTTCACGGCGCTGTATGTGTATTAATCTCTACCTAATGATAATTGTGTCTTATGTGAATAAGCTCGTGCATGAAGTAATAATGTGACTTTTCATTCACAGGACATGAACACACACAAAAATAATCTTTTTGACTCTAATAATAATAATAATAATAATAATAATAATACATTTTATTTATAAGCGCCTTTCAAGACATCCAAGGACCCACTCTAACCACTACACTGAATTTCAAATGAAACTCTAAACTCTAAACACCACCACACTGCATTTGAAATGAAACGACCAAGATGTACTTTAACTGCAGACTTTCATCTTTAATTTGAGGGGATTTACGGTACACCCAAATCATGTAACGGCTGTAGGAATTATAAGAGTTAGTCAGTCCAAGTGCGTCGTAGTTATTTATGACGGGGGTCGGTTAGCTGCGTGCAAGTATCAAATATGCACCAGTTACATCACATTTTCATGAGAAACAAAACACATCAGTCATGAACATATACATTTCCAGGAAATTGTAGTTCCAAAATCCCCTCTATGTATATGAGATTTTGCATTGGATATATAAAGACTCTATAGCAGTGGTCCCCAACCTTTTTTGCCCCATGGACCAGTTTATGTCAGACAATATTTTCAGGGACCAGCAATTTAAGGTGTGGTGGAAATAATACAACAAAATAATATGGTATGAGCTGCATGAAAACTGTGGTGTTTTCGAAATATAATAATAAACACAAGGAGCGTCTAATCTGGCCGCAACACTCTGATCGCTATGGTAATGTTTAATGCCTTCAAAATACGATACAACGCAAATTCAAAGTGCATGAAAATGACGATTCACCACAGCCCCGAGCTTGATTTTCTGCAACCAGACGGTCCCATCGCGGGGTAATAGGAGACAATGACACCTCAAATGTGTGGTTTATGTCCAGTCCACTTCGTAATTTTGTTTTAGTCGCCGTTGCTGCAGAAACCCCCCGCCTCACACAGGTAGCATGTCGGAAATAGCAACAGTACTATTGTGGCGATCTCAGAGTATTCAGCCATAACTTTAATCCAGTTGTCTCAAACGCACTTTTAAGGCCGCCGTCATTTGCGATCTCCAGCTGTTTTTTTTACTCATTTTGCGAGCTCCAGCGTTTTGTTTTTAGCGGAATCGGTCACGTGACTGAGAAGCGTGGCTAGACGTGTGTCTGTCAAACGTGACGCAGACGGATGTAACCGAGAATCCGGTAATTTTTCAAAATAAAACATATTTCGTATTCAGAAATAAATAAAACGGAATTAAGGCAAGTTCTTTCTGTGCGGCCCGGCACCAAATGCCCTGCGGACCGGTGTTTGAGGGACCCCTGCTCTATAGTGATGGCTTACATCGCAGGTGTTCTTCATGTTTTCCATGTCTTCCTGCTGCAACAGATTCAAATGATCAGGATTATTATCAGGCAATATCAGCTTGCTGATGAGCTATCACTTGGATCAAGTGTGTTGCAGGAGGAGCGAGAGATGGAAAACATGCAGGACACTGGCCCTCGAGGTCCGGACTTTGACACCTAAGGCTTACATTTTATGAATCCAAATTGAGCAGGAAAAGAAGCAACCTCCGAGATTGGCTGCCGCATCGCTGGGCGGTATGAACCACGTCATTACACGTTGCAGTAACCATGGTTGCTGGCATAACTGTGACCTTGGCCATCTTGGTTTAGCGCTCATGAGGGCTGGGGGTAGTTGTGCAAAAAAAACGACGAACTAACTTGGATGGAACCGAAATGCTTCAGCCGATTTCTGAAACCGTTCCACCCCTAAAATAAGTAGTTGAGGAGTTAACTTTACTCTACAATACATTTGCATTAGTACTTGTACTCACTATTGTAGCATTAGCCTTTGCTTCCTTCTTAATTAATGGTTATCGACAACCGTTTATTGATATTGATGTATGCGTCACTTCAGTGTGACTACTACACTAAAGTGTGAATAAGTGAGGGGTTGATTGAATTTGATACTATTTCTGGAGATCCTTCCATTGATTATTTCTGCTTTCATTACTAATGCAGGAAATTTCCTATACCGATTATGTACGTCTTGATATGGATATTTATCAGGACTACATTGAGGGATGCCTTACATTCAAAAACCCAACACATCACAACAACGGCAACTACACTCTGGAGGCTAAAAATGACCTGGGGGTGGTCAACGGGACTGTCTATGGGCACTTCCTTGACAAGCCCTTCAATGGTGAGTTGGTGCGGGGTCATAATGCATGCTCGATGAACAAGTTATTTTACTTAACATTACAAGATGTCCAAGGAGAGCCAATATAACACACATAACTAGTCAGAGCTTTATTTTTTACTGTAATTGTCTAAACCTAACCCTTTCTCATGTTTGACTAATTGGTAGTTTTTTTCCCAATAACATGTGTAGACTTCCTGTTTATTTTATTCATTAATTAGACTGTACTTGTAAAAGGTGAATTCAACTGACACACTGCAGTAGACAGTATTTTGTGTTGCTTACCACATGGGTGTCATCAAAGACAATTGCCTTAGAACATTTCCTAAATGATGAATTTGCCTCAATTTATGTGAGATGATGTTGCATGGTTAGCATGCATAATATTAATTTAAATGAAAAACTAGGTATGACCCACCTTTCTGGGTGGATTTTGCAAGTTGTCCTTATGTTTGAGGATAATTATGAACGTAAAGATCTGCCCTTAAATTAGATGTGTTTGCTTTGGTCACGGAAATCCTAGTTGCCCAAATTGTAGTGTGCTGCATTTTTCCCCCCTGTGTATTCGGGCCTTGGCAAAAGTTGTGGCCAGCAGCAGCTCATAAATGGGTGTGTTAATATGTGCTTGTCCACTTACCATTTGTTCAAAAGATGAAAGTGAAATGTTGAGTCTATTCCTGACCATCTGTAGGGGGACACAAAATTGTTCTAGCCAGCAGCGGTAAGATATATTAAATAATCAAGCAATGTTGGCTCTACCATAGACGTGCAGTTGAATAAGTGCTGCTTTACATTAAGTATGGGGGACATTGCACTTCATATTCTTTATTTTAAGCGTGAAATTATCATAAGCTTTAGACATTCTCTGTCTTTTATGCACTCTTTGCTGCTGGCTTGCATATATTGCGACATGAGTCTGTGAATCATGACACGGCGAGTACTGTACTGTACCATTTTGTTTGCTCTCATTGATGAGTATAAGTAAGATATTTCATGTTTATATCTCAATTATTAAATACACTTAAATATATCTTTGTTGATACAACTTTCAGGTTTTTGGTTTTGGAGGATTTTAGGCTTGTGGTCCATGGGCTTTCTTGGCTGGGGCCCCTTGGAGGGTCTAGAAACGGCCCTGTTCACACCTCTCAACATTTTATAGTCTTCATTTATAACCCAAGATGCAAGTTTTTGTTTTTTGTTTTTATATGTGACAAAACCGAGTAGCCAGAGAAACGCCATTCAAGCCCAAGTGAGAATATTCAAAGGCAACACAGCACAAAGAACCCAGATGTAAAAGCCACTTTTCAGTACATTTTTCTCAGAAAAATAAAAAAATACACAACCATACATAGATTGGGTAGATGTTATTGTCGCCAGCCTTTTAAAAAGCAATTTTAAAAGTGTTCATTATTTGAAGTGGCGTGTATTCATAACATCTACAACAGTGGTTCTGAACCTGGGTTCGATCGAACCCTTGGGGTTTGGTGAATCAGTCTCAGGGGACGGACAGAGCCTCTGCCATGGAGGTTCAGACACACCCTGTCACGGTTCTGTTTTTGGTCTGGCCAGCAGGTGGCATGAGCGGACTTCTGGGTGCACACCTGCTGCCAATCTATTCATTAGGGGTCTCTATATTTAAGGATGCTTATGCGGTTCACCTGTTGTCGGAGTATTGTTTATGCCTTGCTGTTTCCGTGCTCAAAGATCCGTTTTGCTATCGATCTCGTCGCTTTCGCTTTTTGAAGTCTCGGTACCATTTTGTAAGTACAGCTTTGTTTTGTGATTTGGCTTTTTCTTGCGTGTAGTTGATCCATTGTGTTTTTTTTTTTTTGTTTGTATTCTCGGTCCTTGTTTTTCTCTCTTGCCTTTTGTGCAAGCGCTTTTTGTTATTTCGTTTTTGTGCTTCCAGGTCCTTGTGTTGACCTGCGCTTTATGTTACAACTTTGTCGGTGCGAATTTTTTGTATTAAAACATTTTTGCAACGGAGACCTTGTTGTCATCTGCACTTTTGGGTTCCAAACCCAATTCGGCTCGGCCGAAACGTGACACACCCGACTCAACATGTCAATTACTGTAGTTATGACGCGCTCGCTTGGCCATCACTGGCTGGTTCATTTTGTGCGCAATTTTAAAAAAAACGTATACTTATGTTTAGATTTTTTTAATTTTTTTCTGTTTTTAATAAATGCGTTTTTTTATGTCTTGAATTTGAAAAATAATATATATATATTCGAGCTGTCAAACGATTAAAATATTTAATCTAATTAAACTCAACTGTCATAATTAACTCAAATTAACTAAAAATTAATCATGATTACTCACGCATTTTTTATCATTTCTGAATTTCCTTTTATATTTTTTGTCCTATTTTCCCCCATTTTAACGCTCTCATCAACATGGAATCATGAATCAGTTTTCTATGTGCAAAATGCAAATATTTACTGAAATAATTTCGATTTTCAATTTTACATGAACATTTTTCACTTGGAGCAGTTATTCACACATCATCTCTCACACAATATTACTGTCCATCAACAACAGTGAAAAAAATATTTTGCTGCTTGAACAGCTCTTTTTATGGAATCAAAACAGCGCAATATAAAGTGCACATCTAAGGTAAACTAGTACTCAGCCTATAATTTTTCACGGCCCCCTGAATAGGGATTGTCGGTCAGCATGCAAGGATCTCTCGTTCTGTACTTTTTTGATCATTTATTGGAGCACTTTGCAGCAGAAGTAGTAGTAGTAGTAGTTGTAACAGAAGTATCAGAAGCAGGTAATAACCTAAACTACACATAAATGCAGTAAAAATTAATATATCTATCTTTCTGCATCACAATGTAAATATGTATATAATTGACATTAATTAATACCTTTATTTAACAATACGTTTAATAAATAATGTAATCAACCCTGATTTCACTATGTATCATTATCGTCATCATTATTCATTGTTTTAAACGTAAGAAACCATACAACACAAACATAAAGTCGAATCGAACAAAAGAACTACAAGTCCCAATACTCAATCCCGAAGTGGAGCGCGCATGAAACCCAAGCTGAAACGCAATTTACTTCGTTTAAACGTCAGATTGCAGACGGACAAACATGACAACTATGCAAAAATGAGCTAAATAAAGACAGCCCTGTTCTAGCAACATTTTAGCCCACGCTGTTTGCTTTGAAATGATCCATAGCTGTCGGTCTGAGACGAGGGGGCGGAGTTACGCACGTCAGCTGTGTGCTTGGCCATTAAGTGGTATTTCAGACTCGACGTGCTATGATTATAGCTCAGTTTACGACTGCAAAACATACAGGTAACTTTGGTATTGTCATTGGAACAATCTGGCAATTTTTTAAAAGTAAACTTTCCATTCATAAACTATTTAAGTATCCGTTTTCGGCGTCTCGCTGCCGTGGCTGGCAAAACAAACGTGCGTGGACCTGTGCAGAGCGATTGATGTTTTGTTTCTGGTTTATTTATAGAGCAACGTAACATCCGCTGTGACGTCTGCGGCGTTAATCTCGCGAGAAAATTTTTGATCCCGATAAAATTCATTTAAATTAATGCCAATAAAAATGCGCTAAACTGACAGCACTAATATATATATTTATTGTTCACTAATGAAGGTTTTGGTGAACGTGCATATGAACTGGTTGGGTTCAGTACCTCTAACAAGGTTAAGAACCACTGATCTACAAGGTTCTAAAATTGTAAATTCTGTTCATGTAATAGCATTATTATTATTTTAGTAATTTTTTTTAAATGGCATTCACATTCACACGATGGACAAAGTCTCCAATCAACCAACCATTTTTAGAAGGTGAGAGGAAGGCAAAGTTCTAAGAGAAAAAAACACTTGAGCAAGAGAAGACGCAAAATCCATTCAGAAAGTGCTGAGTCAGTCTTTAACAAGATATCGTTACCACATTTGCAATATTTATCTATGACTTATCTTATGCTAACTCAATGTAATCTCTTTCTTCTCAAATGTTCTGCCATGTTTCACAGTTACAGAAAACGATTATGATTACGGTAAGTTATTTCTTTAAAAAAATATTTTATTGTGTTCGTTTGCTGTACTTTTTGGGAGAGTTGTCATATGTCCATTTGTCTGTCTGTCCATCCATCCATCTTGAGTCTTTTGAGAAAGTATTTGGCACCCTTGACATTTTTTGACCTTTTGCCACATATCTGACTTGATTAAATTGGAATATCAATTTGATGATATAGCTACACTATTGTTCCATAAAAATGACCTGGAGAGTGATGAGTATGGCCTAGCGAATTCATCAATGCAAAGTTAGAATGATAAGCACACTAAACCTGATACTGCCACCTACTGTAGTGGATGTGCGTTTAGAGTTTATTCTCATCTGGCAAAAAAAAGCAAGTTCCCTGTGAGCAACCTCCCCTGGCATCACACCGCGTAAACCCCCAGGAGGACTGCTTTGTGGTTAAATTATCTTCATTTTTCTTGCCGATCCGCTTTATCCTCACAAGGGTTGTGGGGGGTGCTGAAGCCTATCCCAGCCGTCTTTGGGCAGTACACGGGGGACACCCTGAACTGGTTGCCGGCCAATCGCAATGCACACAGAGACGAACAACCATCCGCGCTCACACTCACACCTCGGGACAATTTGGAGTGTTCAATCAGCCTGCCATGCATATTTTTGGAATGGGGGAGGAAACCGGAGTACCCGGAGAAAACCCACAGAGGTCTGGGGAGAACATGAATACCGCACACAGGAAGGCCGGGGCTGGGATCTAACCCACGACCTCTGCACTGTGACGTCGATGCTACCACCTGGACCACCGGGCCACCCATGCCTGATTAATTTTTTAAAAATTACTTGGTTGAACCACAATTCAAAAGCAATGTTTGATTTCCATTGGTTATGTATTGGATATTTTGAAATCTTATATTTATTTGTTTGTGTTTTACTCAAGTAACCCCAACAGCAGAGCGCCACAAACCACACAAAGATATTTTGGGGGTAAGTAAAAATGTTTGACATTTCCAAAATTAACTTATATCACAGATTTTCATTTCTTTCCGTTTCTGATCATTAATTAAAATTGTATTTGCTTTTATAGTTACTATTTAATTGATTTATTACATCTACATTTGAGGGTGACATCTTTATACTTTGACCAGGAAATTTGCAATGGTTAAATTGAACCTGGGCATTTCTTCTAAGTCACTGGTGGTGTGATTGTCAGTGTGAATGAATTGAGAGAGGATCCTGATAAGCGATGATGGTTGGATGGATGGATTGAAACTTCTTGTTTGTTGAAGAAGTTTCACTTCAGACCAGGAAACCCCGTTTTGCCCCAACACACAATTTTGGACCCAAATCAACATTTTTGACATGAGTTCCAACCTTTACATTTGCTATCAGAAATATTGTATGATACTTAATATTTTAAAGTGATCAAATTAGACTCCAAGAGTGACTTTTTGTTCAGGCCAAACAGTTATAAGAATCTTCCCAAATAAAGAGTGCACAAGAACTACCTGTGCATTTTTGGATAGCACTCCAAATTTGCTTCAAACTTTTTTGTCTTATCCTCCCATTTCCAGGTTTATATTGCAGTGGGCCTTGCAGGGTTTGCTTGTGTGATCTTGGTGATTATATTCCTCCTGATTAATAAGTGTGGGCGACGTTCAAAGTTCCGCATGAAAGGTAGGTTCATTGTTAATCATTGAATTGCAAAGGTTTGTCAAATGATTAATAAGACTCACAGCAAATGTCGCAGTATATGCTAAGACTTTCTAACTTTTCTAAAGCCCTGTTCACACGGGCAGATTTATTTCGGCGCTGCACCGGAGTATTTTGTTGCGATATAATTTTGCACCGGAACAAATTTTGTGGAGCGTTCACACATACAAAGCCGCTGAGCGTAACAGCATCGACGCAGCTCCACTTGCTTTCACACGGGCAGTTCCTGTTGTGGTACAAAACGACAGGAATGCGGAAGTAAAACATGCGCATGCGTAAAGAAAGAAGAAGGCGGGGAAAAGGAAATACCATTTCCCCTCCTTCTTTGTGACAAAATGGTTTCTTCTCCGGAGAAATCAATGATGTGGTCGATAATCAGACGCCGCAGGAGAGAGAGAAAAGACCCGCCATGTTTTGAAGCGCAAAATACCCAGGATGCATGTTGGCAAGTACCCGGATGGACTCCTCTGACGCGTAGTGAGGCCACTCCCCCGCAAGCGAGCATTTGCTCTGGAGCAAATTTAACCCAGTTGTGTTCATACGTGCACATTTGCATCAGTACTGCTTCATAAACGAGCATTTGTTCCGGAGCAAATTTTTAAACCACCTCCCTGAGGTGGTTTAAATTTGATCCGAAACAAGCTGTTTTCGGGCGCTATGCTGGAACAAAGTTGCACGGATGAACGCTCGAGGGGAGAAGTTTCGGAGTAAGTCCGAAATAAATCTGCCCGTGTGAACGGCCTTTAAGTGGCAACCTGTTGATGAAGGCCAGTTTGCATATTATTATTTATTCCAGTTGAGAAGCACTTATCATTTACAATGATGAAAGCCTCACTTAACCGTATTATTAGCAATACATTCATCACATTTATAAAATGGCATGCAAGGATAATAGTGCTCCGGCACAGTACCAGAATTATAGTGCTCCAACATGGAGGGGCCAAAGGCGACGACCTTTGTTGTCTGATCCTTGGCAACAGAAGCTATCTTAAGGGATATGGAATGTCACCTCTCTGGCATCCGCCTTTTCTGTACTGAGATGTCTGATGTTGTTCCCGGGATCTGTTGCAACCACTCATCTAGTTTGGAGGTCACTGCCTCGAGTGCTCCGACCACCACAGGCACGACTGTCACCTTTACCTTCCGGCTCTCGCCAGCTCCTCTCTGAGCCCTTGGTATTTCTCTAGTTTCTCGCGTTCCTTCTTTCTGATGTTTCCATCACTTGGGACCACTACAACGGCTTTCCTCTGCCCTTTATCTATGATCATGATATCTGGTTAGTTGGCCTGACTGGTTTGTGGACTGTTGGACCGGAGATGTCCTTAGTCTTTGCCTCTCATGCAACCTATTGTCTATTCTGATGGAGAGAGAGAGAGACTAGTGTGGGCAAGTTGGAAGGCACATCTCTAGTCGCCAATTCGTTCTTTAACCTCTCGCTTGGACCTTCGGTGAAAGCCGCCTGTAGAGCGGCGGCGTTCCACCGAGCCTCTGCTGCCAGTGTCCAAAAATCCACAAAGAAGTCTGCCACAGAGCGGTTACCTTGCCGCAGCTTCAGGAGTCAATTTGAGGCATCCACAGCAGAGTTGGGGTGGTCAAAGGATGCTGTTGGAAAATAGTCCACACTCGAGCAAGAAGCCTCAACATTTTTCCAAGTCCCCAGAGAAGGTGTCTGGGTCACTCATATGACCATCCTGGTAGGCTGTCGAGGCAGGTGTCACTTCGGCCAGCGAGGGGAGCCTGGAGTCTTGAACTGACCTGACGAGACAACTCAGAGATGTCTGTGCTGTATCCCTTGGCATGACAGGGCCTGGTGCATTGGTTCCATTCTTGGCCAATTTGTAATGTTAGGCTTTGTGAGAGGTGTGCACAGGACCTACACGCAGACACAATGAACTCAGAAGGGTTTTATTACCCGGAAGTGGGACTGGTCGAGGTGGTAGGAACAGAATAGTAGTCAAAATGACCAATTCAAGGAGTACAGCAGCGTAACGGCTTGGCAGAAGTGAGTGCGGCAGGAAAGATCATTGACGAACTGGCAATGGGTGGCTGTTCAGGCTGGCTTTTATGCTGCAAGTGGCTGATGAGCTGAAGACTCGCAGGTGTTTAGGGAGGCAGGTGCACCGATTAGGAGGCACCCACCACACACTGAAAAAGGTAACAAAACAAAAGGGAGGGGTGACACCATGGACAAACAATGTATTTAACAGTATTTGTTGGGAAAGTGAAAGTTGAAAGACAAAGTTTGTCTTAGTTACACACTGTTCTAAGACACACTCTGTTCCAAGAAAACATTGACTTGGAACAGAGTGGTTAAAAAAAGAGGGTTAAAACATGCACAGAAACTTTGCACACACATCATAATAAGATCATAATTTTATTAGTTTATCATATCAAGTATCAATTACAACTTTATTTTCAAATGTATACAGCACGGATGAAATTTCCTCCCTCTTAAACAGACAACAGACAACAAAGAGGAGCAGCTGCAGGTGCCCACGCCGCCTTCAAAAGAACACATAAAATAAAATGACAAAATAATACAACACAACACATAAAAAACAGACAGACCATAAGTTGGCCTCATACGGAACAGCCCAAGACCTACAAAAAGTCTCTGCAGCTCTACTCTAAAATTAACAGGATGTAGGCCACTTCATTTCCTCAAATTTACACAGCTCTCTTCAGCGCTTTTGTAGATTTTCAGTTGGCGATTCAGTTCATGTTTCAGTCTGTGTTTTTTGACCAACTGGCATGTTATTCATGCTCTTCTGCAGACTTTACTTCATGCTGTAACTTGATTGACATTGTCACTGTTCAATAAAAACACCAGTTGCTTCCATGTGAATCTTGACAATTATTTTCATAAAGACCAAACTCATTTGAATGGGTTTTTTTCTCCTGTCTTTATTTTTGAAAGACAGACCAACCAAACAACTTCCTTGAGAATAAATGTGTTGACATATGTTCCTGTCCTAGGTCCAGCAGCTGTGATAAGTGCTGAAGAAGACTCTACTAGCCCACTCCATCATTTAAATAATGGGATAACCAGCCCATGTATATGGAATGGTGGACTGGAGGCTGTGACTATTGGACTGAACAGGGTTCCTATTATTGAGAATCCACAGTACTTCAGAAATGGACACAACTATCAGAAATCCTCCACCAGTACGTGCAAGTAATTAAAACCACACATTGACAGCGGTGTGTCCTTCATCAGCATTTCCATTGCACAAGCACAGAACTCTAGTGAGCATATTGCCACTGTCGTGTGAAAAACACGCATGCCATGTCATGGGTTAAGCCATGTGTTACAATTTCTACAATTTTTGTAGATTGTTTGCGTATTGTCATCTTTAAATCAAAGACAAAGCATAAAAATTGTGTGATATGAAATATTCCAATTCATGTTTTATATCCTGTATATAGGTTTATATATATGTTTTGGTCATAGCACAGTACCGCTTTTATTGTCCATAGAGGGCAAAAATACAAAGAAGAAAATAACCATATGTGTATGTATAGTGCTGATGCCACTGAACATGTCGAGTGGCTGAAAATAAAATAAATATTCAGGAATAATACTTTTAGAATTTTTGTAAAATTGTATGTTGCATTATATAAACTTATTTACATCGACTGCAGCATAAGGGTTAAAAAATGTTTTCGTTAATGAATGGTGTGTCCACATTTGGGACATCTGTCTTTTTCACAGGACAGCGACAGGAGAACAGTTTCCTCAGTTCCCAAATACTTATTTAATGTTGTTCAAAGGAAAGGTGATGTAACAGCAGCAAACATGCTCCAGCCCCATCTTTTTTGAGAAATATGTTGCAGACATAGAAATATGTTGCAGACATAGAATGATTAAATCTTTTCAATTTTGTCATTTTGAATATTAAATACAGTATATAATATGTGTAGTGTATTCAGTTGAATATAGTTGAACAATGATTTGCAAATCATTGTGTTCTTTTTTTTATTTAAATTTTACACAATCTCCCAAGTCAATTTCATTGGAATAGGGGTTACAAACGAGTGTGTTTAAGATAGTTGCAAGATAGATGTAGTTTCGGACATGGGCCTTAAGTGGGTATTTAGTGACCTAATCCACCTCATAATGATCCCATCGGATGACAAAATAAAAAAATAAAATAAAATACAATCTTTTTAAAAATGCAATCTAACTACGGGAACATTCACACTGCACAGGGTGTTGCTAAACTAGGATGCCATCTACTGGGGGGAAGGGTACCAAATTGCGTTGATAGTCGCTGTGTGTTTTTGAAGAGACGAGAGTCTCGCAAGGTGACAATGTCGGCAAGAAAATAATGGCCGACACCCAGGCTTAGTGTACCCCACCTACTCACATCAGTCGTGATGATAAGCGGTACGGATAAAGGAGGGATTTCTCAAGAACACCCCTACCACAGCTAAGATATACAGTATGTTCTCATGAGCTAATTCCACACATTGTTATTCAGCTCTTGGTCACTGAGCTAAAAGAAATGAAAGAGTTCATGTTGGCAATGTTCCCTCTAATTTTCTGTCCTTCTGAGCATTCATACAAACTCTCTGAGCGTCCCTTAAGACCATGGTGAGCAACATCAGACATGCAGACGGCGGCCAAACCACTATCACACTTGTCCAAAACCTGAGATCCTAAGAATTTACATAATTCAAATGATTATGTCACAAAAAATTCAAGCCACCTTCAGTTCAAATTTGAAGAAAGATTTGTGACATGAATAAAAACAAAACAGTGTGTTATTTTTACTTGAGGCACACTGGTCATTTTAAGTATAATTAATTAAGTC
This sequence comes from Hippocampus mohnikei, assembly GCA_026261675.1. Lineage (NCBI taxonomy): Eukaryota > Metazoa > Chordata > Actinopteri > Syngnathiformes > Syngnathidae > Hippocampus > Hippocampus mohnikei. Next base: position 168,808 of record JAKGUB010000331.1, on the reverse strand, counting down.
TCAATAGAATCTGTATCAATAATAGTCCCACATTCTCCACTATAAAGGAAGAATGTCATTTTATAATGCATAAACAATTACCTCACCTTTGAAAAACGCAAAGAGCCTCATTTAATTAAGGGGCTTGTAAACTATGCGCATATTTGGCCTGCAGCGTCACGTCAGTGATAACAAGTCTAAGTGTGTGAAATATATGTTTCAAGCAACACTGTGTATGCACCTCAGGTCATGCTCTTGAAACTGTAAGGGGAGTGGGAATGGTGTGGTGTCCTTTTTGTCGATTAAAGTTGGGTGGAAATGAAGGAATGAGTATAAAATGGAATGCGTGTGCGCTGAAATTGCTCACGTGTGCAGCTTGGACGGAACATTGCGTGTTGGTGTTGTATTGTTGGGTTAATGGCAATTATTTTTGTTTCACTCTTTCAGATGTTGAACATCTAAAACGGAGGGACATTATTTTGAAGAGGGAGCTTGGAGAAGGAGCTTTTGGGAAAGTCTTCTTGGCAGAATGCTACACTCTGTGCCCAAAAAAGGACAAAATGCTTGTAGCTGTAAAGGTGAGGGGGATAAAGAAAAAGAGAGAGAGAGAGAAAAAAAACTGTGTGTGTGTGTGTGTGTGTGTGTGTGTGTCGCTGCGCATTCTTATGCTCAAAATGTATTTTTTTAACCCACTGGAATCATCTCATCGCATAACACTAATCATATCCTTGCTTTTCGAGTCCGACTTCTAATAACTGTACACTTGACTTCCATCCACCCATCCAGTCAGTTTAAAACAAAATAAATTCATCAGTTTTGATTAATACCGATATTTTAAAACATTATTTTGGAAATAATAAACCTTTAATTAGAACATCTTAAATGTTTTTGCCAGGAATATTGGTAGTCATGTGTGTGGTTTAAATTGCTGAGCCAGACGCTATTTTGTACAGCAAAATTTGCTGGATTTGTTTGTGGAACATTCATTTTGATACTCTCCATGGGTTAGAATACAAATGTTTAGGGGGACCGTTTTTTGAAGCCATGTTCTGTAGGTTTCTTCAGAGATGTATGATCCATCCATCCATCCATTTTCTACCGCTTATCCAGGGTCGGGTCGCGGGGGCAGCAGCTTTAGGAGGGAAGCCCAGACTTCCCTCTTCCCAGCCACTTCTTCGAGCTCTTCCTGGAGGATCCCGAGGCGTTCCCAGGCCAGCTGGGTAACATAGTCCCTCCAGCGTGTCCTGGGTCGTCCCCGGTTACACCTCACCAGTGGGACATGCCCGGTTACACCTCACCAGGGAGGCGTCCAGGAGGCATCCTAATTAGATGCCCGAGCCACCTCATCTGGCTCCTCTCGATGTGGAGGAGAAGCGGCTCTACTCTGAGCCCCTCCCGGTTGACCGAGCTTCTCACCTTATCTCTAAGGGAGAGCCCGAACACCCTGCGGAGAAAACTCATTTCGGTCGTTCTTTCAGTCACGACCCATAGCTCGTGACCATAGATGAGAGTTGGGACGTAGATCGACCGGTAAATTGAGAGCTTTGCCCTTTGGCTCAGCTCCTTCTTTACCACGACAGACCGATACAGCGTCCGCATCACAGCAGACGCTGCACCGATCCGCCTGTCGATCTCTCGCTCCCTTCTGCCCTCACTCGTGAACAAGACCCCAAGATACTTAAACTCCTCCACTTGGGGCAAGATCTCCTCCCCGACCCGGAGAGGGCACTCCACCCTTTTCCGACTGAGGACGATGGTTTCAGATATGGAGGTGCTGATCCTCATCCCAACCGCTTCACACTCGGCTGCGAAACGCTCCAGTGAGAGTTGGAGAGCCCTGCTTGAAGGAGCCAACAGTACCACATCATCTGCAAAAAGCAGAGATGTAACACTGAGGCCACCAAAACGGACCCCCTCAACGCTTCGGCTGCGCCTAGAAATTCTGTCCATAAAGGTGATGAACAGAATCGGCGACAAAGGGCAACCTTGGCGGAGTCCAACCCTCACTGGAAACGATTCCGACTTATTGCCGGCAATGCGAACCAAACTCTGACATCGGCAGTATAGGGACCGGACAGCCCGTATCAGGGGGGTCGGTACCCCATACTCCCGAAGCACCCCCCACAGAACTCCCCGAGGGACACGGTCAAACGCCTTCTCCAAGTCCACAAAACACATGTAGACTGGTTGGGCGAATTCCCACATACCCTCGAGGACCCTGCTAAGAGTGTAGAGCTGGTCCAATGTTCCACGGCCGGGACGAAAACCACACTGCTCCTCCTCAATCTGAGGCTCGACTTCCCGACGGACCCTCCTCTCGAGCACCCCTGAATAGACCTTACCAGGGAGGCTGAGGAGTGTGATTCCTCTGTAGTTGGAACACACCCTCCGGTCACCCTTTTTAAAAAGAGGGACCACCACCCCGGTCTGCCAATCCAGAGGCACTCTCCCCAATGACCACGCGATGCTGCAGAGGCGTGTCAACCAGGACAGCCCCACAACATCCAGAGCCTTGAGGAACTCCGGGCGGATCTCATCCACCCCTGGGGCCTTGCCACGTTCACAACGTCCCGAGTCGAAGTCAGCAGCGCTCCATCCCCACTGTACACAGTGTTAGTGGTGCACTGCTTCCCCCTCCTGAGACGTCGAATGGTGGACCAGAATTTCCTCGAAGCCGTCCGGAAGTCGGCTTCCATGGCCTCACCGAACTCTTCCCACGCCCGGGTTTTTGCCTCAGCGACCACTGAAGCTGCGTTCCGCTTAGCCAGTCGATACCCGTCAGCTGCCTCTGGGGACCCACAGGCCATAAAGGCCCGATAGGACTCCTTCTTCAGCTTGACGGCATCCCTTACCGCTGGTGTCCACCAGCGGGTACGGGGGTTGCCGCCACGACAGGCACCAACCACCTTACGGCCACAACTCAGGTCGGCCGCCTCAACAATAGAGGCGCGGAACATGGTCCATTCAGACTCAATGTCCCCCGCGTCCCCCGGGACATGGGAAAAGCTCTGCCGGAGGTGGGAGTTGAAACTCTTTCTGACAGGGGATTCCGCCAGACGCTCCCAGCAAACCCTCACAATACGTTTGGGTCTGCCAGGACGGACCGGCGTCCTCCCCCACCATCGGAGCCTACTCACCACCAGGTGGTGATCAGTTGACAGCTCCGCCCCTCTATTCACCCGAGTGTCCAAAACATGTGGCCGCAAATCCGATGATACAACCACAAAGTCAATCATCAAACTGCGGCCTAGGGTGTCCTGGTGCCAAGTGCACCCTTATGTTTGAACAAGGTGTTCGTTATGGACAATCCGTGACGAGCACAGAAGTCCAATAACAAAACACCACTCGAGTTCTGATCGGGGGGGCCGTTCCTCCCAATCACGCCCTTCCAGGTCTCACTGTCATTGCCCACGTGAGCATTGAAGTCCCCCAGCAGAACAAGGGAGTCCCCGGCCGGAATACTCTCCAGCACACCCTCCAAGGACTCCAAAAAGGGTGGGTATGCTGAGCTGCTGTTTGGTGCATATGCACAAACAACGGTCAGGACCCGTCCCCCCACCCGAAGGCGGAGAGAAGCAACCCTCTCGTCTACCGGTGTGAACCCCAATGTACAGGCACTGAGCCGGGGGGGCAATGAGTATGCCCACACCTGCTCTGCGCCTCACACCATGAGCAACTCCAGAGTGGAAGAGAGTCCAACCCCTCTCGAGAGAACTGGTACCAGAACCCAGGCTGTGCGTGGAGGTAAGTCCGACTATATCCATTCGGAACTTTTCTACCTTGCACACCAGCTCGGGTTCCTTCCCTGCAAGAGAGGTGACATTCCACGTCCCTCGAGCTAGCTTCTGCAGCCGAGGATCAGACCGCCAGGGTCCCCGCCTTTGGCTGCTACCCAGCTCACATTGCACCCGACCCCTTTGGCCCCTCCCATGGGTGGTGAGCCCATGAGAAGGGGAGATGTATGATGATGACTGAAATATAATAACAGGCGTGTCCAAATCTGGTCCCTGAGGCCTGATACGTTTTCGATGTTTCCCTCCGACAACACATTTAATTCAAGTGATCAGGATCATTTCAGGCATCTACAGAGCTTGCTGATGAGCTGATATTTGAATCAAGCTGTGTTGGAGGAAGGAAACATCTAAAACATTCAGGAGAGAAGAAGAGAACCGGATTTGAACAACTCTGTACTACATGATGGGAAAGTATCCCTGCCATCCACATTTTGGTCAATGAACTGTATGGACAATTGCGCCCTAAACTTTGTTGCTGAGAAGCAGTGGTTCCAGTCATTGGAAAACTACACTGCGTTTAATACACCCCGCACTTGATTTGACATTTGATTTAAACACATAATGCACTATTTCTTTCTTTTCAGACTCTGAAGGACCCCACTTTATCAGCAAAAAAAGATTTCCAACGGGAAGCTGAACTGCTGACAAATCTCCAACATGAACATATTGTGAAATTTTATGGAGTTTGTGTTGACGGAGATCCGCTCATCATGGTCTTTGAGTACATGAAGCATGGAGATTTGAATAAATTTCTCAGGTGAGGGCAGAAAAAGTGTAAACCATCGCCGGGGACTGTTAGACTATACCAACACAACAGTGACTTAGTCAATCAGACATTCAGGAGATGCGATCCCTCCAGCATGTCCTGGGCCTCCTGGGATGTGCCTGGGACACCTGATCAGTGAAGTCATTCTAACTGGATCGCTACGGCACCTTATCTGGTACAACAGTACCCTATGGGAGGATAGAAAAGGTCTACATTTGAGGCAGCCATGGCCAAGTGGTTAAGATTGTCCTCTGCCACAGAGGCGACACTGGTTCAAGACCATCCAGCCACATGGCTGTGATCAGACACTGAAACCTGCTCCCCGCTCTTCAGTAGCCACCTTCTCCAATGTGTACCACTAACAATGTGCATTTGCTGTGTCCACCAAAGTCAAATTTCATGGAATTGTGTGTGTGTAAATGACAAATGATTAATTAACCATAAGAGATTTGTGGTTGGCACAGCACTGACTCTTGAGAATATTTGACAGTCATCAGCTGTCCCATCTGCCCTGAGGATGTGGTGCATAGAAGCTCATGATGTTGTAAGCCCAAATTAATTTGTTCGTGGCCGCAGATAATCCATTTTATTCACCAGGGACTGCACATAAGCAAGGACAATTATAAACAGAGATAAACATTTTGGAGTTATCTTTAGCCCGGCACTTAGACAGCCTCGCTATACCTGCCTTTGTTTATAATCCCTATGCTGCCTGTGAGGCCTTCCTGACCAGACTGTTAGTCACTGGTTTCTTGGAGATCTCTGGAATGAGCCATTGACCATTGAAAAAGTTGTGGCAATCACCAGACCCGATGTCCTAAAGTTGTTGCCAGCTGTATGAGATTATCACAACAACATTCTTCGGGAGAAGACATGAAATAAGAAGAAAAATAACTACAAACATTTACAATTGGGGATACAGAGCTTCCAGTAGTCATGGTTTTCTGAATTCAGTTGAAGTCTTTGAACTATATCATAACCATTTCACACTCCTTAGAGCTCATGGACCAGATGCCGTGATCCTGGTGGACGGACAGCCACTGCAGACTAATGGGGAGTTGGATCTGTCCCAGATGCTTCACATAGCCAGTCAAATTTCAGCAGGGATGATCTACCTTGCATCACAGCACTTTGTACACCGTGATTTGGCTACCAGAAACTGTCTGGTAGGGAATGCTCTCCAGGTCAAAATAGGAGACTTTGGCATGTCAAGAGATATTTACAGCACTGATTATTATAGGGTAAGATCATCCATGTTTGTTTCATCAAACGGTCTACTGTCATTTGCTCATATTTGAAATATGTAGAGAATGCATGTACAGTACAGGCTACTGAGCTAAACCTGTTTTTTTTTAAACCAGGATACCCTTGTAACCGAACGAGTTCACACAATTTATTAACTATGCACATTTGTATGTGTTTATGGTCAGGTGGGAGGTCACACTATGCTGCCGATTCGCTGGATGCCCCCAGAAAGCATCATGTACAGGAAATTTACAACAGAGACTGATGTGTGGAGCTTTGGCGTTGTTCTCTGGGAAATCTTCACCAATGGCAAACAGCCCTGGTTCCAGCTGGCCAATAATGAGGTACACATTCATTGATATTTGCACCAAAATCTGTGTCAATATCGGAATCGGAGTTCGAAAGGAGGTTAACCAAATCGGGGTCATCCTCACAATCAGAAAATTTTGAGTCTATAAATGAAACATGGGGTGCGAAAACAGAAAGGGAGTGTGAAAAATTAGGAAAAGAAGATGGCATAAGTGAGAGAGACATGGAGGAAAAGACAGAGCTTGAAGAAAGGGTGTGGAGGTGGTCAGCAGCCGAGGGAGCTGGGACGGCCTAGGCGACCCATCAAGAAAGAGCGACATGAGGGATTGCTGGTAAATAGTCGAAGCAGCAGCCGGGGAGACCATCACTCCCTGTTTGGAGGTGAAGGGATGGTTAGGTGCAGGTGGTGACGTCTGAAGCTCCATGCATTGATTGTGCCTGAATTTGCTGGTTCTATGACTGGTCAGTACGTACTGTCACATGAGGAGCGGAATTAGGACCCAATAGCAGACATGACATGGAAATTGTGAAGTAAAAAAAAAATTACTTTTTCGACGAAATTGCAAAATAATGACTGAGAGCAGGGATTGATTCAGAAGACAGAAGAGAGCTGACACTATATTTAACAAAATTTACATTTATATCCGTTCATCCATGATCTGAACTGCTTTATCCTCACGAGGGGCGCAAGCGAGCTGGAGCCTATCCCAGCTGACTTGGGGCAGTTGGTGTGATACACCCAGGCTTGGTTGCCAGCCAATCACAGGGCACACATTGAAAAAAACATCCTTTGCACAGTCACACATAGGGACATTTTAGAGTGTTCCATGAACCTGACATGTATGTTTTTGGAATGTGGGAGGAAATCGAAGTACCCAGAGAAAACCCAGGCAGGCAGGCATGGGGAAACCATGCAAAGTCCCCACAGGAAGGCTGAAGCTCAGAATTGAACCGTGGACCTCTGTACGATGAGGTGGACGCGCTAAGCAGTCGACCACCGTGCGCCCAATTTACATTTGCATGTATATTTATTGATGTGACCAGTTCAGGAGTAAACTGCCTCATGCCCTTAGTCAGCTGGGATAGGCACCAGCTCACCCCTGATCCTAATGGGGATAAGTGGTAAATAAAATGGATGGCTGGAATTTTAATGAAAAAAAAACTTCAACCAAAATATTTATGTATAAGTGCTGATGAGCCATTTCTATTTTTGTACATTTTATTTGCATGTACTACCTGTATATGTAGTATTATAGGGTTTCGATTATATGTGTGTAATTATAACATCACTTGTTGATATGTATAGAAAGAATGTAGACAATAACAATTCAGGACTATGTTGCATGTTATAATTTATAATCTGTGCCATTCTTCTTCCAGGTGATTGAGTGTATAACTCAGGGCAGGGTACTGGAGTGCCCAGGGCTCTGTCCCAAAGGAGTCTATGACATAATGCTTGGCTGCTGGCAGAGAGAACCACATCAGCGCCTTAACATGAAAGACATTCAAAAGACTCTGTTATCTCTGATGAAAGCGGCACCAGTCTATCTGGACATATTGGGTTAGAAACAGACCATATGAAGAGGAACGGAATGTAAATTTAGGTCAAGTAGCAAATCAGTGTCACGGAATAAAATACATGACTCGCGTCAACGTAGCCCAACATCAAAGTTCCAGGGTTATGGGACAGTTAAGTCATGGTGGCACAAAATATAAGTAAGCCCTTGGAGATGTGTGTATGTTTGTATGTACTGAATCTGGCTATCAGTGCTGGAATGCAGCTATCTGGACACCAACTAAGAAAGTAGCTGATTGTTATTCATGAAAATAATATCGTATAAACATGTTCCCTAAGCAGCCTCCTGTTGGTATGTTGTCATTGGAAATTAATAACATTTAAAATTATAATAAGCCCAGTATGCCTTGATTATTGTGCTGTTGTGACTGTTGCTCATTAATTTTTCAGTTGCTATGCTGTGGCTCTTTATTCTGGAATATAGGCTTGATCTCTCACAGTATATAAACTTGGATTACTCAGTGACATCCCCCTGAGTATCAGCTCTTTGTCTTCTGCATCCAGCCTTGCTCTCTGTCATTACTTTGTATTATGTAGATTAAGAATTACTTCGCAACTTCCGTGTCATGTATGCTTCTGGGTCCTAATTCCGCTCCTCATGTGACAGTATGTACTGACCAGTCATGGACCCAGCAGACTCAGGCACAATCCATTGAGCCGCAGACGTCACCACCTGCTCCTAACCATCCAACCTACCGCCCTCAGCTTGCAGACCACCCTCACACTCTTCGTGCAAACTCTTGTCTTTTCCTCCACGTCTCTCTCACCTGTGCCATTTGCTTGTCCTTGTTTTTCACACCCCCCATTCTATTTTCATGCCCACTGTTTCATTTTCAGAATGATTTTTCCGGGACCAACAGAGACACCCAGGTAAAGGTTTGGGTTCCACCCGCAATCGCGCCTTTACAAGTCGTGTCATGCTGAACCTGTCCCCAAACCACTTTACTCCATCTTTTTCATCACCTCATTCACTGTCTACTTCTTCACCTCCTCCCATTCATCACGTTTCTGCTAGTTCACCTTCCCCAGTACCTGTACTCCTGCCCCTCTGTGTCTCTTGTGCTCCCCAACCTCTATGGTGGCATGCTGATGAGGCAAGGCCCGTGCCGGCTCCTTGGCAGCTGCATTTTCCCCTCCTGGCTACTCGAGCGCTGCAAGAAACTGTGCATCCGTCACGGCACTTCAGCAAAAGCAGGAACCCCATCCCGGCTCCTTGGCAGTGCAATGTCTCAACCCTGCTCTAGTGGCATATGCCCTGAAGCTGTCCTCTGAACACACTTGTCGCGCTTTGCAGTGGTGGTGGACCCCAAAAAAGCAGGCAAGAGGGGAGCAGGATGTAGTTGAAGAATTGTATTTAAACAGAGAAAACTAAATCCAAAACCAACATAGTCCAAAGTAGCAAACAAAACACATGACTGAAGATAAAAACTCAATAACAGAAACATGACCGAAACAAACCTGACAGCAGCAAACGGTAACAAACAAACATGACAGTTGCCAAGAGCAAACAAACAAACATGACAGTGGCAAAAAGCTACAATGACCCGACACTGAGTGGTTGGGAGGGAGTCCTCTTATACTAATTGCCAAAGGACCAACAGGTGTGCAGCTGCAGGGTAAAGCCCCACAGTGCCACCTGTTGGTCACAAACCGAAACATGACAACACTTTGGCGGCACAACCTTTGCAGCCGCCCTTCAAGCCTGCTTTGTTGAAGCAACCCTTGCGACGGCCATCCAATCACTCCTCAAGGTCACTATCAGTAATTTAGAAAGGTTGGAGTAGGCCTTCAACTCCCAAACATATAACTGAAAACAATGGGATACTGAAAACATTTCTGGGAAATTTAGTGCTTGCCCATCAAGGTTTCGATATTAAAGACACCGTCTGAGCCTGCATGCATGAACAAGTTGGAAGACACTTGTTGACTTTCAAATGAAACTTTATGAGCATTCCATGTCCAGACCACACATTTACGTCAGAGTGTCCGACCTCTTAATTTGTGCCTTTCACAATGCTCACTTCTCACCCGATGTTTACTCGAAGATGTGTGCAATTGCACATTTTCTCAACCCCTCATTGCATGGCAAATACATACTTCGCGTCCCCACAAAAATCAAACCTGCTGTTTTGTCATTTTGCATTCACATATGTGTTCAATTAAAAGAAATTTAAAAGTTAACTTTGGCACATGTGGTTGATGGAGCAGGGAAAAAAATGACTCAAAAATAACAACATGGTGAAAGTGTGGGAGCATTTCAGATTGATATGCGCACTGGTGTGACGTACTCATTGCTTCACATACCTTGCTTACTTGGCTAATTTGACCGAGTCTCAGGTCCTATACACGGTTTCTTTACAATGATATTAACCTTACTAATATAACTAACGGTCTCTGTTAATGAAATGACTAGTGTAAAGTTGTGGCTTGTTTATTTCCATGGTGACAAGTGTAGTATACGCTAACCTTTACTCCTGTAACACTTGCTCCGGATATAAAAAAAAAACCAAACACACGAAAATCACCAGTGAAAATGCTCAAACAGTTTGAAAACGAATGGAAATAGTTGTAATGTGTTTGACAGCACATCAAGTGGAGACTCAATTTGTCTAGCGTTCATGCCGTCCAGTCGTCCTATCACTGAGGAGAAGAACCCCGATGCTTGAGTGAGAGAATATCTATGTACAATTCAAGCATATCACCACGACGTACCTATGAAGAGCCAGTGGGCAATGTGTGGTGAAATTCACTGCCTTCGAGCACCTTTGCGCTGCTTTGCGTCATCAATGCATGAGGCGCGAATGAGCAGTCTTTGATGGATCAGTCCAGGTTCAAAGGTAGGAATTTCTCGATTTTTATTTGAACTCTTGGATAGAACAGACCAGCAAATGGACTGTTGTGCTCTAGCAATGCATTTCGTGGGGGTGGGTAATTTACTAAATGTAGTCCTCTAGATGAAAAATACAATTTGATTGAAATGGTAAACGAAGTGCATTGTTTAGCAGAATATCTACATCATACAATTACTACCCACAGATGTTTACAAAGCATCACATACTTCCCAACTTAATCTATTGGACTGTTAAGTACAGTGGGAGCACATTAGTGGCTGCCGGCCACTGTTGTAACTTCTAAAATGCCAAAAAGTTTGAATTTAACATTTAAAATGGATGACGACTGGTCAGGAGGGCTAGCTCTATCCTGGGCTGCTCCCTGGATACTCTGGAGGAGGTGGGCAACAGGAGGATGCTAGCTAAGCTAACAGCTATGATGGACAGACCCTCCCACCCCCTACAGGCCACTCTGACAGTACTGGGCAGCTCCTTCAGCCAGAGACTGATACACCCGTGCTGCAAGGAGAGTTCCGCCGCTCTTTCCTGCCGACTAGCTTTCAGGCTATTGAATAGACGGACCTGAAAACCTGGACTCACCCCCACTCACCCATTTTTAATATGTTTCTATTTATATGTTATATTTATTGATATACTTTTTGTTCTTCTACTTTCTCCCTTTTAAAATTGTGCTTCTGTAAATTGGGAATTTGTCCATTGTGAGACAAATAAATGTTTTTTTTATCTTTCTTATCTTTTCTTACTTTAACCAGGATCCCGCACTGCATTTTGGCCACGGGCAGAATCC